>CM060114.1:41793403-42255903 GCA_030522415.1 Channallabes apus
CGTGTGTGACTGGAACAGATTATCTACATTTACATTATTTCCTGTGGGGGAAAAAAAGAGTTTCACAATATGAAATTATGAAAACTCGCCTCCGGAAAAAGTAAAATATCTATACTGAGGTACCGCTGTATTCTTGTAGATAAGCATTGTACTAGTAACTTTGGTCAACTCTCACATTTACATTGTACTTACTGACTATCCGTAAGATATAGTGTGGAATCACATCTACAATCCTGTTGTTTGGTTTCTGTCCTCATCACTACTGGATGTTTGGAATTTCCTTCGATAGATGGAGTATCTATCTATCTATCTATCTATCTATCTATCTATCTATCTATCTATCTATCTATCTATCTATCCATCTAACACTAACAGTAGAAGAGTTAATCAGATTTACTTACATAGATTTTCTGGATGCTGCAATCACAGGCATCAGCTTCAGAAGAACAGCTTCTGTTATCTTATCTTCACTGGTATATTTATTCAGGTCAAACTCCTCCAGCTCCTGTGCTGATGTCAGTAACACAAACACCAGAGCAGACCACTGTGAAGAAGAGAGTTCACTTCGTTTTCCAGATTTCAGGTAGTGTTGAATTTCCTCCACTAGAGAATTATCACCCAGTTCATTCAGACAGAGGAACAGATTGATGGATTTCTCTATAGGAAGATCGTCACTGATCTTCTTCTTAATGTACTGAACTGTTTTCTCTGTGCTGCTTCTTCCTGTCTGTGTTACTAAGGCCTGTAAGAGATTCTGATTAGACTCCAGTGAGAGACCCAGAAGAAAGCGAAGGAAAAGATCCAGATGCCCAGTCTGACTTCTTAAAGCCTGATCTACAGCACACTCGTGAACATTTGAGATTGCCTTTACTTTTGCCATCCATTGAGAGACCCAATATTTTTGTAGAACGTTTCTCTTTTCCATTGTGAACTTCAGATGCACATACAGAGCTGCGAGGTGTTCCTGAACGCTCAGATGAACAAAGCAGTACACTTTACTCTGGTGAAGCCCAAACTCCTCTCTGAACATCTGCGTACACACACATGAGTACACTGCTGCTTCTCTCACATCAATGCCACTCTCTCTCAGGTCTTCCTCATAGAAGATCAGGTTCCCTTTCTGTAGCTGTTTAAAAGCCAGTTGTCCCAGTTTAAGAAGCATTTCTTCATCACTCTCCTGCTTCTTTGAGTACTTTTCTCTTATGATGTTTATCTGAATGATGAGGAAGTGTGTGTACATTTGAGTCAGAGTCTTGGGGATCTCTTCACTCTCTGCTTCACAAAACATTCTCTCCAGAACAGCGGCTGAGATCCAGCAGAAGACTGGGATGTGACACATGATGTAGAGGCTTCTTAATGACTTCAGGTGTGTGATGATGTTATTGGCCAGGCTCTGATCACTGATCCTCTTCCTGAAGTACTCCTCCTTCTGTAGGTCATTGAACCCTCGTACCTCTGTGACTCGATGGACACACTCAGAGGGGATTTGATCAGCTGCTGCAGGTCGGGAGGTAATCCAGATGAGAGCAGAGGGAAGCAGATTCCCTTTGATCAGGTTTATCAGCAGCACAGACACTGATGCAGATTCAGTTACATCACACACTCTCACTGTGTTCTGGAAATCTAGAGGAAAACGACACTCATCCAATCCATCAAAAATGAACAGAACCTTTTCCAAAGTGGACATTTCTGTTTCAATCATTTCCATAAAAAAGACATGAAGGAGCTCCATCAGACTCAGTTTCTGGTCCTGCAGCAAATTCAGGTCTCTGAAAGGAAGTGGAAATATGAGGTGGACGTCCTGATTTGTTTTCCCTTCAGCCCAGTCCACAATGAACTTCTGTACAGAGACAGTTTTTCCGATGCCAGCGACTCCCTTTGTCAGCACAGATCTGATGGGTTTGTCTTGTTCAGATAAGGGCTTGAAGATGTCATTGCATTTGATTGGTGTTTCTCCTGTTGTTGTTCTCCTGGACGCTGCCTCGATCTGTCTCACCTCATGTTCTTTATTGACGTCTCCACTGTCTCCCTCTGTGATGTAGAGCTCTGTGTAGATCTCACTCAGGAGTGTTTGGGTTCCCAGGTTTATTATGTCTCCATTCAAATGCTGAAACTTTTTCATCAGATTTACTTTGAACTTTTTCTGGAATTCTTTAATAGCAGGAGAGTCTGGGTCGGTCCTGTGGGATGATGGAGCAGAAAGATGCAGTGAGACAGTTAATAATCACTCTGTAGTTAATAACAAGTCACAGTCATGTTGTTGGTTTTGATCTAGCCCTAGGTCTGTGATTTCTGTTTGAAATCTGTTCATTTCCTGCTGTAAAACACTGTGGACAATGTGGAGGACAATTAAAGACAAGTGGCATCACTAAGACATTATAGTCAACAATTTGAGCCCCAATTTTGCCACAATAAACACACAAACATTCAGAGAACACACTGGGCTCTCTGATCTCTGGGATGTGACTCAACACACTGTGTATCTTGTGGATGTTCTTTGGTAGAAGACACAGTAAGTCCACTTTCTCTTTTATTGTCCTCTGCTTTAAAGTTCATCTGCATCCAGAATGTTTCGGCAGTGTAGAGACCACTTTAGAGGTGTAACCTGGTTAATAAGATGCCATTCACATCACAAATGAACCACTCCACTGCAATCTGGGTAATGTGTCTAGCAACGTTTTCTTTTAGGAATCAGACTGACTAAAAATGTTCTCCATATATTATAACTGATTATCAATAAAACACAGAGCCAGACCTAAAAGCTGTAACTCTACAAGGTGCTTATGGTTTGCTGTTGTGTCAGTGGATAAATGGGGCTAAGAGCTGGTCTAGGCTGCAGTGACTCTAGTGTGCTAGAATATTTCAAATCAACTATGTGTGTGTGTTACTAAAAGTCTACATAATCATGGGTCAGTTAGAGGTGCAGACTTGGGAATATGTGGACATGTAGGCCAGGGGTAGCTCAGTGGTTAAGGCATTGGACTACGGTTCGGAAGATCCCAGGTTCAAACCCCACAACCACCAAGTTGCCACTGTTGGGCCCTTGAGCAATGCCCTTAACCCTCAACTGCTCAGATGTATAATGAGATAAAAAATGTAAGTCACTCTGGATAAGAGCATCTGCCAAATGCCTAAATGTAAATGTAAATGTAAGAAAGAACAAGATGTACAGAGAGGAAAGGCTGCGGTCTATCTATCGTGTCAGGTGATGTAATGCGTCTGTTTATTAACACCCCAGGGAACAGCCGTTTCATTTTTGATAACAAAAGCTCTAAATACCAAGTATTTGATACGAGTGGATGAAGTCGTTGAGCGACTAGGCAAACCCGCTTCGTATCTATGCCGGATCTGACAAAAGGGTACTGGCAGAGGGCACTGACGCCGGAGACGAGAGGAAAAAAAAAACGCATTCAGCACAGAGCATGGCCACCGGCAGTAGAGACTCCTCCACTTCAGGCTACACGAAGCCCCAGCCACCTTCCAGCGATTAATGATATTGTACTTCGTAAACACCGTCTCTATGCCGTCGCATACATTGATGATGTCATAATCCACTCGAGCAGTTGGGGCGACCACGTCTTCCACCTCCAACAGGTGCTCTATCTGTGTCTGTGCCCCCCGCAGCTTAACGACTTCACAACTTCCTATGATGAATTTAACAGTCACTTTTGTCTCATCATCGATATAAAAAACTACAGGAAAATAATTAAGATTAGACACCAAACACTGATGGTTTAAAATGACACCAAAATATGTATTCTGTGTTCGTGAGCTGTGTCCCTTCATAGTCTATTAGAATATAATATAAGAATATAATACATGGACATGAGAGAGCACGAGATGGCTATACTGTAACAGGTCCTGTAGGTCTATTTGATGTTTATCACTCAGCTGAAGTGTAATACGGCTCCATCTAGTGTGTCTTCCTGGTATGACACCGTGGAGTGTTTTTAATTGTAGGCATTCAGGTTTTTAAAAAAAAATAGGGGAAAAAATTTAAAAAATTAACTATTGGTACCAGAAAAAGAGATCTTAAGTACTCTGTATTACTGCACTGCATCCAGGGTCTCATAGTGTTCGGGTGAAAACAGCAAAATGACAATCATGAATTCTGCTAAAACACTGACAGTAAGGGGTAAAGTTCTGTAGAACAGAGCACTACATGTCATGATAAAATATTAACTGCTTGTTAAATGCTGAAATTCCACTTTAACTGTGACATTAAGAGTGAGGAGACGTTACCTGGGTAGAGGTATGAAGTCTTTAAAATTCATAGGACCCTCCATAGACTCTACACTCTTTAGAGAGACACAGCTGGGTGCTGCTGATTCTGATCTCTTCCTCTTGGGTTCACTGCACAACATCACAGACAGTCCTTTAGAAATTTATATACACTTCACATATCTTAACTATATAATTTAATAAGGACTTTATTTTACTTATAATGAACAGAGTCTAACATTTTCATTCGAAGCGCTGACATTTGGCTTTTTATCACAGGTAGTCCCCGACTTGCGAACATTTGAGTTACAAATTTCCGCGGATACAAATGGACCACGGTTCCGGGTAAAACACGGAAGTAGCTCACGTGTATTGTACAAAAAAAAATGCAGTGCACCAGATACCAATGTTTACAATTATTTATAATTGTTTTTGAGTATTTAACATGACCCATAATAAAAAAATTCTGGAAATTGGAAAAACAGGAACATAAATCTCTGGCGCCCAACATCCATGTGTGTGTGTACTGTTCACTATAACACTATGACTATGTGTGTAAGCAACTTTTATTTTGTGTGTGTGTGTGTGAGAAAGTCGTCCCACACAGCCCAACCCCACCAGCTTCTGAAGGTGTTTGCCATCACGCTATGACTTCACTCCAGTAAGCTGTACAACTACATGTCAGAGCGTTGAACGATTCGTCAATTAAATTTGTTTAGACTATTTTGATTATTGATTTTAGTTGATAGCATCGACATTTAAATATTTTTCCATCACATTTCTCCCTTGAAGACAGCGATTCCCCATAATTATACTTATAATAATATTGTTATATTAATACATTTTTCAGTTCTTAACCCGATGTAGGGAATATTTAATTTCTAGTGGATTTCATGATATTATGTGTGCACGAGAACAGAGTACTTTCTTTCTTTGACCTCGACACGCTGCACTATCAGCAAACACATTCCTTAGTATAATCTATGTTCAGGTCATAAAACCGTTGGAGGCTCCTAACGAAGAACAACTCCCAAGCTCCTGTTTTTCTCCATGATTATCTTTTATAAACATTATGGACCAGATATAACCACCTGCTCTTTCTTTTGATACTTTTGTGTGTGTGTGCATATATATATACTCCTGTTTTCCACAATAAACTTTGAACGTCTCACTGAGCACTGGTCTGTGTGATTCCTTGAGGGGTTCCCTGGATCCAGACGGGACAGCAGAATACAGGCGGAGCACTGAGTAGACAAAAAGGGGGTCTACCAAAAATCAAGAAATCCTTACACCCAATGTTAGTAGTTTCAATAATCTCCTTAGTGACGCTACACAACTGCATCAGTAAGAGGTAAATAACTTGTTGCAGTTGAACCGTAGAAATCACTGCAGTAATTATTCAATGGAAGCCTCCTAACTTTTTACCTGGTTAAATCTAGGTGGTGACTTTTTGGCCAGGTAGTGTGCATGTGTGTGTGTATTCATAACATATTCAACCTTGATTTGAAAACTTGCACTACAATATTAAATTCAGTTAATAGGATTAGTTGTAAAAATCATCCAACACTACATGATACATTACCGCATGGAAATATCTTTGTCCCGGTCAGGATTATCTATCTTTGAAAAGTAGTAACAAACACACAGCCGAGTCCTGAAGAGTCTGATCTCCTCTGCTGTGATGAATTAAACTCCTAGAAAACACAAAAACTAATCTGCAGTTACACTAAACACACAAATTATCACAAATTTGCCATAAACGATTCTTCTTTGATTAAAAACATGTGTTGTAAATTTATATTGGATTGAAAATCAGCATATGTTTAACATGTAACATTTAGAAAAAGTCTCCATTCCTCAGTCATATAGAAGTATTCATGAGTTCCTCTTCTTCAGTGGAGATGACGGACTATGACGGTCAATTTCACTTTTAACTGTTGAATCACCGACATCTCACACGCTAAATTACTTTTATACTAAATATTTTATATCAGATCATTATTTCTGTCTCAAAATAATAAATGATTATAATATGTTTAAATGTCATGGTAAGGAATCTAGAACCACTCTCTAGCCCTTTAATGCATTGTGGTCACTACAGTGGACAGATGTTCAAAAGCTGTTCTCTTTTATATACAGTACAGGGGTTTCTGTTGTTATAGTTACATCCAGGGGGTTCTGTTGTTATAGTTACATCCAGGGGTTTCTGTTGTTATAGTTACATCCAGGGGTTTCTGTTGTTAAAGTTACATCCAGGGGTTTCTGTTGTTAAAGTTACATCCAGGGGGTTCTGTTGTTAAAGTTACATCCAGGGGGTTCTGTTGTTAAAGTTACATCCAGGGGTTTCTGTTGTTAAAGTTACATCCAGGGGTTTCTGTTGTTATAGTTACATCCAGGGGTTTCTGTTGTTATAGTTACATCCAGGGGTTTCTGTTGTTATAGTTACATCCAGGGGTTTCTGTTGTTATAGTTACATCCAGGGGTTTCTGTTGTTATAGTTACATCCAGGGGTTTCTGTTGTTATAGTTACATCCAGGGGTTTCTGTTGTTATAGTTACATCCAGGGGTTTCTGTTGTTATAGTTACATCCAGGGGTTTCTGTTGTTATAGTTACATCCAGGGGTATCTGTTGTTATAGTTACATCCAGGGGTATCTGTTGTTATAGTTACATCCAGGGGTTTCTGTTGTTATAGTTACATCCAGGGGTTTCTGTTGTTATAGTTACATCCAGGGGTTTCTGTTGTTATAGTTACATCCAGGGGTATCTGTTGTTAAAGTTACATCCAGGGGGTTCTGTTGTTATAGTTACATCCAGGGGTTTCTGGTGTTATAGTTACATCCAGGGGTTATTGTTGTTATAGTTACATCCAGGGGTTTCTGTTGTTATAGTTACATCCAGGGGTTTCTGTTGTTATAGTTACATCCAGGGGTTTCTGTTGTTATAGTTACATCCAGGGGTTTCTGTTGTTATAGTTACATCCAGGGGTTTCTGTTGTTATAGTTACATCCAGGGGTTTCTGTTGTTATAGTTACATCCAGGGGTTTCTGTTGTTATAGTTACATCCAGGGGGTTCTGTATTTATAGTTACATCCAGGGGGTTCTGTTGTTATAGTTACATCCAGGGGGTTCTGTTGTTATAGTTACATCCAGGGGGTTCTGTTGTTATAGTTACATCCAGGGGGTTCTGTTGTTATAGTTACATCCAGGGGGTTCTGTTATAGTTACATCCAGGGGGTTCTGTTGTTATAGTTACATGTTGTTATAGTTACATCCAGGGGGTTCTGTTGCTATAGTTACATACAGGGGGTTCTGTTGTTAAAGTTACATGTTGTTATAGTTACATCCAGGGGGTTCTGTTGTTATAGTTACATACAGGGGGTTCTGTTGTTATAGTTACATCCAGGGGGTTCTGTTGTTAAAGTTACATGTTGTTATAGTTACATCCAGGGGGTTCTGTTGTTATAGTTACATACAGGGGTTTCTGTTAAAGTTACATGTTGTTATAGTTACATCCAGGGGGTTCTGTTGTTATAGTTACATCCAGGGGGTTCTGTTGTTATAGTTACATGTTGTTATAGTTACATCCAGGGGGTTCTGTTGTTATAGTTACATACAGGGGGTTCTGTTGTTAAAGTTACATGTTGTTATAGTTACATCCAGGGGGTTCTGTTGTTATAGTTACATACAGGGGGTTCTGTTGTTAATCAAATTCAAATTCAAATTTTATTAGTCACATACACAATCATACACAGTATAATATGCAGTGAAATGCTTTTATACGACTGCCAGTGACCTTAAAAAAAATAAAATAAAAAATAAGAAAATAAAATCTTGTACGTAAAATAAATAATCAATAAAAAGGAAATACTAAAGAAATAATTTTGACTAGTAAAATTTGTAAAATTAACTGTGCATAAGGGCATAATAAAATATTGCAAAAATATAGAAATATGGTATTAAAGTGTCAGTGGTTGTGCAAATATGCATGAAAGGTGACATGTGCAATTGTCCAGATGTATGAGTATTTAGTGCAAGTGTGTATGAATGTGTCCATGATTGTCCAGTCAGTGTTGTGAGCTTAAAAGATGTTATTAGTCCTGTGTGGAGGTGTGATTGAGAGACCTTATCGCCTGCGGGAAGAAGCTCCTCCTCAGTCTCTCTGTGTTGGCCTTTAGGGAGCGGAATCTCTTCCCAGATCGCAACAAAGAGAACAGTCCATTACTGGGGTGACTGAGGTCCTTCATGATCTTCCTGGCCTTAGTCCAGCACCGCTTGCTGTAGATGGAGTGCAGGTCAGGGAGCTCAGTGCGGATGATGCGCTCGGCTGATCGCACCACCCTCTGTAGAGCTCGTCTGTCCTGCATGGTGCTGTTCCCGAACCAGGTCGTGATGTTTCCCGTCAGGATGCTCTCTATGGTGCAGGAGTAGAAGTTCCTGAGCACCTTGGAGGGCAGTCTAAAGTCTCTCAAGCGTCTGAGGTGGTAGAGACGCTGCCGGGCTTTTTTCACCACGGTGTTGATGTGACAGGACCATGATAGGTCCTGCGTGATGTGAACACCGAGGTATCTGAAGCTGTCCACTCTCTCCACTGGGCTCCTGTTGATGACGGGGGTCTGGTAGTTCCTCTCCTGCTTTGTACTAAAGTCCACTATCACCTCCTTTGTCTTACTGACGTTCAGGAGGAGATTGTTCCTCTGGCACCAGTTCTCCAGATTTCCAATCTCCTCTAGGTAGTCCGACTCATCATTGTTGGTGATCAGTCCGACCACGACGGTGTCGTCAGCAAACTTGATGATGGAGGTGGAGTTGGTAGTGGCCACGCAGTCGTGGGTGTACAAAGAGTACAGCAGGGGGCTCAGAACACAACCCTGGGGGGCTCCAGTGCTGAGAGTGAGTGTAGCTGAGACATGTCCGCCCATCCTTACTGCCTGTGGTCTGCCAGTCAGAAAATTGGAGATCCACTGACATATAGATGAGCTCAGTCCCAGGTGCTCCAGCTTGGTGGTGAGTGTGGAAGGAATTAGTTATAGTTACATACAGGGATTTCTGTTAAAGTTACATGTTGTTATAGTTACATCCAGGGGGTTCTGTTGTTATAGCTACATACAGGGGTTTCTGTTGTTATAGTTACATCCAGGGGGTTCTGTTGTTATAGTTACATCCAGGGGGTTCTGTTGTTATAGTTACATCCAGGGGGTTCTGTTGTTAAAGTTACATGTTGTTATAGTTACATCCAGGGGGTTCTGTTGTTATAGTCACATCCAGGGGTTTCTGTTGTTAAAGTTACATCCAGGGGTTTCTGTTGTTAAAGTTACATCCAGGGGTTTCTGTTGTTAAAGTTACATGTTGTTATAGTTACATCCAGGGGGTTCTGTTGTTATAGTTACATCCAGGGGGTTCTGTTGTTATAGTTACATCCAGGGGGGTCTGTTGTTAAAGTTACATGTTGTTATAGTTACATCCAGGGGGTTCTGTTGTTATAGTTACATCCAGGGGGTTCTGTTATAGTTACATCCAGGGGGTTCTATTGTTAAAGTTACATCCAGGGGGTTCTGTTGTTAAAGTTACATGTTGTTATAGTTACATACAGGGGGTTCTGTTGTTAAAGTTACATCCAGGGGGTTCTGTTGTTATAGTTACATCCAGGGGGTTCTGTTGTTAAAGTTACATGTTGTTATAGTTACATCCAGGGGGTTCTGTTGTTATAGTTACATCCAGGGGGTTCTGTTGTTATAGTTACATCCAGGGGGTTCTGATGTTATAGTTACATACAGGGTGTTCTGTTGTTATAGTTACATACAGGGGGTTCTGTTGTTATAGTTACATCCAGGGGGTTCTGTTGTTAAAGTTACATGTTGTTATAGTTACATCCAGGGGGTTCTGTTGTTATAGTTACATCCAGGGGGTTCTGTTGTTATAGTTACATCCAGGGGGTTCTGTTGTTAAAGTTACATGTTGTTATAGTTACATCCAGGGGGTTCTGTTGTTATAGTTACATCCAGGGGGTTCTGTTATAGTTACATCCAGGGGGTTCTGTTGTTAAAGTTACATGTTGTTATAGTTACATCCAGGGGGTTCTGTTGTTATAGTTACATCCAGGGTGTTCTATTGTTATAGTTACATCCAGGGGGTTCTGTTGTTAAAGTTACATGTTGTTATAGTTACATCCAGGGGGTTCTGTTGTTATAGTTACATCCAGGGGGTTCTGTTGTTATAGTTACATACAGGGGGTTCTGTTGTTATAGTTACATCGAGGGGGTTCTGTTGTTATAGTTACATCCAGGGGGTTCTGTTGTTATAGTTACATCCAGGGGGTTCTGTTGTTAAAGTTACATGTTGTTATAGTTACATCCAGGGGGTTCTGTTGTTATAGTTACATCCAGGGGGTTCTGTTGTTATAGTTACATCCAGGGGGTTCTGTTGCTATAGTTACATCCAGGGCGTTCTGTTGTTATAGTTACATCCAGGGGGTTCTGTTGTTATAGTTACATCCAGGGGGTTCTGTTGTTATAGTTACATACAGGGGGTTCTGTTGTTATAGTTACATCCAGGGGTTTCTGTTGTTATAGTTACAACCAGGGGTTTCTGTTGTTAAAGTTACATGTTGTTTTAGTTACATCCAGGGGGTTCTGTTGTTATAGTTACATTCAGGGGGTTCTGTTGTTATAGTTACATCCAGGGGTTTCTGTTGTTATAGTTACAACCAGGGGTTTCTGTTGTTAAAGTTACATGTTGTTTTAGTTACATCCAGGGGGTTCTGTTGTTATAGTTACATTCAGGGGGTTCTGTTGTTATAGTTACATCCAGGGGGTTCTGTTGTTATAGTTACATGTTGTTATAGTTACATACAGGGGTTTCTGTTGTTAAAGTTACATGTTGTTATAGTTACATCCAGGGGGTTCTGTTGTTATAGTTACATCCAGGGGGTTCTGTTGTTATAGTTACATCCAGGGGGTTCTGTTGCTATAGTTACATCCAGGGGGTTCTGTTGCTATAGTTACATCCAGGGGGTTCTGTTGCTATAGTTACATCCAGGGGGTTCTGTTGTTATAGTTACACCCAGGGGGTTCTGTTGTTATAGTTACATCCAGGGGTTCTGTTGTTATAGTTACATCCAGGGGGTTCTGTTGTTAAAGTTACATGTTGTTATAGTTACATCCAGGGGTTTCTGTAGTTATAGTTACATCCAGGGGGTTCTGTAGTTATAGTTACATCCAGGGGGTTCTGTAGTTATAGTTACATCCAGGGGGTTCTGTAGTTATAGTTACATCCAGGGGGTTCTGTATTTATAGTTACATCCAGGGGGTTCTGTAGTTATAGTTACATCCAGGGGGTTCTGTAGTTATAGTTACATCCAGGGGGTTCTGTTGTTATAGTTACATCCAGGGGGTTCTGTTGTTATAGTTACATCCAGGGGGTTCTGTAGTTATAGTTACATCCAGGGGGTTCTGTAGTTATAGTTACATAAAGGGGGTTCTGTAGTTATAGTTACATGTTGTTATAGTTACATCCAGGGGGTTCTGTTGTTATAGTTACATGTTGTTATAGTTACATACAGTGGGGTCTGTTGTTATAGTTATATACAGGGGGTTCTGTTGTTATAGTTACATACAGGGGGTTCTGTAGTTATAGTTACATACAGGGGTTTCTGTACAGTGCTGTGAAAAACTATTTGCCCCCTCCTGATTTCTTATTCTTTTGCATGTTTGTCACACAAAATGTTTCTGATCATCAAACACATTTAACTATTAGTCAAAGATAACACAAGTAAACACAAAATGCAGTTTTTAAATGAGGGGTTTTATTATTTAGGGAGAAAAAAAATCCAAACCTACATGGCCCTGTGTGAAAAAGTAATTGCCCCCTGAACCTAATAACTGGTTGGGCCACCCTTAGCAGCAATAACTGCAATCAAGCATTTGCGATAACTTGCAACGAGTCTTTTACAGCGCTCTGGAGGAATTTTGGCCCACTCATCTTTGCAGAATTGTTGTAATTCAGCTTTATTTGAGGATTTTCTAGCATGAACCGCCTTTTTAAGGTCATGCGACAACATCTCAATAGGATTCAAGTCAGGACTTTGACTAGGCCACTCCAAAGTCTTCATTTTGTTTTTCTTCAGCCATTCAGAGGTGGATTTGCTTGTGTGTTTTGGGTCATTGTCCTGCTGCAGCACTCAAGATCGCTTCAGCTTGAGTTGACGAACAGATGGCCGGACATTCTCCTTCAGGATTTTTTGGTAGACAGTAGAATTCATGGTTCCATCTATCACAGCAAGCCTTCCAGGTCCTGAAGCAGCAAAACAACCCCAGACCATCACACTACCACCACCATATTTTACTGTTGGTATGATGTTCTTTTTCTGAAATGCTGTGTTACTTTTACGCCAGATGTAACGGGACACGCACCTTCCAAAAAGTTCAACTTTTGTCTCGTCGGTCCACAAGGTATTTTCCCAAAAGTCTTGGCAATCATTGAGATGCTTTTTAGCAAAATTGAGACGAGCCTTAATGTTCTTTTTGCTTAAAAGTGGTTTGCACCTTGGAAATCTGCCATGCAGGCCGTTTTTGTCCAGTCTCTTTCTTATGGTGGAGTCGTGAACACTGACCTTAATTGAGGTAAGTGAGGCCTGCAGTTCTTTAGATGTTGTCCTGGGGTCTTTTGTGGCCTCTCGGATGAGTTGTCTCTGCGCTCTTGGGGTAATTTTGGTCGGCCGGCCACTCCTGGGAAGGTTCACCACTGTTCCATGTTTTTGCCATTTGTGGATAATGGCTCTCACTGTGGTTCGCTGGAGTCCCAAAGCTTTAGAAATGGCTTTATAACCTTTACCAGACTGATAGATCTCAATTACTTTTGTTCTCATTTGTTCCTGAATTTCTTTGTATCTTGGCATGATGTCTAGCTTTTGAGGTGCTTTTGGTCTACTTCTCTGTGTCAGGTAGCTCCTATTTAAGTGATTTCTTGATTGAAACAGGTGTGGCAGTAATCAGGCCTGGGGGTGACTACAGAAATTGAACTCAGGTGTGATAAACCACAGTTAAGTTATTTTTTAACAAGGGGGGCAATCACTTTTTCACACAGGGCCATGTAGATTTGGAGTTTTTTTTCTCCCTTAATAACGTAAACCTTCATTTAAAAACTGCATTTTGTGTTCAATTATGTTATCTTTGACTAATAGTTAACGGTTTTTGATGAGCAGAAACATTTAAGTGTGACAAACATGCAAAAGAATAAGAAATCAGGAGGGGGGCAAATAGTTTTTCACACCACTGTAGTTATAGTTACATACAGGGGTTTCTGTAGTTAAAGTTACATGTTGCTATAGTTATATACAGGGGTTTCTGTTGTTAAAGTTACATGTTGTTATAGTTACATCCAGGGGGTTCTGTTATAGTTACATGTTGTTATAGTTACATCCAGGGGGTTCTGTTGTTATAGTTACATCCAGGGGGTTCTGTTGTTATAGTTACATCCAGGGGGTTCTGTTGCTATAGTTACATCCAGGGGGTTCTGTTGCTATAGTTACATCCAGGGGGTTCTGTTGCTATAGTTACATCCAGGGGGTTCTGTTGCTATAGTTACATCCAGGGGTTTCTGTTGGTATAGTTACATACAGGGGTTTCTGTTGGTATAGTTACATCCAGGGGGTTCTGTTGTTATAGTTGCATACAGGGGGTTCTGTTGTTAAAGTTACATGTTGTTATAGTTACATCCAGGGGGTTCTGTTGATATAGTTACATCCAGGGGGTTCTGTTGTTATAGTTACATCCAGGGGGTTCTGTAGTTATAGTTACATCCAGGGGGTTCTGTTGTTATAGTTACATCCAGGGGGTTCTCTTGTTATAGTTACATCCAGGGGGTTCTGTTGTTATAGTTACATACAGGGGTTTCTGTAGTTATAGTTACATGTTGTTATAGTTACATACAGGGGTTTCTGTTGTTAAAGTTACATGTTGTTATAGTTACATCCAGGGGGTTCTGTTGTTATAGTTACATACAGGGGTTTCTGTAGTTATAGTTACATGTTGTTATAGTTACATACAGGGGTTTCTGTTGTTAAAGTTACATGTTGTTATAGTTACATACAGGGGTTTCTGTAGTTATAGTTACATACAGGGGTTTCTGTAGATATAGTTACATACAGGGGTTTCTGTTGTTAAACTTACATGTTGTTATAGTTACATCCAGGGGGTTCTGTTGTTATAGTTACATCCAGGGGGTTCTGTTGTTATAGTTACATCCAGGGGGTTCTGTTGTTATAGTTACATCCAGGGGGTTCTGTTGTTATAGTTACATCCAGGGGGTTCTGTTTTTATAGTTACATCCAGGGGGTTCTGTTGTTATAGTTACATCCAGGGGGTTCTGTTGTTATAGTTACATCCAGGGGGTTCTATTGTTAAAGTTACATGTTATTATAGTTACATACAGGGGGTTCTGTTGTTATAGTTACATCCAGGGGGTTCTGTTGTTAAAGTTACATGTTGTTATAGTTACATCCAGGGGGTTCTGTTGTTATAGTTACATACAGGGGGTTCTGTTGTTATAGTTACATACAGGGGGTTCTGTTGTTATAGTTACATCCAGGGGGTTCTGTTGTTAAAGTTACATGTTGTTATAGTTACATCCAGGGGGTTCTGTTGTTATAGTTACATCCAGGGGGTTCTGTTGTTATAGTTATATCCAGGGGGTTCTGTTGTTATAGTTACATCCAGGGGGTTCTGTTGTTATAGTTACATCCAGGGGGTTCTGTTGTTATAGTTACATCCAGGGGGTTCTGTTGTTATAGTTACATCCAGGGGGTTCTGTTGTTATAGTTACATCCAGGGGGTTCTGTTGTTATAGTTACATCCAGGGGGTTCTGTTGTTATAGTTACATCCAGGGGGTTCTGTTGTTATAGTTACATCCAGGGGGTTCTGTTGTTATAGTTACATCCAGGGGGTTCTGTTGTTATAGTTACATCCAGGGGGTTCTGTTGTTAAAGTTACATCCAGGGGGTTCTGTTGTTAAAGTTACATGTTGTTATAGTTACATCCAGGGGGTTCTGTTGTTATAGTTACATCCAGGGGGTTCTGTTGTTATAGTTACATCCAGGGGGTTCTGTTGTTATAGTTACAACCAGGGGGTTCTGTTGTTAAAGTTACATGTTGTTATAGTTACATCCAGGGGGTTCTGTTGTTATAGTTACATCCAGGGGGTTCTGTTGTTAGAGTTACATACAGGGGTTTCTGTTGTTAAAGTTACATGTTGTTATAGTTACATACAGGGGTTTCTGTTGTTAAAGTTACATGTTGTTATAGTTACATCCAGGGGGTTCTGTTGTTATAGTTACATCCAGGGGGTTCTGTTGTTATAGTTACATCCAGGGGTTCTGTTGTTATAGTTACATCCAGGGGGTTCTGTTGTTATAGTTACATCCAGGGGGTTCTGTTGTTATAGTTACATCCAGGGGGTTCTGTTGTTATAGTTACATCCAGGGGGTTCTGTTGTTATAGTTACATCCAGGGGGTTCTGTTGTTATAGTTACATCTAGGGGTTTCTGTAGTTATAGTTACATCCAGGGAGTTCTGTAGTTATAGTTACATCCAGGGAGTTCTGTAGTTATAGTTACATCCAGGGGGTTCTGTAGTTATAGTTACATCCAGGGGGTTCTGTAGTTATAGTTACATCCAGGGGGTTCTGTAGTTATAGTTACATCCAGGGGGTTCTGTAGTTATAGTTACATCCAGGGGGTTCTGTTGTTATAGTTACATCCAGGGGGTTCTGTTGTTATAGTTACATCCAGGGGGTTCTGTTGTTATAGTTACATCCAGGGGGTTCTGTTGTTATAGTTACATCCAGGGGGTTCTGTTGTTATAGTTACATCCAGGGGGTTCTGTAGTTATAGTTACATCCAGGGGGTTCTGTAGTTATAGTTACATGTTGTTATAGTTACATCCAGGGGGTTCTGTTGTTATAGTTACATGTTGTTATAGTTACATACAGGGGGGTCTGTTGTTATAGTTATATACAGGGGGTTCTGTTGTTATAGTTACATACAGGGGGTTCTGTTGTTATAGTTACATACAGGGGGTTCTGTAGTTATAGTTACATACAGGGGTTTCTGTAGTTATAGTTACATACAGGGGTTTCTGTAGTTAAAGTTACATGTTGCTATAGTTATATACAGGGGTTTCTGTTGTTAAAGTTACATGTTGTTATAGTTACATCCAGGGGGTTCTGTTGTTATAGTTACATCCAGGGGGTTCTGTTGTTATAGTTACATCCAGGGGGTTCTGTTGTTATAGTTACATCCAGGGGGTTCTGTTGTTATAGTTACATCCAGGAGGTTCTGTTGCTATAGTTACATCCAGGGGGTTCTGTTGCTATAGTTACATCCAGGGGGTTCTGTTGTTATAGTTACATCCAGGGGGTTCTGTTGTTATAGTTACATCCAGGGGGTTCTGTTGTTATAGTTACATCCAGGGGGTTCAGGGGGGTGTTCCAGGAAGCAGGTTATGTGACATACCCGGATAAGTTTGAGGGTAAGTTAGTGGATAACCTCAACTTCCGGTTCCAAAAACGGAGGTAATGTATGTATGGGTATGTATGTAACCATAGCAACTTACTTTCTGAAGATAACCTGCTCGGCAGCAGGTTATGTTCCAGGGTAAGTTTGTTCCAGAAGGTTATTCAGCATGGCGCCGCCCCTTTGATGAGGATCCTGTCGACGCGGAGGGACAAATTATACAAGTTTTTTTTCGCCGGGAGAGAGTTAGAAGACCTCGTATTGATGTTTTTTTTTTTTTAATTTTCTAATGATTATTTGAAAGAGCGTTATTGGTTTTCAATGGAATTAAATTATTTAACACATCTCTTGAAAGCGCATATTGCAAATGTCACAAACGGCGGGTCTGCGCTTAGAAAACATTTCGTGTATATCACTTCGTTTTTTTCCAGGGCATTTTTTGTACAACGTGGGTGATGCAGAGCATGTGGGAAAGGCAACTGTATGTCTGGCACTTCTTACACACATGTGTACAGCAGGTCACTGGACATAAACCTCTGTGTGGTATTAAAGAGGAATTCCACAGAGTGGCAGGTTTTGTCCTTTGTAGTAAAATTGATGACGCATATTTAATATGTAGATATACTATTTATATACATGTATTCATCCTGCACACACACACACACACACACACACTTGATCCTCCCATAGCTATATGACTTTCTATTTCAGGTTTTTCAAATGTAATTGGGTGCATTGATAGCACCTACATTCCTATTAAAGCTATAGCTTCAATAAATGAGGGAGACGATGTTAATAGGAAATCTATTCATAGTATCAATGTACAGGTAACAACTTAATTAAAAACTCATTACTTTTTTCACACATATGTGAGGCAACCCACATCATTACTAATGATAAGACAAAATGGCCAGGATCTGTCATCATTATGCCAGACATTTCAGCAGGGTATGTTTTTCTTCATACAATGTTTTTTTTCTTTTTACTATATTTGTATTGTACACTTGAATCATTACAGGACAGTACAGTAGTTACTTGCTGGGGGACAGGGGATACCCTTGTCTGCCCTATTTAATGCCACCCTAACCTGATCCTGGACCATAGACACGCTATAACCTGACTCACAGTCGAACACGGGCCAAGGTGGAGATGACCATAGGGATCAAGTCTATGTTTCAGTGTAGCTCAGTGTGGGCTCTGGGTCAGTCCAGAGAGGGCATGTGACATCATAATGGCTTGTGTTGTGCTTCACAACATTGCCACTATAAGAGGAGAGAGCCACCCTCCTTATATTGAAGAAGATGGCCCAGAGGAACCTCTACAGATTTTTGCACACAACAGAGATGGAAGACTTTTGAGAGACAGGATTTGTCAAAATTACTTTTATTAAATAGTTTGCACTGGTCTGCTGTACAGTTCATGTCTTTTTTCCTGAAAAACAATGAAAGTAAATGAAATAAAATGTGTGGTTTTTTTATGATATAGCTTTATATACACACACACACACACAACACTTTTAACACGCAACAGATTAATATACGCACAAGTTCTCACCTTAAGGCGATGCTCCAGTAATTAAATTTCTAGTGTTGCTTTTTTAATGGATAGCCTTTTCTCTTCCATTTGAAGCTGTATAAGGTCTATCTCCATGTCACTTTTTCTTATTTGATTTTGAAGATGGACCTTATACAGCTCCTGGAAACTACAGTAGGAAGGAAACTATTAATTATTATTCAAAAATAATTAAATAAATTCTGAGATTCTGTCAGAAAATAAAATGTAAATATGGACAACTGCACACAAATTCTTACACCGCTTAGATCGTGCATTGAGGTTGAAGGACCTTCATCCGTGAAGAAATCCCCAGGTAGGTACTGTGAAAGAACAATGACAGTTTGTTACTCTAATGTAAAAAGGGGGCGCTGCATTATAATGGTATGCATCCCACCTCGGTGGATCTACCAGCATTGTCCACTTCTGTCACAGCAGATGTGGTCTCTTCATCTTCATCCTTCAGTGAAAATATGCAAGTATACGTTATCTGGCAAAAAGAAAAAAAAAATACCTAAAAGCAACTAAAGGTACCTGACAACAAAACACTTGCAACTGTGACAGACTGTGTTCTTTCTGTAGCGTCCAATAATATAATCCCTTTATCTAATCAACCCAGTATCTATAAGAAAATACAACCCAGCATAAAATTCTCAATATTATCAAAGAAAAAACCACTAATGCAGGAAAAAACATGTCAAAGTAATACAGCTAAGATCACAATAGCCTACTGTATACATCATGGGCAGTTAAATACAGTAAGCCTGCATAAAAACGTTAAGCATGTTCAAAAGCCTTTAAGTGATAGAGATAGTAATTTATTAATTCATACAATGAAAACAAACCATAGTGGTAAACTTACATTTCACCATGTTAGTGTCACTGGTGGCCCTTTATTAAGGGACAGAGCCGCTCCTCAGATGGGGTGAGGGGAGGTGGTGATGGGCCCCCGCCAGTTAGATGGGCTTCAGCCTTCTTTCTATTAGCTACCTGACAGAACGAATATACTAAACCGTGTTTAATAAATAGTTCAGTGATCGTGTAATAAGATATTACCTTTTTGCAGAACGTTTTTGTGTTTCATATTCACTTGGCTTCTGCCTCCAGAAGGATTAAACCTTATTAAATAAGAAACCATACATTCCTAGTCAGTATACACTGGTATTTTAACCTAAAGAAATTAATGGCAGGAAAAGTAAATGCTTTCATTTAACAGCCAAAAGGATGCGAAGGGATGTTTAATTATTTTTGCATTATAATAAAAGGAGAGGCGATGTAAAATTTGCAATTTAATACACTCACACATTTACTCTGTCTTTAATTTTTTGACAAGTCAACTCTCTTTCTTTAGCCGATGCAGCCGTATTGCTTTTTATTTATTTATTATTATTGGCTTAAATTCCTCATATGCGCGCGTTAAAACCTCTGTAAAGTAATGCGCTCTCTTTTTTCACTTTGATGTTCCATTTTGACTCGTGAAATCGTCGATCCATTGAAAATGTCTTTATGTACGCACCGTGCACGCGCACTAACTCTGGGTAACCAGTAGGGGGTTGATTAAACTTAATCTTATCAGGTGTTTTGGAACCGACATACTCTCGGTATGCGGGTTTGGGGTTAATCAACCCAGAGGTTAAGATTAACCAAATGGTAAGTTAACCAAGCTTTCTGGAACACCCCCCTGTTGTTAAAGTTACATGTTGTTATAGTTACATCCAGGGGGTTCTGTTGTTATAGTTACATCCAGGGGTTTCTGTTGGTATAGTTACATACAGGGGTTTCTGTTGGTATAGTTACATCCAGGGGGTTCTGTTGTTATAGTTGCATACAGGGGGTTCTGTTGTTAAAGTTACATGTTGTTATAGTTACATCCAGGGGGTTCTGTTGATATAGTTACATCCAGGGGGTTCTGTTGTTATAGTTACATCCAGGGGGTTCTGTAGTTATAGTTACATCCAGGGGGTTCTGTTGTTATAGTTACATCCAGGGGGTTCTCTTGTTATAGTTACATCCAGGGGGTTCTCTTGTTATAGTTACATCCAGGGGGTTCTCTTGTTATAGTTACATCCAGGGGGTTCTGTTGTTATAGTTACATACAGGGGTTTCTGTAGTTATAGTTACATGTTGTTATAGTTACATACAGGGGTTTCTGTTGTTAAAGTTACATGTTGTTATAGTTACATCCAGGGGGTTCTGTTGTTATAGTTACATACAGGGGTTTCTGTAGTTATAGTTACATGTTGTTATAGTTACATACAGGGGTTTGTGTTGTTAAAGTTACATGTTGTTATAGTTACATACAGGGGTTTCTGTAGTTATAGTTACATACAGGGGTTTCTGTAGATATAGTTACATACAGGGGTTTCTGTAGATATAGTTACATACAGGGGTTTCTGTTGTTAAACTTACATGTTGTTATAGTTACATACAGGGGGTTCTGTTGTTATAGTTACATCCAGGGGGTTCTGTTGTTATAGTTACATCCAGGGGGTTCTGTTGTTATAGTTACATCCAGGGGGTTCTGTTGTTATAGTTACATACAGGGGTTTCTGTAGTTATAGTTACATGTTGTTATAGTTACATACAGGGGTTTCTGTTGTTAAAGTTACATGTTGTTATAGTTACATACAGGGGTTTCTGTAGTTATAGTTACATACAGGGGTTTCTGTAGATATAGTTACATACAGGGGTTTCTGTTGTTAAACTTACATGTTGTTATAGTTACATCCAGGGGGTTCTGTTGTTATAGTTACATCCAGGGGGTTCTGTTGTTATAGTTACATCCAGGGGGTTCTGTTGTTATAGTTACATCCAGGGGGTTCTGTTGTTAAAGTTACATCCAGGGGGTTCTGTTGTTATAGTTACATCCAGGGGGTTCTGTTGTTATAGTTACATCCAGGGGTTTCTGTTGTTAAGGTTACATGTTGTTATAGTTACATCCAGCGGGTTCTGTTATAGTTACATCCAGGGGTTCTGTTGTTAAAGTTACATCCAGGGGGTTCTGTTGTTATAGTTACATCCAGGGGTTCTGTTGTTATAGTTACATCCAGGGGGTTCTCTTGTTAAAGTTACATGTTGTTATAGTTACATCCAGGGGGTTCTGTTGTTATAGTTACATCCAGGGGTTCTGTTGTTATAGTTACATACAGGGGGTTCTGTTGTTATAGTTACATACAGGGGGTTCTGTTATAGTTACATACAAGGGGTTCTGTTATAGTTACATACAAGGGGTTCTATTGTTATAGTTACATCCAGGGGTTTCTGTTGTTATAGTTACATCCAGGGGTTCTGTTGTTATAGTTACATCCAGGGGGTTCTGTTGTTATAGTTACATCCAGGGGGTTCTGTTGTTAAAGTTACATCCAGGGGGTTCTGTTGTTATAGTTACATCCAGGGGTTCTGTTGTTATAGTTACATCCAGGGGGTTCTGTTGTTATAGTTACATCCAGGGGTTCTGTTGTTATAGTTACATCCAGGGGGTTCTCTTGTTATAGTTACATCCAGGGGGTTCTGTTGTTAAAGTTACATGTTGTTATAGTTACATCCAGGGGTTTCTGTTGTTATAGTTACATCCAGGGGGTTCTCTTGTTATAGTTACATCCAGGGGTTCTGTTGTTATAGTTACATCCAGGGGGTTCTGTTGTTAAAGTTACATCCAGGGGGTTCTCTTGTTATAGTTACATCCAGGGGGTTCTCTTGTTATAGTTACATCCAGGGGGTTCTCTTGTTATAGTTACATCCAGGGGGTTCTGTTGTTATAGTTACATCCAGGGGGTTCTGTTGTTATAGTTACATCCAGGGGGTTCTGTTGTTATAGTTACATGTTGTTATAGTTACATCCAGGGAGTTCTGTTGTTATAGTTACATCCAGGGGGTTCTGTTGTTAAAGTTACATGTTGTTATAGTTACATCCAGGGGGTTCTGTTGTTATAGTTACATACAGGGGTTTCTGTTGTTAAAGTTACATGTTGTTATAGTTACATCCAGGGGGTTCTGTTGTTATAGTTACATCCAGGGGGTTCTCTTGTTATAGTTACATCCAGGGGGTTCGCTTGTTATAGTTACATCCAGGGGGTTCTCTTGTTATAGTTACATCCAGGGGTTCTGTTGTTATAGCTACATCCAGGGGGTTCTGTTGTTAAAGTTACATCCAGGGGTTCTGTTGTTATAGTTACATCCAGGGGGTTCTGTTGTTATAGTTACATACAGGGGTTTCTGTAGTTATAGTTACATGTTGTTATAGTTACATACAGGGGTTTCTGTTGTTATAGTTACATGTTGTTATAGTTACATCCAGGGGGTTCTGTTGTTATAGTTACATACAGGGGTTTCTGTAGTTATAGTTACATGTTGTTATAGTTACATACAGGGGGTTCTGTTGTTATAGTTACATACAGGGGGTTCTGTTATAGTTACATACAAGGGGTTCTGTTATAGTTACATCCAGGGGGTTCTGTTGCTATAGTTACATCCAGGGGGTTCTATTGCTATAGTTACATCCAGGGGGTTCTGTTGTTATAGTTACATCCAGGGGGTTCTGTTGTTATAGTTACATCCAGGGGGTTCTGTTGTTATAGTTACATCCAGGGGGTTCTGTTGTTATAGTTACATCCAGGGGGTTCTGTTGTTATAGTTACATCCAGGGGGTTCTGTTGTTATAGTTACATCAAGGGGTTTCTGTTGTTATAGTTACATCCAGGGGTTTCTGTTGGTATAGTTACATACAGGGGTTTCTGTTGGTATAGTTACATCCAGGGGGTTCTGTTGTTATAGTTGCATACAGGGGGTTCTGTTGTTAAAGTTACATGTTGTTATAGTTACATCCAGGGGGTTCTGTTGTTATAGTTACATCCAGGGGGTTCTGTTGTTAGTTACATCCAGGGGGTTCTGTTGTTATAGTTACATCCAGGGGGTTCTCTTGTTATAGTTACATCCAGGGGGTTCTCTTGTTATAGTTACATCCAGGGGGTTCTCTTGTTATAGTTACATCCAGGGGTTCTGTTGTTATAGCTACATCCAGGGGGTTCTGTTGTTAAAGTTACATCCAGGGGTTCTGTTGTTATAGTTACATCCAGGGGGTTCTGTTGTTATAGTTACATACAGGGGTTTCTGTAGTTATAGTTACATGTTGTTATAGTTACATACAGGGGTTTCTGTTGTTATAGTTACATGTTGTTATAGTTACATCCAGGGGGTTCTGTTGTTATAGTTACATACAGGGGTTTCTGTAGTTATAGTTACATGTTGTTATAGTTACATACAGGGGGTTCTGTTGTTATAGTTACATACAGGGGGTTCTGTTATAGTTACATACAAGGGGTTCTGTTATAGTTACATACAAGGGGTTCTATTGTTATAGTTACATCCAGGGGTTTCTGTTGTTATAGTTACATCCAGGGGTTCTGTTGTTATAGTTACATCCAGGGGGTTCTGTTGTTAAAGTTACATCCAGGGGGTTCTGTTGTTATAGTTACATCCAGGGGTTCTGTTGTTATAGTTACATCCAGGGGGTTCTGTTGTTATAGTTACATCCAGGGGTACTGTTGTTATAGTTACATCCAGGGGGTTCTCTTGTTATAGTTACATCCAGGGGGTTCTGTTGTTAAAGTTACATGTTGTTATAGTTACATCCAGGGGTTTCTGTTGTTATAGTTACATCCAGGGGGTTCTCTTGTTATAGTTACATCCAGGGGGTTCTGTTGTTATAGTTACATCCAGGGGGTTCTGTTGTTAAAGTTACATCCAGGGGGTTCTCTTGTTATAGTTACATCCAGGGGGTTCTCTTGTTATAGTTACATCCAGGGGGTTCTGTTGTTAAAGTTACATGTTGTTATAGTTACATCCAGGGGGTTCTGTTGTTATAGTTACATCCAGGGGGTTCTGTTGTTAGAGTTACATACAGGGGTTTCTGTTGTTAAAGTTACATGTTGTTATAGTTACATCCAGGGGGTTCTGTTGTTATAGTTACATCCAGGGGGTTCTGTAGTTATAGTTACATCCAGGGGGTTCTGTAGTTATAGTTACATCCAGGGGGTTCTGTTGTTATAGTTACATCCAGGGGGTTCTGTTGTTATAGTTACATCCAGGGGGTTCTGTAGTTATAGTTACATCCAGGGGGTTCTGTAGTTATAGTTACATAAAGGGGGTTCTGTAGTTATAGTTACATGTTGTTATAGTTACATCCAGGGGGTTCTGTTGTTATAGTTACATGTTGTTATAGTTACATACAGGGGGGTCTGTTGTTATAGTTACATACAGGGGTTTCTGTAGTTATAGTTACATACAGGGGTTTCTGTAGTTATAGTTACATACAGGGGTTTCTGTAGTTATAGTTACATACAGGGGTTTCTGTAGTTATAGTTACATACAGGGGTTTCTGTAGTTAAAGTTACATGTTGCTATAGTTATATACAGGGGTTTCTGTTGTTAAAGTTACATGTTGTTATAGTTACATCCAGGGGGTTCTGTTGTTATAGTTACATCCAGGGGGTTCTGCTGCTATAGTTACATCCAGGGGGTTCTGTTGCTATAGTTACATCCAGGGGGTTCTGTTGCTATAGTTACATCCAGGGGGTTCTGTTGTTATAGTTACATCCAGGGGGTTCTGTTGCTATAGTTACATCCAGGGGGTTCTATTGCTATAGTTACATCCAGGGGGTTCTGTTGTTATAGTTACATCCAGGGGGTTCTGTTGTTATAGTTACATCCAGGGGGTTCTGTTGTTATAGTTACATCCAGGGGCTTCTGTTGTTATAGTTACATCCAGGGGGTTCTGTTGTTATAGTTACATCCAGGGGTTTCTGTTGTTATAGTTACATCCAGGGGTTTCTGTTGGTATAGTTACATACAGGGGTTTCTGTTGGTATAGTTACATCCAGGGGGTTCTGTTGTTATAGTTGCATACAGGGGGTTCTGTTGTTAAAGATACATGTTGTTATAGTTACATGCAGGGGGTTCTGTTGTTATAGTTACATCCAGGGGGTTCTGTTGTTAGTTACATCCAGGGGGTTCTGTTGTTATAGTTACATCCAGGGGGTTCTCTTGTTATAGTTACATCCAGGGGGTTCTCTTGTTATAGTTACATCCAGGGGGTTCTCTTGTTATAGTTACATCCAGGGGTTCTGTTGTTATAGCTACATCCAGGGGGTTCTGTTGTTAAAGTTACATCCAGGGGTTCTGTTGTTATAGTTACATCCAGGGGGTTCTGTTGTTATAGTTACATACAGGGGTTTCTGTAGTTATAGTTACATGTTGTTATAGTTACATACAGGGGTTTCTGTTGTTATAGTTACATGTTGTTATAGTTACATCCAGGGGGTTCTGTTGTTATAGTTACATACAGGGGTTTCTGTAGTTATAGTTACATGTTGTTATAGTTACATACAGGGGTTTCTGTTGTTAAAGTTACATGTTGTTATAGTTACATACAGGGGTTTCTGTAGTTATAGTTACATACAGGGGTTTCTGTAGTTATAGTTACATACAGGGGTTTCTGTAGATATAGTTACATACAGGGGTTTCTGTAGATATAGTTACATACAGGGGTTTCTGTTGTTAAACTTACATGTTGTTATAGTTACATAAAGGGGGTTCTGTTGTTATAGTTACATCCAGGGGGTTCTGTTGTTATAGTTACATCCAGGGGTTCTGTTGTTATAGTTACATCCAGGGGGTTCTGTTGTTAAAGTTACATCCAAGGGGTTCTGTTGTTATAGTTACATCCAGGGGGTTCTGTTGTTATAGTTACATACAGGGGTTTCTGTAGTTATAGTTACATACAGGGGTTTCTGTAGATATAGTTACATACAGGGGTTTCTGTTGTTAAACTTACATGTTGTTATAGTTACATAAAGGGGGTTCTGTTGTTATAGTTACATCCAGGGGGTTCTGTTATAGTTACATCCAGGGGGTAAAGTTGTTATAGTTACATCCAGGGGGTTCTGTTGTTATAGTTACATCCAGGGGGTAAAGTTGTTATAGTTACATCCAGGGGGTTCTGTTGTTATAGTTACATACAGGGGGTTCTGTTGTTATCGTTACATACAGGGGGTTCTGTTGTTATCGTTACATACAGGGGGTTCTGTTGTTATCGTTACATACAGGGGGTTCTGTTGTTATCGTTACATACAGGGGGTTCTGTTGTTATCGTTACATACAGGGGGTTCTGTTGTTATCGTTACATACAGGGGGTTCTGTTGTTATCGTTACATACAGGGGGTTCTGTTGTTATCGTTACATGTTGCTATAGTTATATACAGGGGTTTCTGTTGTTAAAGTTACATGTTGTTATAGTTACATCCAGGGGGTTCTGTTGTTATAGTTACATCCAGGGGGTTCTGTTGTTATAGTTACATCCAGGGGGTTCTGCTGCTATAGTTACATCCAGGGGGTTCTGTTGCTATAGTTACATCCAGGGGGTTCTGTTGCTATAGTTACATCCAGGGGGTTCTGTTGTTATAGTTACATCCAGGGGGTTCTGTTGCTATAGTTACATCCAGGGTGTTCTATTGCTATAGTTACATCCAGGGGGTTCTGTTGTTATAGTTACATCCAGGGGGTTCTGTTGTTATAGTTACATCCAGGGGGTTCTGTTGTTATAGTTACATCCAGGGGCTTCTGTTGTTATAGTTACATCCAGGGGGTTCTGTTGTTATAGTTACATCCAGGGGTTTCTGTTGTTATAGTTACATCCAGGGGTTTCTGTTGGTATAGTTACATACAGGGGTTTCTGTTGGTATAGTTACATCCAGGGGGTTCTGTTGTTATAGTTGCATACAGGGGGTTCTGTTGTTAAAGTTACATGTTGTTATAGTTACATCCAGGGGGTTCTGTTGTTATAGTTACATCCAGGGGGTTCTGTTGTTAGTTACATCCAGGGGGTTCTGTTGTTATAGTTACATCCAGGGGGTTCTCTTGTTATAGTTACATCCAGGGGGTTCTCTTGTTATAGTTACATCCAGGGGGTTCTCTTGTTATAGCTACATCCAGGGGTTCTGTTGTTATAGCTACATCCAGGGGGTTCTGTTGTTAAAGTTACATCCAGGGGTTCTGTTGTTATAGTTACATCCAGGGGGTTCTGTTGTTATAGTTACATACAGGGGTTTCTGTAGTTATAGTTACATGTTGTTATAGTTACATACAGGGGTTTCTGTTGTTATAGTTACATGTTGTTATAGTTACATCCAGGGGGTTCTGTTGTTATAGTTACATACAGGGGTTTCTGTAGTTATAGTTACATGTTGTTATAGTTACATACAGGGGTTTCTGTTGTTAAAGTTACATGTTGTTATAGTTACATACAGGGGTTTCTGTAGTTATAGTTACATACAGGGGTTTCTGTAGTTATAGTTACATACAGGGGTTTCTGTAGATATAGTTACATACAGGGGTTTCTGTTGTTAAACTTACATGTTGTTATAGTTACATAAAGGGGGTTCTGTTGTTATAGTTACATCCAGGGGGTTCTGTTATAGTTACATCCAGGGGGTTCTGTTGTTATAGTTACATCCAGGGGGTTCTGTTGTTAAAGTTACATCCAGGGGGTTCTGTTGTTATAGTTACATCCAGGGGGTTCTGTTGTTATAGTTACATACAGGGGGTTCTGTTGTTATAGTTACATACAGGGGTTTCTGTTGTTATAGTTACATACAGGGGTTTCTGTTGTTAAAGTTACATGTTGTTATAGTTACATCCAGGGGGTTCTGTTATAGTTACATCCAGGGGTTCTGTTGTTATAGTTACATCCAGGGGGTTCTGTTGTTATCGTTACATCCAGGGGGTTCTGTTGTTATCGTTACATCCAGGGGGTTCTGTTGTTATCGTTACATCCAGGGGGTTCTGTTGTTATCGTTACATACAGGGGGTTCTGTTGTTATCGTTACATACAGGGGGTTCTGTTGTTATCGTTACATACAGGGGGTTCTGTTGTTATCGTTACATACAGGGGGTTCTGTTGTTATCGTTACATACAGGGGGTTCTGTTGTTATCGTTACATACAGGGGGTTCTGTTGTTATCGTTACATACAGGGGGTTCTGTTGTTATCGTTACATACAGGGGGTTCTGTTGTTATCGTTACATACAGGGGGTTCTGTTGTTATCGTTACATACAGGGGGTTTTGTTGTTATCGTTACATACAGGGGGTTCTGTTGTTATCGTTACATACAGGGGGTTCTGTTGTTATCGTTACATCCAGGGGGTTCTGTAGTTATAGTTACATCCAGGGGGTTCTGTTGTTATAGTTACATCCAGGGGGTTCTGTTGTTATAGTTACATCCAGGGGGTTCTGTTGTTATAGTTACATCCAGGGGTTTCTGTTGTTATAGTTACATACAGGGGTTTCTGTTGTTAAAGTTACATGTTGTTATAGTTACATCCAGGGGGTTCTGTTATAGTTACATACAGGGGTTTCTGTTGTTATAGTTACATCCAGGGGTTCTGTTGGTATAGTTACATCCAGGGGGTTCTCTTGTTATAGTTACATCCAGGGGGTTCTGTTGTTAAAGTTACATGTTGTTATAGTTACATCCAGGGGTTTCTGTTGTTATAGTTACATCCAGGGGGTTCTGTTGTTATAGTTACATCCAGGGGTTCTGTTGTTATAGTTACATCCAGGGGGTTCTCTTGTTATAGTTACATCCAGGGGGTTCTGTTGTTAAAGTTATATGTTGTTATAGTTACATCCAGGGGTTTCTGTTGTTATAGTTACATCCAGGGGGTTCTCTTGTTATAGTTACATCCAGGGGTTCTGTTGTTATAGTTACATCCAGGGGGTTCTGTTGTTAAAGTTACATGTTGTTATAGTTACATCCAGGGGGTTCTCTTGTTATAGTTACATCCAGGGGGTTCTGTTGTTATAGTTACATCCAGGGGTTCTGTTGTTATAGTTACATCCAGGGGGTTCTCTTGTTATAGTTACATCCAGGGGGTTCTGTTGTTAAAGTTATATGTTGTTATAGTTACATCCAGGGGTTTCTGTTGTTATAGTTACATCCAGGGGGTTCTCTTGTTATAGTTACATCCAGGGGTTCTGTTGTTATAGTTACATCCAGGGGGTTCTGTTGTTAAAGTTACATGTTGTTATAGTTACATCCAGGGGGTTCTGTTGTTATAGTTACATCCAGGGGGTTCTGTTGTTATAGTTACATCCAGGGGGTTCTGTTGTTATAGTTACATCCAGGGGGTTCTGTTGTTATAGTTACATCCAGGGGGTTCTGTTGTTATAGTTACATCCAGGGGGTTCTGTTGTTATAGTTGCATCCAGGGGGTTCTGTTGTTATAGTTACATCCAGGGGGTTCTGTTGTTATAGTTACATCCAGGGGGTTCTGTTGTTATAGTTACATCCAGGGGGTTCTGTAGTTATAGTTACATCCAGGGGGTTCTGTAGTTATAGTTACACCCAGGGGGTTCTGTTGTTATAGTTACATCCAGGGGGTTCTGTTGTTATAGTTACATCCAGGGGGTTCTGTTGTTATAGTTACATCCAGGGGGTTCTGTTGTTATAGTTACATCCAGGGGGTTCTGTTGTTATAGTTACATCCAGGGTTTCTGTTGTTATAGTTACATACAGGGGTTTCTGTTGTTAAAGTTACATGTTGTTATAGTTACATCCAGGGGGTTCTGTTGTTATAGTTACATCCAGGGGGTTCTGTTGTTATAGTTACATCCAGGGGGTTCTGTTGTTATAGTTACATCCAGGGGGTTCTGTTGTTATAGTTACATCCAGGGGGTTCTGTTGTTATAGTTACATCCAGGGGGTTCTGTTGTTATAGTTACATCCAGGGGGTTCTCTTGTTATAGTTACATCCAGGGGTTCTGTTGTTATAGTTACATCCAGGGGGTTCTGTTGTTAAAGTTACATGTTGTTATAGTTACATCCAGGGGGTTCTGTTGTTATAGTTACATCCAGGGGGTTCTGTTGTTATAGTTACATCCAGGGGGTTCTGTTGTTATAGTTACATCCAGGGGGTTCTGTTGTTATAGTTACATCCAGGGGGTTCTGTTGTAATAGTTACATCCAGGGGGTTCTGTTGTTATAGTTACATCCAGGGGGTTCTGTTGTTATAGTTACATCCAGGGGGTTCTGTTGTTATAGTTACATCCAGGGGGTTCTGTTGTTATAGTTACATCCAGGGGGTTCTGTTGTTATAGTTACATCCAGGGGTTTCTGTTGTTATACTTACATCCAGGGGGTTCTGTTGTTATAGTTACATCCAGGGGGTTCTGTTGTTATAGTTACATCCAGGGGGTTCTGTTGTTATAGGTACATCCAGGGGGTTCTGTTGTTATAGTTACATCCAGGGGGTTCTGTAGTTATAGTTACATCCAGGGGGTTCTGTAGTTATAGTTACATCCAGGGGGTTCTGTTGTTATAGTTACATCCAGGGGGTTCTGTTGTTATAGTTACATCCAGGGGGTTCTGTTGTTATAGTTACATCCAGGGGGTTCTGTTGTTATAGTTACATCCAGGGGGTTCTGTTGTTATAGTTACATCCAGGGGGTTCTGTTGTTATAGTTACATCCAGGGGTTTCTGTTGTTATAGTTACATACAGGGGTTTCTGTTGTTAAAGTTACATGTTGTTATAGTTACATCCAGGGGGTTCTGTTGTTATAGTTACATCCAGGGGGTTCTGTTGTTATAGTTACATCCAGGGGGTTCTGTTGTTATAGTTACATCCAGGGGGTTCTGTTGTTATAGTTACATCAAGGGGGTTCTGTTGTTATAGTTACATCCAGGGGGTTCTGTTGTTATAGTTACATCCAGGGGGTTCTGTTGTTATAGTTACATCCAGGGGGTTCTGTAGTTATAGTTACATCCAGGGGGTTCTGTAGTTATAGTTACATCCAGGGGGTTCTGTTGTTATAGTTACATCCAGGGGGTTCTGTTGTTATAGTTACATCCAGGGGGTTCTGTTGTTATAGTTACATCCAGGGGGTTCTGTTGTTATAGTTACATCCAGGGGGTTCTGTTGTTATAGTTACATCCAGGGGTTTCTGTTGTTATAGTTACATACAGGGGTTTCTGTTGTTAAAGTTACATGTTGTTATAGTTACATCCAGGGGGTTCTGTTGTTATAGTTACATACAGGGGTTTCTGTTGTTAAAGTTACATGTTGTTATAGTTACATCCAGGGGGTTCTGTTGTTATAGTTACATCCAGGGGGTTCTGTTGTTATAGTTACATCCAGGGGGTTCTGTTGTTATAGTTACATCCAGGGGGTTCTGTTGTTATAGTTACATCCAGGGGGTTCTGTTGTTATAGTTACATCCAGGGGGTTCTGTTGTTATAGTTACATCCAGGGGGTTCTCTTGTTATAGTTACATCCAGGGGTTCTGTTGTTATAGTTACATCCAGGGGGTTCTGTTGTTAAAGTTACATGTTGTTATAGTTACATCCAGGGGGTTCTGTTGTTATAGTTACATCCAGGGGGTTCTGTTGTTATAGTTACATCCAGGGGGTTCTGTTGTTATAGTTACATCCAGGGGGTTCTGTTGTTATAGTTACATCCAGGGGGTTCTGTTGTTATAGTTACATCCAGGGGTTTCTGTTGTTATACTTACATCCAGGGGGTTCTGTTGTTATAGTTACATCCAGGGGGTTCTGTTGTTATAGTTACATCCAGGGGGTTCTGTTGTTATAGGTACATCCAGGGGGTTCTGTTGTTATAGTTACATCCAGGGGGTTCTGTAGTTATAGTTACATCCAGGGGGTTCTGTAGTTATAGTTACATCCAGGGGGTTCTGTTGTTATAGTTACATCCAGGGGGTTCTGTTGTTATAGTTACATCCAGGGGGTTCTGTTGTTATAGTTACATCCAGGGGGTTCTGTTGTTATAGTTACATCCAGGGGTTTCTGTTGTTATAGTTACATACAGGGGTTTCTGTTGTTAAAGTTACATGTTGTTATAGTTACATCCAGGGGGTTCTGTTATAGTTACATCCAGGGGGTTCTGTTGTTATAGTTACATCCAGGGGGTTCTGTTGTTATAGTTACATCCAGGGGGTTCTGTTGTTATAGTTACATCCAGGGGGTTCTGTTGTTATAGTTACATCCAGGGGGTTCTGTTGTTATAGTTACATCCAGGGGGTTCTGTTGTTATAGTTACATCCAGGGGGTAAAGTTGTTATAGTTACATCCAGGGGGTAAAGTTGTTATAGTTACATCCAGGGGGTTCTGTTGTTATAGTTACATACAGGGGGTTCTGTTGTTATCGTTACATACAGGGGGTTCTGTTGTTATCGTTACATACAGGGGGTTCTGTTGTTATCGTTACATACAGGGGGTTCTGTTGTTATCGTTACATACAGGGGGTTCTGTTGTTATCGTTACATACAGGGGGTTCTGTTGTTATCGTTACATACAGGGGGTTCTGTTGTTATCGTTACATACAGGGGGTTCTGTTGTTATCGTTACATACAGGGGGTTCTGTTGTTATCGTTACATACAGGGGGTTCTGTTGTTATCGTTACATACAGGGGGTTCTGTTGTTATCGTTACATACAGGGGGTTCTGTTGTTATCGTTACATACAGGGGGTTCTGTTGTTATCGTTACATACAGGGGGTTCTGTTGTTATCGTTACATACAGGGGGTTCTGTTGTTATCGTTACATACAGGGGGTTCTGTAGTTATAGTTACATACAGGGGGTTCTGTAGTTATAGTTACATCCAGGGGTTCTGTAGTTATAGTTACATCCAGGGGGTTCTGTTGTTATAGTTACATCCAGGGGGTTCTGTTGTTATAGTTACATACAGGGGGTTCTGTTGTTATAGTTACATACAGGGGTTCTGTTGTTCTTCGTACGTCTCTAACTCAGTTATCTGGATATGATTGTTGTGGATTTGTCCTGATCTTGGATTGTTTCGTACTTCGATGCGCTTCTCGCACTTGTTGTCATAGCAAGATGTCCATCAGCTTGAACCTGCTCGGTAGCAGCTTTATTTCATGTAAACAGGATTTAAGCTCCTATTTTGGTTGAAATGGCGACGTCACATCTGATCTCACTTCACTGCGGTAAAGCCAGCCGCGGTTCAGAAAAAACACGATCAAGCCAGCCGCGATTGATTTTAGTGCGCGCGCATATTACAGTGATTACGGTAGTTTCATGAACAACACAGAGAGAACGCGCTTTCAGAGCGCTTTTCTTGAAAAGCCCAGCGTGATTGTGATGTGACATAAAAAGGTGTCATGTTTCGAAACTGGTGTTTTGCATTTTTTGTTTTCCTTATTGTTTATAGGTGCGATGTCTAATGTTTTCTGTATATTTCCTCTTATACAGTCATTGTCAGGGATTAAAGTGAAAAAAAATCTTCTGACTGAACTTTTTTCAGGCCGAGCCATATTCCTTTAACAAACACTTTATTTAAATAGTCGAGACCAATAGCGTTAGGGGAGATTAAACCGCTTTAATATTGCCAGTTTGCATATTTTAAAAGCTATTTGTAATCTTTGAAAAAAAATAAACCTTGACAAATAATCAACCATCTACCACATATCTTTTCAGTGCATGTTTTTATTTATCTTATAAAACCAAACAATGTTTTGTGAAACTCTTAATAATTAACAGAAAAAAGTAATAGCACCACCATTAAATTCCAAAAAGTGCTTTTTCAGTGCATGTTTTATGTATCTTAAAGAAAACATCTTCGTTTTCAGCTTAGATGACAAATCGGATTTCCAGTAAGCAGCAATGCCATGTGTGCAAGTAGTAGGCATGTGCATTAGACATAGACAATCTTGAAAGTGCACTCTTGTCTTTGACAACTGATTGCATTAAATTAACTAGTGGTTGTGAGACTGTGACCAGTGGCAGTTCTACACTGAAGTGCGCCCTGGGCGAAACTCCCTCCCGGCGTTGGGTTTACCGTCTATAAAGGGCTAACGGCTAATCGCGGCTAACAGCTAATCGCGGCTAACGGCTAATCGCTAAGTCTTCTGATCATCCGGGCTTAGTTCGCGACAGAATGAAGTATAAAGATATAAATAATAGATATATATATATATATATATAAGATATACGCGGGTATAAACATAGTAAGGGCCTATCTGATTGGTCAAATTTGGACACACAAATGCTTGGCAAATAAAGTATTTATCGCAACTCCTTGCGATATGGTTATCGCGCATGCCATTATCGCGATAACGATATTTTTTCGATATATCGTGCAGCCCTAAATGACATCATATGAGTTATGCTCCCCTATTGCATGATTTCTGCTTATGACAGCGAGGCCAGTGAGCCGTTCCTGAGACATGGTTGACCTCAGGTATGTCTTGATTAACCTGAGTTTGGAAAAGCTCCTCTCTGCTTGAGCTACAGTCACTGTGCAATCCTGAGAGCAGTCCAAAAGTTGGGGTAGATCTCAGATAGATCCTTATCGTGCAGAAAAGTGAGAAGCTCAAAGAGGCTCATGGTTTTTGATGGTAGTCATTAGACACTTTATTAATCTAATCTAAGGGAGGAACAATTAGCTCCTTGGTTAATTTACTGCCTCAAATTATAAGCTTTGTCACGTAACAGAGTTATAGCAAATGGAAAATGTCTTTTAAACTATCTACACATATGTAAATTAAACTGGCTATTTACAGTATACTGTAAATATATCGTAAATATATTGGCTATAGCCAACATTAACATAATAAACAATGTAAATAAATAACTGTACTTGCTGCAGTCTTGCTGCAAAGCATCATTTTGTGGTTACATTTTGTGGTATTTAATAGAAACCATTAGAATTTCTGTGATGGTTTGTAACTTAGGCTTTTATTGTGTGTGTGTGTGTGTGTGTGTGTGTGTGTGTTTAACAAGGTAAGCATAGCAAGCATCATAAGCAAGAAGGCTAACAAACCTAAGAGTTAACGTTATACCACTAATTAATATGATGACATGAATAACTTAATCATACAGAGAGAACATTGTTACAGTATATACCTTTATCTTTTATACGTTTCTCCTCATCTTCTTTTCTTTTGTTTCTAAATTGGACCCCTGACAGCTTTGGCCTTTTTCTCTCCATCGCTGTTTATACTTTATAATCGACGATTCGACAATCAGCAGATTTCCCCCAACGCTGTCACTCACGACCAGAAGTCAAGACTAAACCAGTTCACCTCCACAGCATAATCGCTTTGATTATCTATTTTTATTTGCCATTTCACACAATTAAATAAATGAAAAAAGTGCAAATTATTGCTGTGTTTATAATATTTTGAATGAAATGTGCGTTATTAGTAAGAAAGTCAGGTAGACATCATTTAGCCCCCTTCTTGTCCGCTTCATTTGGGAGAGGTGAACTGTACTCTGCGCCCCCCCCCCCTCCGCTTCTCAGTTTCTGTGCGGCTCATTCAGGGGCGGCGCGAGCGCAGGTAGCACAGATAACAGAAAACCGCTTAGCGGCACAGATTATTTTTTTTTACTCCAGGTTCGTGTGCAGCCCCCAACGTGACATAAAAAAAATGCCGCCCTGGGCGGCTGCCCACTTCGCCCTACCCTAAAACCTCCACTGACTGTGACCGACAGGTCATGCTCCGCTATGAAAGAACATAGGCGCACTTTTACATCGCGCACACGGTCGGCCACAGATGTGTGAATCTCCGTTGTGGTTCTTGTCGCAGCAGACAGGGAGCATTTGTACTGTTAGAGCACGAACCGCAGCATTGTGACGAGCTGCTGACTGATGGCGAGCTCGCACTTTGTTTTGCCATTATTGCCATATTGAAGTTTCCTGTGGCATACTGTGCAGAGACACCTACCTGGATGTTTGATTTTTTTTTTTAGTCCACGAACTAAAAGGCTTGCCATTCTCCCCAATTTCGCTAAGCCAAGCCCATCTCCATTTATTTTTTTTTTTTACACTTTTATCAATCTCCGAAACATCGGAGCCTTCCTGCATTAAGTGTGTCCATGCTATCTTAAATATAGTTATACCTCAGCCTGACATGTAGTTCTTCAAAACTAAACCAAAACCCGGAGTGGATCCATACCGGAGTGATAACAAAACGCTTAGAGTGGAGAGAGGAACGTGCATTCGCTCCACTACAGGCTTTGATCACATCCTCCTCAGCAGGCTGAATACACTTTGTATTTCCTTAATTTAACACCCATGTAAGCCTATATATATATATACAGTGGTGTGAAAAACTATTTGCCCCCCTCCTGATTTCTTACTCTTTTGCATGTTTGTCACACAAAATGTTTCTGATCATCAAACACATTTAACTATTATTCAAAGATAACACAAGTAAACACAAAATGCAGTTTTTAAATGAGGGGTTTTATTATTTAGGGAGAAAAAAAATCCAAACCTACATGGCCCTGTGTGAAAAAGTAATTGCCCCCTGAACCTAATAACTGGTTGGGCCACCCTTAGCAGCAATAACTGCAATCAAGCGTTTGCGATAACTTGCAAGGAGTCTTTTACAGCGCTCTGGAGGAATTTTGGCCCAATCGTCTTTGCAGAATTGTTGTAATTCAGCTTTATTTGAGGGTTTTCTAGCATGAACCGCCTTTTTAAGGTCATGCCACAACATCTCAATAGGATTCAGGTCAGGACTTTGACTAGGCCACTCCAAAGTCTTCATTTTGTTTTTCTTCAGCCATTCAGAGGTGGATTTGCTGGTGTGTTTTGGTTCATTGTCCTGCTGCAGCACCCAAGATCGCTTCAGCTTGAGTTGATGAACAGATGGCCGGACATTCTCCTTCAGGATTTTTTGGTAGACAGTAGAATTCATGGTTCCATCTATCACAGCAAGCCTTCCAGGTCCTGAAGCAGTAAAACAACCCCAGACCATCACACTACCACCACCATATTTTACTGTTGGTATGATGTTCTTTTTCTGAAATGCTGTATTACTTTTACGCCAGATGTAACGGAACACGCACCTTCCAAAAAGTTCAACTTTTGTCTCGTCGGTCCACAAGGTATTTTCCCAAAAGTCTTGGCAATCATTGAGATGTTTTTTAGCAAAATTGAGACGAGCTTTAATGTTCTTTTTGCTTAAAAGTGGTTTGCGCCTTGGAAATCTGCCATGCAGGCCGTTTTTGCCCAGTCTCTTTCTTATGGTGGAGTCGTGAACACTGACCTTAATTAAGGCAAGTGATGCCTGCAGTTCTTTAGATGTTGTCCTGGGGTGTTTTGTGGCCTCTCGGATGAGTTGTCTCTGCGCTCTTTGGGTAATTTTGGTCGGCCGGCCACTCCTGGGAAGGTTCACCACTGTTCCATGTTTTTGCCATTTGTGGATAATGGCTCTCACTGTGGTTCGCTGGAGTCCCAAAGCTTTAGAAATGGCTTTATAACCTTTACCAGACTGATAGATCTCAATTACTTTTGTTCTCATTTGTTCCTGAATTTCTTTGGATCTTGGCATGATGTCTAGCTTTTGAGGTGCTTTTGGTCTACTTCTCTGTGTCAGGTAGCTCCTATTTAAGTGATTTCTTGATTGAAACAGGTGTGGCAGTAATCAGGCTTGGGGGTGACTACAGAAATTGAACTCAGGTGTGATAAACCACAGTTAAGTTATTTTTTAACAAGGGGGGCAATCACTTTTTCACACAGGGCCATGTAGATTTGGAGTTTTTTTTCTCCCTTAATAACGTAAACCTTCATTTAAAAACTGCATTTTGCGTTCAATAATGTTATCTTTGACTAATAGTTAACGGTTTTTGATGAGCAGAAACATTTAAGTGTGACAAACATGCAAAAGAATAAGAAATCAGGAAGGGGGCAAATAGTTTTTCACACCACTGTATATATATATATATATATATATATATATATATATATATATACACACAGCATTAAAATTATGAAAAGTGAATTTTAAACATTACGGACAGGCGGAACAGTGTGATTGACGGAAATCCGTCGTAACGACGGAGAACTTTAATCCCTGCATTGTAAATGTAGTTGTGTTTACAGATAAATTATATGCAAATTGAAGACAAAATAAATGATATACTCATTTTTAATCCCTCAGTTGTTTATTCATTTGTCAATGCTCTATAATTTCTGTTATTTTTGAGTGCATTCATTAGGTGTAATGTCTGCAATGAAAGTAAATAGCAAAATAAGTTTACTTATTTTAAAAGTCTGAATCACTAATCAATAATTATCATAAAGGTGATATCAAGAATAATGACATTACACTTCAGAGGCCTATACAGACGTCATTTCTAATAAGTAAAAAAATTTACTGCAGCATTTTTGAGATATTGGACATTATTACACTTTAAAGGGGTATAAAGACCCCATTTCTAATAAGTAGAAAAAAAACAATGATCAGTTCTTATTCACAACGTCCCATACTATATACACACCACATATGAAACTATTTTACTGCAGCATTTTTCAGATATGGGGCATTATTACATTTTAGAGGGGTATAAAGTCCCCATCTCTAATAAGTAGAAAAAAAACAATGATCAGTTCTTATTCACGACGTCCTATACTATATACACACCACATATGAAACTATTTAACTGCAGCATTTTTGAGATATGGGGCATTATTACATTTTAGAGGGGTATAAAAAAGCGCGATCCCCGCACCCTGTCCGATCGCGCATCGCAAGTTTGTGTTGAACCTGGTGGTAAATGATTCGTAAACGACCTGATTCTGGGTCGGGGTGTCGTGAGTGGCAGAGCAGCTCCATCGCTGCGATCCATTGAAAGTCAGCCCTCGATCCAATATTTTGTCCGGGAGCCGAGGCCACGCGTCCGGCCCTCCTTGGACCCCGGCGGCCTCCCGGGTGTCCCAGGGGCACAGGAAAAAGTAACAAAACAAAAATAAAAAATGACAAAGTCACCGGTTATACCAGGGGCAAGGGCGAAGAAAAATAAAATAAAAACGACAAAGTCCCCGGTTATACCAGGTAGGGTTGTACCGAAACCCGGTGCCAATACGGCACCGGTACCTATAGAAACGATACCCAACCCTAGTTATCGCGCATGCCATTATCGCGATAACGATATTTTTTCGATATATCGTGCAGCCCTAGTGGTGTGTATATAGTATGGGACGTCCTGAATAAGAACTGGTGGTTGTTTTTTTCTACTTATTAGAAATGGCGTCTTTATACCCCTTTAAATTGTAATGTCCAATATCTCAAAAATGCTGCAGTAAAATAGTTTCATATGTGGTGTGTATATAGTATGGGACGTCCTGAATAAGAACTGATCATTGTTTTTTTCTACTTATTAGAAATGGGGACTATATACCCCTCTAAAGTTCAGTCATATCTTATATCTCAAACATTATATGGGATAAAAACTGACCATGGCGTTTTATACTTACTAGAATTTATTTTTTCATAGGTCTCTGAAGTGAAATAAAGGCATTTTATTTAACTTTTTTTCCCCATTGTGAACATTTGTTTATTTGACCTCTCTTCCAAAGCAGACGTTAATCCTCATTATAGAAAACATTCATTGAAGAATAACTGCTACTTTTGAACAGTAAAACAAAATAAAAATCAATTCTGGTATTTAGAAAGACTAAATACATTATTTTGTCTGTTTTCTACGAATTCTGCTGTAACTTATCTACATAAAACAATTATTTGAATGGTGAATATTTAAGAAAAATATTGTAACAGACAACCGTCAAAGTCACCAATAAATAACACGGATATTAAAGCAGAAATGCAAATAAATAAGCAAGTAAAAATTGACGAGCATGTTGTATTATCTCTCAGTCCTGGGCGTCTAAATGAAAAGCGCTCTGAAAGCGCGTTGTCTCTGTGTCGGTCCTGAAACTACCGTAATCACTGTAATATGTGCGCACACTAAAATCAATCGCGGCTGGCTTGACCGTGTTCTTCTGAACCGCGGCTGGCTTTACCGCAGTCTCACTTCGGGGTTTACACGTGTCTCATTTACACAATATGCACGTCAATCTTATATACAGTCGTTTATAATGATGAAATCTCTTACCTTTAGTCGACATTCTTGTTGTGTGACGTTAATATCACCGTTTCTGCAGATAAAGTTGACCAAACGCTGCACACAGACGCTGGAGCCGAGACTTTAGCTTTCGGGTTGTCGGGTTGCCTGACTTCCTCACTGGGGTCTTCGGGTTGCTGTGATTGGCTGCGTCAGTGTGCGTCATCACCAAGGCATTATGGGAAACCGAGTCTCGAGTGCTTTTGGGTCGTTATAAGCGTTTTCCCCTCACTGAGCATGAATCAGGGCAGTGTTGCCAACTTAGCAATTTTGTTGCTAGATTTAGCAACATTTCATACTACCCTAGCAACTTTTTTTTAAAGAACCTAGCAACAAATTTAGCCATTTTTAACATTCATTTGGCTACTTTTAGCAATTTTTAAAAAAGTGACTCAACAGAGCAGTGACTGCAGGCTTCACTCAGTAGAGTGCGGGGGCGGGGCTACATAAGGTCTAAATAGCACATATTTCAAATAATGTTTTTGCTGAGATGGCCAGTCAATTTGAGAAAACATTAATTATTTTGTATACTACATAAAGATTTTTGAGTTGTGATTACGCAATGACGTCATAACGCTAAGTAATCTGTTAATAGGAACCTATTTATCGTGCATCTGGATGTAATGTTTTAATATAATATAATACACTGCGCCTCAGAGAGTAGACACATGACGGGCTGACGCTTGTCAGATACTACGTGATGATGTCACTGAAATGCAAATTAGTGTGTGACGTCATCTGGCAACATTTAGCAACTTTTCGGGCAGGCTTTAGCTACTTTTCATTGAAAATAGTTGGCAACACTGAATCAGGGAAAACCATTTTGTTTATAAAAAAAAAAGAGAGGTGCATATGTTCTTGTCCGTGTATTTTCTGCACATGAATGCTATATACTTGTATATTGTTAAAGGATGATTTTGTGGAAAATGCTGTTAAACTGTGAGATGTGATTAGCAGTGTCTTAGAAATGGACATTGGTAAAAAAATAAAAAAGTGCTGAAAACAATTTATCCTAAGTTTGGCAGTGGCACAATCATATAAGGCCATCACCAGCTGATGCCAGGGAGAGGGCAAGCAAATATACCAAAAGTGACCCTCTTCCATTACATTAATATTTCATAATTTCTGTCATATGAGAGGAAGGGACAGTGATGTTTTGCAACTGGGGCAATGTTACTAAGAAGATGAAATAATAATAATAATAATAATAATAATAATAAGGCATTATAACTTAGTGGACATGAGTCTGGCAGGATGTGATTAACTCTTCAAACTGAGGCAGTGTTACTGAGAAGAGGAAAGAAGAGAAGGGCAGTACATGTGCTTGTGCAACTGGTTGTTGTGGGGGGGTGTGAGTTTATTTATTTTTATTTAAAACCATTACATTTACATTTACATTTAGACATTTGGCAGATGCTCTTATCCAGAGCGACTTACTTTTTTTTTTTTTATCTCATTATACATCTGAGCAGTTGAGGGCCTTGCTCAAGGGCCCAACAGTGGCAACTTGGTGGTTGTGGGGTTTGAACCTGGGTTCTTCCGAACCATAATCCAATGCCTTAACCACTGAGCTACCCCTGGCCCCACTTCCTGAACATCACTCCGATTCTGAAAGATCTACACTGGCTGCCAGTCTCTCAGAGAATTAATTTTAAAATCCTCCTGTTTGTGTATAAATCATTACACAACCTAGCACCAGTTTACCTCTCCAATCTTCTTCACCCTTATTCTCCTTCCAGAACACTAAGATCATGTGATCAGGCTTTATTAGTAGTCCCACGCGTGTGGCTCAAGCGCAGAGGGGCATGGGCGTTTGCGGTAGCAGGACCTCAACTTTGGAATACTTTGCCTTTAGAGATCAGACTGGCACCTTCTCTATCCGCTCAAAATAGTTTCTCAAGTCCTTGCTCAAAACCTATTTGTTTTCATTAGCATTTTAATTCCGCTAGGTGTGCGATTTGTGTTTTATTGTGTGTTTTATGAGTACTGTATGTTTTTATGTGAAGCACTTTGGTCAGCCTGACGGTGTCATGCACACTCAATCTGCGCCCGGCACTAGGACCCGGAAGTAAGACGGGCGCCAAACCAGGAAGTATAAAAGAGGTAAACAAACGATGGCTTACCGCTCAGTCATTGAGTTCGGCCCATGTCGGTTACAGTTGTCGTTTCAGCAAACCGTGAGTACTCACCAGTTGGTTCATCTGTCTCTTGCTATTGTGTGTGTATTTATAGGACGCGGGTTAAATTTGTGTTTTTCCCTTGCTCCGCTTTTGTGAGAGTCCTTAGACTAAATTGCGTGGTTATCCTGCCTACTCGCTTCTTTCCGCGTTTGGGTTTACCCTCCACGCTACATTGGGCTAACCGCTAAAGCTACGTCTTCTGGTCACCTCAGGTTAGTTCATCTTTGACAGACGGCTGTTGTAAATGTGCTATACAAATAAATTGAACTTGAACTTGAACTTCCTGAACCGCCAATCGCTTCAAACGTCATTCATCACATCAGTCGCCATAAACAATACAAGCCTTGAAACGCGCTTCACTAAATAGTTCCTGGATTTCTCGACACACGCTTCGAAGCATCGGCACAGTACTGTACGTTCCATCACTACACGTTTGTCCTCACGTTTGTTGCACAAATGAACAACTTTTAACACGTGCTATTGTGGTTGGGCCATTAGTGGATATCTTGTCAGGATTTTTCAAGAGAGAACCCCAAAGTAGGGTGGTCACTCAAGCACTTTGTGACACTAGGTTACTATTATATATACTATTATAGGTTTTGGTTCATTCCAAAAACCAGGTGCCAGAACAGAAAACAGCCTAGATTCATGTCTTCTTTGTTCCCTGAGGGATGGTGGAACCAATTGAGCAGCGCTGGAGGACTGTAGGGAACGTGGTGCAGGGTGTGATTAGAGATGAGAGGTAAGGGGGTTCTGGGCCAGTTTTAGCTTTGTAGGCAAGCATCAGTGTTTTGAATTTAATGTGGGCAGCTACAGGAAGCCAGTGGAGGGAGCAGAAAAGTGGGGTGGCGTGGGAGAACTTAGGACGGTTGAAAACAAGCCAAGGACGAAAGGTGGACAGAGGCAGACCTGCCAGAGGTGAATTGCAGTAGTCTAGTCTTGAAATAACAAGGGACTTTCAAGAGTACTTGTTATAATATCTAAAATGTATGTAATATAAAGCATCAACTGTTATATTGCTTATCTCTGTATCTGTTTGTTATTATTTTAAAGAACTGTTAAAAAACTAATTTTGCTACAAAACTCAAAATACTTATTACATTTAAACAACAAAATAACATTAAGAAATAAAACACAATAAATATTAAGTTTTATTTGATTTTATGTACAGTATCTGCAAGACAGTGTACGTAGTTACAATACAGGTAATTACAATATACAGTGATGGCTTTAATGACATTTTAATGATAATCAATTCCTTGTAAAATCAATATTATAGAATAATCTATTTTATGCAGTGAAATTGACATACAACAATTGATATTTAGTATGAAGTCCTTTATTCTTTAAATTCTCCTGGATTCGGCTGGGCATATAGTCAAAAAGATGTCTGTAGTACTCAGATGTTACTCACTCAATCCATGCTTGCTTGATCGCTTCCTGAAGATCATGTACAGTAATTTGCAATTCACTTGAGACTTCCCTATAGTTTTAAGTAATTTTGTCCTAAGGTGGACACTCCGACTTCAGAATATAAAATTCCTGTCACATATTTGTTCCATCTAGTAATTAAATCAGCTGATTCTGATTAATACAACATTTCAAACAGAGGCTACAACTAATTAGTGACATCACCTGTTTTGTGCATGGAGAGACCAGGCATATGTTGTCTTAATACTTGGCCACCATTAATATATATATATATATGTGTGTGTGAATATATATTAATCACATAACCACAGATTACACGATCATATCTATATTACCCAGCTGTAGGTTTTTGTCAATTAATTTAATTTGATTATTAATTCAGCACTTGAACACCAACATGGAAATGCAGGAACATGGAGGAGTCTTCATTACACACACAGATGTTCACCAGACCCTGAATATGATGACAGCATGTAATCAGCTTTTCATCTACTGTTTATAATTAATTATTCAACATTTCTTCATACTGAAACACGTATGTATTATAATATTTAGCTATAACAGTTGTAATAACATAACAGCTATAACATAACCACACATTCTAACTGGAACATGATCATATATTACACATTATATCACTGTTCTTATACATTCCCATGCTTTTGAGCATTTTTCCCCCATAATAAACACTATTGCATCATTTATTTCTTGTTCTACATGTATATTTAAGTGCAGCCTTTAAGAACAAGCTGGGGTGAATTTTACAGGAATGACAGAAGACACTGTGTGGAGGGAGAGTGCTAGAGGAAGTGTCAGAGTGAATAAAGTGGATGATTAAATACAATATTTGGGGAATAAAAGATGATCACTAATGAGCTTTTATGAGAGTTGAGAGGAAAGTGTGTTGCTTATCAGAAACAGGGAAAAGCAGAGATCATCTTGTTCAGACAAAAGCAGCAGTCAGAGATATCAGGGTGTCACCAGGAGACGAGGTGTTCTTTTAGGCCTTGTTCACACGGGCGTTAAATTTTTGGATAAACGAACGCGCTCTGAATGTCCTAGATGTTTATGTTGCGTTTTGTAGCGGCGCTCGATTGACTTCGTTCGTTTGTCTCTAACGCCAGCCCAAATTATAGTTTGTGTGTTAACCAGTGGGGGGCAGTGTGTCGGGAACTGAATATGAAAGCCCTTGTAGTTTGATTTGAGGTGCCTCTTTTTAATATGGACCATTTTGCTATATTAGACATTAATCTTCTTGTTTTAAAAAATCTAATTAAATTATTATATTTTTATATAATACATAAAAAATATTTAAAAAATAATACGGCGACGTAGGGAGAGAAAAAAAAAATCGCCGCCGCTACTGGGTTCACCCTCTGACTGCACAACGTCGGATTAAAGGAAGTTTTTTGTGGTTTATGAAGAAATGCGAACATTTCCGCGCAAGTTTTATTTTTTAAGCATTTTATTTTTGCCTTTTTTCCGCATTTCCCTATGTATAGCATGTACTGTAGGATCATGGGATATATCTAGGGTTGTGTACCGAACACCGGTGCCAATACGGCACCGGTACCTATAGAACCGGTATGTACTGGACCGAAACAGAACGCGAATTTCGGTGCCTCATTTCGGTGCCACTTAAATGCCTGAACTGTCGATTGAAATATTTGTTCTCTAGATTCATATATTTTTGTAAATTAATAGTTTATTAGATTAAATTTAAAAATTAAAAGCACAAATCATCCGGAAATGAGAGACCATCCGACATGCGCGTGAATGCAGCAGCTAACGTTACACTCGCTCTGACGGCAGCAGGTGGTCTACCGATAGCTTAGCATGCTAAATTAAACAACTTTCGTTTAAATGCCTAAAACTAAACAGTCGAAAGTGTGGCTGCATTTCACAAGAAAGGATTCCGACACCGTGACGTGCAGCAAATGTCTTACAGCAGTTGCGTGTAAAGAGGGAAACACGTTAAATCTAATGAAACATTCGAGGGCAGACGGAATAAAGTTAAAAGCAGAATAAACACATGGAATAAAGTTAAAAGCAGAGGGAGGCACCGTGTTTAACAGCTTGTGGACAACAGCTGACACTATCAGTGTGGACGACCCTCAGTCCCAGTCATACCAACTGTAGCAAAAAGGAGTCACTGATTATGATGACGTCAGCAGACTTTCCGCAGGTTAGTAGTAGGATAATGTAATGTTAATAGCAAAATGCAAATCTTACATTCATGCTAACAAATAGTCGAACTATTTGTAAAATACTAATGTAACATGGATTCTGTTTATAATTATGGCTTTCCAGCCTGTACTAGTAGTACTACAACAGTGACCCCATTTACTATTGTAAAGAAGGCTATACATGTCCTGTGCAGGGCAATAAGTCAGGAAAGGTGTCATATTTTGACAAAAAAGGCAAATATGGTGAAATTTCTGCAAAAGAATTGCTCAAATTTGAAGCTTATATATTCATATATACTTTAAACTTTTAATATATTGTTAAATTTTAAGCATAAAATTTTTTGTTCAATAAAAATTAATTCTTGAGTCATCCACTATAATTTTGTGGCTTAAAAGTATCGGTTCAGGCACCGTTTTGGCACCGGTACCGTTTTCAAAGTATCGACTTGGCACCGGTATCGAAAAAACCCAAACGATACCCAACCCTAGATATATCCGGTCCTCCGAAGCGTAAAATGGATGCGGAGAAAACAAACTAGACGCGGTTTCCTTGCGTTTGTTGAGATTTGAACGCCAAGAAAAAGCTGCATGCAACGTTTTTTTAATGCCGTATAAACGCGCAGTCGGACAAACGCACGTCACCAAAGCCCGTGTGAACGCCGTCATTGACTCCTATGTGTAGAAAACCTTCGGCGCTTCATCCACGGTCACCGGACGCTATGAACGCCACAAAAACGCTCGATTTTAACGCCCGTGTGAACAAGGCCTTACAATCAATCTCATGCACTCATTTGTGACATTTTGTAGACTCCCTGTCTTCTGAATTATAAATCAACACACTTTAATAAACACAAAACAGCATTAAAAACAAAGGATAGAAAAAAAAATTATTATAGAAAATATAAATAAATTTTCAATAAAACTGTTTTTATTTCCTAACCTGGTACTCTGTTAATGAGGTTAAATGATTAGACTTATTTATACATTTACCTATAAAGGTTATTACTCACCTCAATGTCTGTAGATTGTAATGTTCATCATCCTTAAGATCGGAGAGACACTTTACTCCCGAGTCTCCAATGTTATTCCAGGACAGATCCAGTCCCGTCAAATGTGAGGGGTTTGATCTCAGAGCTGAAGTCAGAGCAGCACAGCCTCCATCTGAGACACCACACTTAGACAACCTGGGAAAGACAATAACACATCCTAAATTCTCTAAGTTTGTAATATTGTGGACGGGGCACTTGGTAACATTTTCCCTTGTTTTCCACATCTTAATAAAAGCTCAACTTCGTATTAGTGTTAAAATGAACAGAGGCTCATATACAGTTTTAAACTGAGACTATTCATGTGTATTGCATGTGACCTTATTTATATACAGTACATTATGTTTGTCAGTTATTTTGTTCACAGGTTAGACAATTTTGTAAAACACAAGTAGTGAGAGAATTTAGAAATTACAATTTCCAATGTACGGTAAAGTAGTACTATGCAAAAGTTATGCCCCCCCCCCATGTATTCATATTAAATTAAATGATATAGATTGAATTAAAGAAAGTAAAAGGAATGTTAAAATTAATTAGCCTTAGGTTTCCTTTATTTTATTTTTTTTGGTGCTTGAATGATACAAACGAAAACATTCCTCTGAAACTTCAAGCCCAAATGAGCTGAAAACGAGAGCCAAAAAAATCCCTCAGGAAGTCTGAAGAAATATTCCTCAACACTTAATTAAAAATACTTACTTTTACTTACACGATTTTAATCATGTCTGTATTTACACCCTAAACCCTGCAGTTCACACACAATACTTTTATTTTCTATTTATTAATAAATTTTTTAGCTAGGTTTCTATAATTATTTGCAATGTTTTAGGAAATTTCACAGCAGTTTTTGACCCAAAGACCCCAAATTCCTCCTCAGGACATTGATGATGAACCTAAAACCTCCGGTTCAGTCTCACTATTAGAGAATGTGTCTTACTGTGAAGAAAGTCATGTGACTCTCAGAGAGATGACCTTACCCCAGCGTCTCCAGTTTACAGTCAGGATTCTGCAGTACAGCACAGAGACCCTTCACTCCTGAGTCTCCTACATCGTTAAAGGACAGATCCAGGTCTCTCAGGTGTGAGGGGTTTGATCTCAGAGCTGAAGTCAGAGCAGCACAGCCTTCATCTGAGACACCACACTCACACAACCTGCAGAGACACAATGACACACTCTTCATCAACAGAGTTTTAGCTTGGTTTAAGTTTTACCTAACTTACTTTATCCTGATTAAATTCCTGTTTATGAAATAAACATCATTAAGAAAATGTCTAAAAATATAGCAAGTCAATATTAAATTCAATAAACTTTAAAAACATTCTAAATGTTTAACATAAATCTTTTTGATAATTTTTTTATTGACATTTGAGCTTGGCTTTTGAGACCATTTCATATAAAATATATGTAATTTATTATTATAATAAGATAATAGTGTAGGAATTAGCCATAAAGTGCAGTATGCCTGCAGTCAACAGTCTAAAAAAGTCATATTTCAAAACACTCGTAAATCAAAGCAAATTTCCCCATAAGAAATAATGGAAACTAAATTATTTGTTCCACAGCCCTAAAAAAATAAATACATAAAAATAATGAACACAAAAATAAAAGTACAAATAAAACAAATTAATCTGCACTTCACCTTTAAAAAAAGTAAAAATAAATTCAGACAGATAAGTGTTTCCCTTTATACGTGTAGGCGCTGTGTGTGTGTGTACAGTATGTGTGTGTGTTTGTGTATGTGTGTGAAGCTAAAGTAAAGAGAGAGGAGGAATCAGTCCCCCCCTTCAATTCAAGATTCAAGATTTCAAGATTCAAGATTCTTTATTTGTCACATGCATAGTTATACAAGTACAACACGCAGTGAAATGTATCCTGAACCGCTCCTACTTTGTGCAAATAACAAGAACAAAAGAAATAATCTATAAATAGAAATAGAAATTGAAATTAAAAAAAAAAAAAAGGTGCAAATGTAAACATAATAAAGTGTGTATCTGAGCAGGATAAAGATGTTAGTGCAAGTGACTCTTCTCGTCTTACACGGTAACCCCTCCTCCTCTCCCCTCTTATTTGAGTTTCACACACAAACACACATTAACGGAAAGACTGTTTTATCTGAAAAATTAACAAGTAACATCACTAATAACACTACCGTGAGCGCACACTAACGAAATCACTGCTGTAAAGTAAAAATAAAACAAATTAACCTGCACTTTACCTTTGAAAAGAATTGCGACAGAGCAGTGTTTCCATTAGAGAGAGAAATAGTGTGTGTGTTTGTGTGTGTGTGAGAGAAAAGGCAAGAGGAGGAGTAACACAAAATAAAAGATGCTTTACATGCACACACGTGGTCACAGTGTTATAGTAAACAGTACACACGTGCACGGATGTTGATTATACCAGTAAGAGACGAGCATTAAGACCAAGCAGAAGAGACGATTACCCACAATTCCGCAGCACGCAAGAGAGCAAAACCATTGGCTCAATTGTGCCACATGTGATACATGATACCTGGTGCTCGTAAACCAAGACAATGCTCGTTTTTCAAGTCAAAATTTTATTAACAATCTTTGCTCGTCTTGCTGAACACTCGCAAACCGCGTTACTTGTATAATCCGAGGTTCTAAGTGTAGTTTTTCATACTCTTACCTCAGTGTCTCAAGTTTAAAGAGAAGATTCTCCAGTACAGCAGAGAGACACTTCACTCCTGAGTCTCCTACTTTATTCCCTGACAGATCCAGTTCTCTCAGGTGTGAGGGGTTTGATCTCAGAGCTGAAGTCAGAGCAGCACAGCCTTCATCTGAGACACCACAATCCCACAACCTAAAGAGACACACAACACACTCTTCATCAACAGATTTTTATACTGGCTTAAGGCCTAAACCACTTTCAGACACGTACCATAAATCGTACTGCAATTTAAGGGGGTTGGTTTATGTTTAGGAAATCGTTCCTAGTAGCACTGATGAATCACCTTCATCCTAGAACAAGTCTAAACTACACGCAGTAGCATTTACATGACATAGGTTGTATAATGGGCCAACTTATCACAACAGACCAGGAAATTACATAATGCTGCAACTGATGTTGCCAAATTGGTCAGGTACCATTCATAACCTTCGAGGGGAAAATTTAATGAGCATTTCCTGATGTTAAAAGTACAAAGCCTGCTGTGTATCCAGTGTTAAAGACTTTGCAATAGCCACAAGAACATCTACCCAGTATTACTAAAAATTAAGTAAAATTCTGTGGGTTTTTTTCAGTAAAATTAGGGCTGTGTTCAGAGACACTATATGATGAGATGATAAGTTTTAAGTATTTATTTGCCTGTTTGCATTGTGTGTGTGTGTGTGTGTGTGTGTGTGTGTGTGTGTGTGTGTGTGTGTGTGTGTGTGTGTGTGTGTGTTTGGTGATAGGTTTTAGTGCTTCTGAAGTGGGCTACATTATCTCTGTATGGGATTATACTTTATGTGAGTGGTGTATGTAATTACTGGGTCGCAAACTCAGGACATGAAACAAATTGCATACATAATTGAACCATCATGTCATCTCACCAAGTCATGTGAGATAATCTTACCTTAATTTCTCCAGGTTATACTGGGGATTCTCCAGAACAGCAGAGAGACTCTTCACCCCTGAGTCTCCTACATTGTTATAGGACAGATCCAGTTTTCTTAGGTATGACGCATTTGATCTCATAGCTGAAGACAGAACAGCAAGGCCTTCATCTGAGACACCACACCTATACATCCTATAGATAGACACAATGACGACACACTCTTCATCAACAGATTTTTGTGAACATGTTGTGTCTGGCTTCTTGAATTTTCTGCCCTCTTTTGACTAGGAATAAGCAACATCAATGAAAAGATTTTCAGAGGCAAAGCCAGAAACTAAACAAAAGGGGGGCTGTGATGTTCACAAGTAATAAAATGCAAGTTCAAGTCAAGTTTTCAGGCTGTCAGTGTCAGTGTGAGTGATGGTGGTATTGGTGGTACCCATTTGGGGGGGGGGGGGCATCCAGTCTGAAGTCTATTTTTCTGATATTTAAGAGTGACTTGAGGCAAACTTGAGTGCCCATCTCTGGTGGGCAGGGTGGGCAGAGGTTCAAAGAGAAAATGTAAAAGCCATTAAATAAAACATACTGTACTGTAACTCAGTAATGGCAGAAAACAGAAGACAAAATAAGAGTTGTTTTAAAGGTGATTTTAACCCCGTTAGAGATTAAATTTAAAGATCCAAAATGCTATAAATGAATTTGCTTGCTATCGCTTTCCAAATCAATTACAACACAACATGAACAAAATGGGGTTGTGGAGTATTTCAGCATATTAACATTAATCTACATAGACTACAATAGTCTGCAGAAGCAAATTATGAAGAGTCATCGTTATATAAACAGACAAAGAACAAGAAAATGTGCTTAACTGTTAATATTTTCAGACCTTTTTATCCACATAACATTTCTTATAGCCATTAACTTAAATCTAAAGACCCAACCAATCAAATTAGGACAAAAGGTCACATGATCTGAAGAGTTCTGTGTGATCATATTCCAGTATTACAGAACATGAGCAGACCCATCTGGCCAATATATAAACTTCAAAGCCTATACATTTCTGAGCTCATCTGACCAACTGAAGCAACCATTACAGTATATAGGGGTTATTGTACTTCAGTTGGTCAGATGAGCTCAGAAATGTTATGTGGCATTAAAATGAAGTCAGCTGATGACCTGGCTACATTCCAGGTCGAGAAAGAGTGCTTCTAGGAGTATGAAGTGTCATTTTCAAACATGACCTAGCCACCACATTGTGCTCTGTAATAAAATCTAATGTCAGCCGAGTAAAATAATAGTTTGGGACATTTTCTTTGGGCAGGCAGTGTACGTTGCTTGAAGAAAATTTTTTTTGCTTGAGTCAGAAGATATTGTACTGTGCACATATGATCACATCCATCTGATTTTCAGCCAGGAAAACCTGCTGAAACCTAAGTGCACTACATCTGCAAAAGTTATTTCAGGATTCATAAAACTGTTCCTTGTTTATCTCAATATTTATGCACAGGTATGTAATTACAAGTCTGTTTATTATTTTAATGCATAGGAGAAATAGTCATCACTTAATGACCAATCTATTTGTTCTGTACAGTTACAAAAAAATAATTAATAAATAAATAAAAGTGTGGCTTTTAGTTACTTGTTGTGACTTTGAGAGAGATGATCTTACCTCAGTTTCTCCACTTTACAGTGAGGATTCTTGAGTACATCAGAGAGAAGCTTTACTCCTGAATCTCCTAATTTATTCCCAGACAGATCTACTGTTTTTATGGTCAGATGCAGTTCTTTCAGTATGGAGGTTTCTGAGCTGAGCGCTGAGACTAAAGCTGACCAACTTTTCACTCCAAGAAAATCACACCTGATGCTGAAGAAAAGAAAAGAAAACACAATAAACTAACACTAGTATCTAAACATTCAAATACATTCTCAAAACCGCTGGCACGATTGTGTAGTGGTTAGCACTGTCGCCTTGCACCTCCAGGGTCCAGGTTCAATTCCCAGCAAGGCTTCGATTCCCTTCTGTGTGCATGGAATTTGCACGTTCTCCCTGTGTTTGGTGAGTTTCCTCCCACAGTTCATAGACATGTAGGTTAGATTAACTGATGTTCCCAAAATTGCCGATAGTGTATGTGTGTGTGCCCTACGATGGATTGGCACCCTGTCCAGGGTGTACCCCACTTTGTGCCTTAAGTCTCCTGGGTTAGGCTCCAGGCCCCCCGCGACCATGAATACAGGACAAAGTTGTATACATGTAGATGATGAGTGAGTGAGTGATCACTCAGGTTTGTTGATGGTTGAATGTCTGGTTTCTTTATATTCCAGGGAGCCGTCATGTCGGTATTTCCTTCTGGCTGTCCGTTTTAGTTATTCTGTTATGGTTAGTTCTGCCAGTGTCCCTGCTTGGACTCTGAACGGTAAATATACATTTACCTTATATATCACGAGTCTGTTAGTATACCAACCTGTTCTCTCTCTCCCTCTTTCTTTCTGTCTATCTCTCCCTTTCGTTCTCTCTCTTCTTCTGTTAACCTACAGGAAGAGATCGAGACCCTTTCTGCCCCCTGGACCTGTCTGAGACATCCTGGTGCCCCACTTCTCGTTGGAGGTCTCATCATATGGTGGCCTCTGGCTGCTGCTGAGGATGCCCCTGCATGGTCTGCCTGGGATATGTGTGGCTCCCTTTGATGACCACGAAGATGTTTTGGGACTTGGCTGATGTGGGTAATTTTTTTGATAATGGCATGTGACAAAATAAAACTTGATATTTTAATTTAAAAGTTGAATTTTCAACCTCATTGCACACAGATGTAGCAGGGATTGTGTTATTATCTCATTGTCTAATATCCACTAAATAGGAATGGGTTCCCTGTTGAGTCTGGTTCCTTTCAATGTTTCTTCTTATTGTCATCTCATGAAGTTTTTCCTTGCTGCCGTCAGACTGGTACTGCTCATCAGAAACAAACTGATAGTTATATATATTTTTTCTTTATTAGTTTTATATGCCCTGCGATGGATTGGCACCCTGTCCAGGGTGTACCCCGCCTAGTGCCCGAAGTCTCCTGGGATAGGCTCCAGGTCCCCCGCGACCCTGAACACAGGATTAAGCGGTATAGAAGATGAATGAATGAATTAGTTTTATAATTAATATCCAGATTTTTTACTTCTGATTTGTGCTCATGACCATTGCTGAAAGTGCTATACAAATAAAATTAAACTGAACTAAAACGAAATCATAGATGTTGGGGCGCTGGAGCAATTCATTACTATTCCACAATCTTTATCGTCCTCCCTCTCCTATACCTCTCTTCCTTCTCCTTTCTCTTGCAAACAGGAATCCCTCCTCCCTAAATTAGCTCACGGAACCTTCACTTTCCTTCCATTTCTGCTTCCCTCTCATCAATATTATTGCCGCCAACTAGGAGCAATAGATTCAAAGAACTTAGTTGGAGGCAATAATATTGATATATTATTGGGGTGACCTAGAAAACCTTATTCCAAGTGGCTCATTATATTCGATTGCAGGTCATCTAGTGGTTGATAAAACATTGAATAAGCTCATGGATAATGTGTATTGTTTGTGGGTACATGAGAAGGTGAGTAGGTGTTGCTAATGTTATCATGAATACCATCTGGTAAACATACATGGCTCTCCAAAAGTGCCCACGTTCATTGATGAACCCCGTCACTAGGGGGCTCCCACATTAAGGCTACTACTATCACTCAGCCGGGAGGGCCGAAGACTATCACGAGTTTCCTCCGAACCACGTGACGCCAGCCGACCGCATCTTTTCGAACTGCTCGCTCACGCACCGTTGGGTGCGTCGTAACACACTCGAGGCCTGCACTATCCGCTCCCTCCGCGTGCGCGAGCTCGCAGACGCCCCGAATGGCGTAGAGCCGTGCAATTAATGTGGGAGCACTAATACCTCTCATCCCTCCCCGCTGAGAGAGCTCGGCCAATTTAGCTCTCTCGAGGCCACCGGCTGTGAGAGGAAAATAGCATTACCCGGGGTTCGAACCTTCGATCTCCGGATGCTAGGGCGAGCGCTTTTACCTACTGCGCCACTCGGAGGCCACCATATATTGATTTCTATAATGGGTGTGTGCTTCCTCTTACACTCTGAGTGATGTATTTCCTTTTTTACTTTTATTTGAAAGGAAGATTTGGTATTATAATAATAAATGTGCGAGGACTGAAGATGGAAACCTAATTACAGCGTCAAAACTCGCCTGAATTATGATGAACCGTACTTACGGCCACCGCGTAGGTGAGATAGGGGTATTAGTAGTTAACAGATTATGGGCCAAACTTCGCTGAATGATGAGAGTAGAATAATTATAAAGGTCTTGACTAAAACAACATGCATGAGGAATCACAAAGGAGTTTTCATTTTTCTTACAGTCTACCTGAGCTTCCAATAATGGACTGGACTCCATTTTAAGACATCAACTGTTATATTGAATTTCCAGCCTCCTAACACACAGTATGCCTGCAGATCAATCCCTGATATCCGTTATCACACAAAAGAGGATGGGTTCTCTTTTAAGTCTGGTTCCTCTCAAGGTTTCTTCCTAAAAATCTCAGGGAGTTTTTCCTTGCCACCGTGGCCCTCGGCTTGTTCATCAGGGTTATTCTAATCATTTTGATTTATACACATACACAGTTCATACAAACTTTCATAATTTCTTTTGATTGTGTAAAGCTGCTTTGCGACACTGACAATTGTTAAAACGCTATACAAATAAAATAGATTAAAAAATAATTTCTGTATTAGTAAAACAGTAATATTCAGCTTTACTTACATAGATTTTCTGGATGCTGCAATCACAGGCATTATCTTTGGAAGAACAGCCTCTGTTATCTTATCTTCACTGATATATTTATTCAGGTCAAACTCCTCCAGCTCCTGTGCTGATGTCAGTAACACAAACACTAAAGCAGACCACTGTGAAGAAGAGAGTTCACTTTGTTTTCCAGATTTCAGATAATGTTGAATTTCCTCCACTAGAGAATTATCACCCAGTTCATTCAGACAGTGGAACAGATTGATGGATTTCTCTGGAGGAAGATCTTCACTGATTTTCCTTTTAATGTACTGAACTGTACGATTTATGTTCTGGTAGTTACTTCCTGTCTGTGTTACTAAGGCCTGTAGGAGTTTCTGATTACACTCCAGTGACAGACCCAGGAGAAAGCGAAGAGAAAGTTCCAAATGTCCAGTTTGAGTTTTTAAGACGTGATCTACAGCACACTCATGGACATCTGAAATTGTAAAATTTTTCAACAGTTGTTCACAGAGCTGACTTTGTTCGAGAACATTTCTCTTTTTCATCATGAACATCAGGTGCACATACAGAGCTGCGAGGTGTTCCTGAACGCTCAGATGAACAAAGCAGTACACTTTACTCTGGTGAAGCCCAAACTCCTCTCTGAAGATCTGCGTACACACACCTGAGTACAGTGCTGCTTCTCTCACATCAATGCCACACTCTCTCAGGTCTTCCTCATAGAAGATCAGGTTCCCTTTCTTCAGCTGCTCAAAAGCCAGTTGTCCCAGTTTAAGAAGCATTTCTTCATCACTCTCCTGCTTCTTTGAGTACTTTTCTCTTATGATATTTGTCTGAATGATGAGGAAATGTGTGTACATTTGAGTCAGAGTCTTGGGGATCTCTCCACTCTCTGCTTCACCCAACATTCTCTCTAGAACATTGGCTGAAATCCAGCAGAAGACTGGGATGTGGCACATGATGTAGAGGCTTCTTAATGACTTCAGGTGTGTGATGATGTTATTGGCCAGGCTCTGATCACTGATCCTCTTCCTGAAGTACTCCTCCTTCTGTGGGTCATTGAACCCTCGTACCTCTGTGACTCGATGGACACACTCAGAGGGGATTTGATCAGCTGCTGCAGGTCGGGAGGTGATCCAGATGAGAGCAGAGGGAAGCAGATTCCCTTTGATCAGGTTTATCAGCAGCACAGGCACTGATGCTGATTCAGTTACATCACACACTCTCACTGTGTTCTGGAAATCTAGAGGAAAACGACACTCATCCAATCCGTCAAAAATGAACAAACTCTTTTCCAAACTGGACATTTCTGTTTCTTTTATTTCCTTAAAACAGACACGAAGGAGCTCCATCAAACTCAGTTTCTGGTCCTTCATAAAATTCAGTTCTCTGAAAGGAAGTGGAAATATGAAGTGGACGTCCTGATTTGTTTTCCCTTCAGCCCAGTCCACAATGAACTTCTGCACAGAGACAGTTTTTCCGATGCCAGCAACTCCCTTTGTCAGCACAGATCTGATGGGTTTGTCTTGTTCAGATAAGGGCTTGAAGATGTCATTGCATTTGATTGGTGTTTCCTCTGTTGTTGTTCTCCTGGATGCTGCCTCTATCTGTTTCACCTCATGTTCTTTATTGACTTCTCCACTGTCTCCCTCTGTGATGGAGAGCTCTGTGTAGATCTCATTCAGGAGTGTTTGGTTTCCCAGGTTTATTATGTCTCCATTCAAATGCTGAAACTTTTTCATCAGATTTACTTTGAACTTTTTCTGGCATTTATTTATAGAGGCAGATTCTGCTTTTTGTCTGTAAGATGGTGGAATAGGAAGAATGTGGTGAGACAGGGTGTCTAATGATTAGACTGCTTAATGATAAGATCGCATTTACTCTGACTGATTATCACAGATAGTTCTTTAAGATGTGTTCACTATGTGTTTGTTTTATTTCACCATATATTATCTCTAATGTAATCAGCATGTAGTCTTTTTGGTTTTGATCTTACCCTTTTTCTGTGATAAACTTTTTAATTTTGCCTATTTTCTTCTGTAGACCACTGTGAACAAAAACACCAGCTGTTAAAGACTTTTCATTGTTTAAATACTGTAGTGTATGTTTTACGCTCAATTTTGCCACAATTATTCTTGAATATTAAATTACAGTAAAATTCAGAAAAAACACAGTCCTAAGTACAATGTGACCACAATAATAAACATTATAAACATTATGGGGAAAAAGCTGGGGAAAAACCTAGAGAGAACATTTATACAGACACCAAATTTGGGTATTGGTGACCTGAACCTGTGCTTATCTACTTATACTGGCTTGCACTGCAGCTCTCTGTCTTGCTAACCTAACTTAGAGGCGCATGTCTAAGTCTTTCAGGTACTTCCAGAGTTGTATTCTGTGACAATAGTGACAAGCGTCTCGGGTTACTTTGCTGTAACCCTGTTCCCTGAAAAAGCTATGGGAACATCTTTCCGTGTTGCCGGTTGTGAAGCATGTGTGTATCAAATTGGCAAAATTTTGACATACATGACCTCGGTCAGTTGACGTCATCTGATCAAGCGCTCCTGCAGGTTATAAATAGGAGTGAACCGGAAACATTCCTCAGATCAATTTTGTCTGAATGGACATCAAGTCACGCAAACAGTGCGGCATTGGAGCGCAGCATCTTGTTCCCGCCTTTTCAGGGAGGTTACAGCAAGGTTACAGCAAAGTAACCCGAGACATTCCCTTTCAAAAGCTACACTCAATGCTAATACCAACGCCGCCGCACTGCAAGTGTCTGGACCCCCAAGGTTGTGTAGCGTGTGCGCACAAAGGCCCGGGAGGTCTCTAAGCTAGCCATGGGAGGCTGACACAAGGACCCGTGAGCCCGGAGTAGCATTAACATCCAGACTATAGAATCTCACAAATGCGTGCGGAGAGGACCAACCTGCCGCATCACACACTTGCTGCAGGGGAACACCTCTTGCGAGCGCAATAGATGAGGCAATCCCCCTGGTTGAATGAGCCCTCATACCTAGAGGCGAAGTGTGACCACGTGCCTCATAGGCTAGAGCAATAGCATCTCTCACCCAGTGTGACAGCGTTTGTGTAGTAGCGGCCACCCCTGGTTGCGGCCCCCATAGCATATAAAAAGCTGGTTTGACGTACGCCACTGGCTAGTGCGGTGGACGTAAATCTGAAAAGCACGTACTGAACACAGTAAGTGAAGTCTTTCCGGCTCCGGAGCTGTAAAAGGCAGAGGACAGAATGCTTCGAGAATGGTTGAGAATGGACCTTTTGGAAGATAGTTCGGGTGAGGATGTCGAATAGCTATGACTAGCCCAGGGGCAAAGTCTAGGCAGGATGGGGAGACTGACAAAGCCTGCAGATCTCCAATCCTCTTTAGAGAAACCATCTTGATAGTCAGAAGCCTGACAGGCGCTGACTCTAGTGGTTTGAAAGGGGTGTCAATGAGACCCTCAAGCACAATAGATAAGTCCTAGGAAGGGACAACGGCTCTAGTGGGCGGCCTCAACCGTTTAGCTCCACGAATAAAACGATCAACTACACAACTGCTCACCCACAGAAACCCCATCAGTCAGAACATGGCAGGCGAAATACCAGCTACATTCTGAGAGTACTAGGGCATAAGCCCGAGGACAACTTCCCTTGAAGAAACTCCAGCACTGAAACAATTCGGCAGTGGACTGGGTGTACATGTTTTGCCATGCACCAATCTTCAAATACATTCCATTTAAGAGCATAAGTTCTTCTAGTGGAGGGAGCCCTAGCATTTAAAATAGTTTCGATGACACTGGCTGAAAGACCAGCATCTCTTAATTGGTCCCCCTCAGAGGCCAGATGTGAAGGTTCCAGAGCTCGGGCCGGGGATGAAATATTGTCCCCTGCGCCTGGGACAGGAAAATCTCCTCACTGGAATCACCCAGGGCGAGCCGTTGAGGAGAGATATTAGGTCGGCTAACGGGGCACTATCAATTAGAGGCGCAAACCGTGTTGACGGACCCTCGCCAGGACTCCTGGGAGCAGAGCTATCGGGGGGAACGCGTAAAGGCGTAATTTGGGCCACTTATGGACCATCGCGTCCAGACCCAGGGGAGCTGGTGGAGTCAGAGAGTAGTAGACGGGACATTGTGCTGTCCCTCGGGAGGCAGAAAGGTCCACCTCCGCTACATAGAATCTTTTCCCAGATTTGGAGTTTCCATTCCCTGTGTGTCACAGCTTGTCTGGACAAGAAATCTGCATTCATATGCCCTGGAATGTAAATCACCCTGAGGGACAGGAATTTGTCCTGTGCCCAAAGTAGAACCTGGTGCGCTAGCTTGTTCAAGCGGCGTGAGCACAGTCCACCCTGGCGATTTATGTATGAGACTACCGTTGGGTTGTCCACCCGCACTAGGACATGGTAGCCTCTCAACTGCTGGAGGATGTGTTTGAGGGGCAAAAATAGAGCCATCATTTCAAGGCAATTGATGTCGAGAAGATGGCCTCTCCAGCTCCCTTGGGCTGGACGGCCATCTAAGACCGCACCCCAGCCCGTAGGGGAAGCGTCTGTTGTTAGCATTTTGCGGCGATAAGACGGGCCTAGAGTGGGATCCAAGGTCAGAAACCGGGGTCTGAACCACATAGAAAGGGTACGAAGCCCTTGGCGCATAACCCTTATTTGCCTTCGGGGATTGGCCCTTGAGTGAAAACCCCTGGCAGCGTTGCCAAACAGGCCAGAGTGCAAGATGGGGGCATCAAGGAGGAATGCACGATCCTTATCCTTGATGCCCATAAGGTTAAGCCATAGGTGCTTCTCCATGGAAACCAGGGAGGCCATAGAATGGCCGATAGCACGGGCCGTCTGCTTGGTTGCGTGGAGGGACAGGTCTGTGGCTCGGCGTAGTTCTAAAAACGCCCCATCATCGACAGTGCCGCCAACGCTCAGGTCTTTTAGCAGATCAGGCTGGTACGTTTGCAATATTTATATGCTTTCTTCATTTTAAAATAGTTTGTGTGTAGTTTATATTTTGACTTCAGGAATAATGTTGCAATGATGTTGCTATTGTTTTTGGTTGCCATTGTCACAGATGCACTCCAGGGTTTATCGGTATCGGCAAGTACCCAGACGGGATTCCTTGTATGTGTATCATTACACTTTTAAGTCATGGCATCAGTACTCGGTATTGTTGCAAACCCAAATGGAAGTACTTGTATTTGATCTGTATAGAGTACCTAGTTGACATGAAACTGGAATACTGCCTGTGTTAGAACTCTTCACCTGACATCATTATTAGACATTTCACTAATAATTTTGTACCTGACTGAGCCCAAATCTAATAAAAAGCCTTGCCAGAAGATTGGAGCTCTTTATAAGAGTCATGCAGGATTCAATATGAAATGACATTTTCAACAGCATGGGTGTCATGTGCACAAACAATTGGCCATTAGTTATTATCCAATTACAATAGCAATTTAACACCAATGACCTAAACATTTAAAATAAAATCAGGTGAGTATTCAAAGAAAGGTCTAGACAGAGATAAAGGAAATGATGGCAAACTGTGGTGTTGGGATCAAAGACCCAGCTCATGTGATCTGATGAATGTACTGTATGTAATAACGGTGAAAAATGTTTGGGTATTAATGCGGCATGAAGGAAATTTAGGGGCATAATCAAACCCAGAACCTTTCTAATTCATCAGTGACATTAACAGTGAGGAGTTACCTGTGTGAAAGTGAGGAATCTGCTTCATTAAACCTCACAGGAGGATCCATAGACCTACCACTGTGCAAGGAGGCCCTGCTGGGTGCTGCTGATTCTGACCTCTTTCCCTGGGGTTCACTGCACATTACAGACAGTAAATTAATGATTTTTATACACTCTTTACACTTTTGTAACTAATGTGATTCATTTAGTTTGGACCTTAACATTACTTAATTACAATTAAGCTGTGTTTTTTTACATTAAGTGATTGCTAGCGCTACAAATTGTAACTGATAGTTAATCACATTCATAATCAGCAATCAATTAATGACTGATAATTAATCATAAACAAAAAATGCATCTTGTTACAATTTATTTAAACAGTTCTATTAGCAAAATCTCAGCAAATTAGTTATATGAGAGAAATTACAATAGCTCAAATAGATTAAAGCAAAGAACGCTAATTAATTAATTAATTCAGTGTGGCTGTTGAAAATACTGCATGTGTTTCTGTTCTCATTAAAAAAAACTAATGCCGCTTAAAATACAATGTTCATCAATGGTTTATAAAACTGAGACTAAAAAAATTTAACTAAAAAAATTATTTTTTTACACAGAAAGAGGAAAGAGAAATAATTAACAAAGTTTCAGTTAGGAATTTTGTAATAATTTTTAAAACATTTTTTATATACTTTTTTAATAATTAAAAAGGAGATGTTACCTGAGTAGGGGTGAGGAGTCTGCTCCATTAAACCTCACAGGAGGATCCATAGACCTCCCACTGTACATGGAGGCCATACTGGGTGCTGCTGATTCTGACCTCTTTACCTGGAGTTCACTGCACATTATAGACAGTCATTAAATAATTAAATCACTGCACATTATAGACAGTCATTAAATAATTAAATCACTGCACATTATAGACAATCATTAAATAATTTATACACACAGTTTTACAGCTTTAGAATTTTACTTACAATTAAACTGTTTTTTTTTTTTAGGTTTAGAGTTCACTAGGAAATTACAAATTACAAAATTATAAATTGTGTTCATGTGAGTGAAATTAAAACAGCCCAAATAGTTTAACCTAATACTCAGTATTCAGGGATTTCATTAAAGACGATTTAGTATTTTGTGTTTAGTTTGCCATCCTGATAATCTAGTTACATTTATCAGTGACAGTAACAGTGAGGAGATGTTACCTGTGTAGGGGTGAGGAGTCTGCTCCATTAAACCTCACCGGAGGATCCATAGACCTCCCACTGTACATGGAGGCCATACTGGGTGCTGCTGATTCTGACCTTTTTACCTGGAGTTCACTGCACATTACAGACAGTCATTAAATAATTTATACACACAGTTTTACAGCTTTAGAATTTTACTTACAGTTAAACTGTAAACATTTTTTTAGGTTTAGTGTTCACTAGAGTTCCAAATTGTGTTACGTTAGCGAAATAAAAATTCAGACAGGCTTTTGAAAATACTGCTTGGTTCTCTGTTCTCATTAAAAGTCAGTATCGCTAAAAATACAACGTTCATTAAAAAAAATAAAAAGAAATTTCTAACCCAGTTGAAAAGAGGAATGATTCGCATAAAGTCAAGAAGCTTATTTGGTAACGGTCAAATATTCTGTTATTATCATGGATTAGCACTAAAAACAGAAAGTGCTAGTATTCAGTATTCAGGGACTTCATTAAAGATGATTTAGTATTTTGTGTTTAGTTTGCCATCCTGATTATCTAGTTACATTTCCCCTTAAGTGTGACTTTATCAGTGACAGTAACAGTGAGGAGATGTTACCTGTGTAGGGGTGAGGAGTCTGCTCCATTAAACCTCACCGGAGGATCCATAGACCTCGCACTGTACATGGAGGCCATACTGGGTGCTGCTGATTCTGACTTCTTTACCTGGAGTTCACTGCACATTACAGTATAGACAATCATTAGTTTATACACACTTTTACACACATTGATTTATACACACTCTTTACAGTTTGTAACCACTTAGAGTACTTATGAACCAAGTTTACTTTTTGTTAAAAAAATTTTTTAAAAAAGGACTGAATACATTTCTTCTGTAAAGCTGTCAGGTCAGCACTATCCTTTGCGGCTTTAATACTGCATTGTACAGCTCTTAAATCAGTTCCAGTCATTTAAATTGGTCAAATTTTACTTAAAAGTGTTACATTTTATATGTCCAGGCAGCGTACTGTACAAAGTTGAATACTGCACATTTCCCCTTCCGTGCTAAGAGCCCCACCCCGGTTCCAGCATGACAATGGCCATGTGCTCCATGAAGAATTCTTTAAAATAGAATTGGGTGAATATTTAATGAAAGTTCTACAGTAGATAGAGCCAAAAGAAATGACGCAGAGGGATGAAGTTTGACACAAGTGATCTAATTAATGTGTTTAATAATGTTGAGAAAAGTTTTTAAAAAGTCTTGAGACGGGTGTTAGGAGAGGACAGAGGAAATTGGGTAGAAGGGACTGGCTCTACACAAACCCAGACCCTTTCTAATTTCAGCCCGTGTGCATACACACACAAAAAGAAAATGTTGGAAATTTTCCTTTAAGTGTGACTTTATCAGTTAGGATGTACTACTGTACCTGTGTAGTAAGGAGTCTGCATCATCAAACCGCACTGGAGGATCCATAGACCTATAACTGTGCATGGAGTTACAGCTGGGTGATGGTGATCTCTCTTCCTGGATTTCACTGCACAGCACATCACATACACAGATAGTCCTTCAGTGATTCATACATTACTCTTACATTTATGACTTTTTGACACTTAAGTGGTGACCGTTCATGTTTTATTAATAGTAAAAACTTTTAATCAAATGTTGATACACTTATTTTATGCATGTGTGTTACATACTGTAGAAAATAAAACGTTTAAGCCACAGCCAACTTACTGAAGATATCACATCCATTCTGATATTCATTACAACACTGTGACTTTTTATTTATTTATTTATTTTTATAAATCCCCCCCCCCCCCCCCCCGCCGATTTTTGTCCCTAATTTAGTCGTATCCAATTCCTCCCCGTCACTAAGGGATGCCCACATTAAGGCCACTCAGTCGGGATGGCCGAAGACTATCACATGTTTCCTCCAAACCACGTGACACCAGCCGACCGCATCTTTTTCGAACTGCTCGCTCACGCACCGTTGGATTCTCAGAATCTTTTGCTTGAGAAAATCCATGGAACATCCATGACAGTTACCTGTTGTCTGTCGGTAAGTTCACAATATCTGTGTCCAGATCAGGAGTCTCCATTTTTAAATGTTTAAAAGTTCACACAAACACACAGCTTGAAGAGTCTCTTCTGCTGGAACAGATTACAATCCTAAAAAACATGAAAACAAATGCAGTTAAGCTTTCTGTACATATATTACATTTTCGCCAAAAAGAAAAAAAGTACTCCATTAGTCTAACAAGTTTCTACTTCACGTCCTGTCTGTGCTCTTATCGTAAAAACATGGCAGGATTCACTGACAATTATTCTACAGATTCTGAAACTTTTTTTATTTTTCATAATGACAGATCTTTGAACAAGTAAGCCTGTGTTTCTTATTTAGTTAATAAAAGAAAAGGCAGCACAAACAATCTGTGAAATAATCACTGAGCAGCTCCTTTGACTGACATATAAAATACTGTATGAGAAATAAATGAAGCTCCACACTCATGGTCATGCTGTTGTACTGAATATCAGCATGGGTGTAATGATGCAGCATTTACATGCAAATGCATCCCGAGTTCTGAAGATATCACAGCTGTGCTGATATTCAGTACAACAGCATGACTGAGTGAAGCTGAGTGGTTAGGGTATTAGCTTATGTCTTGGGAGGTTCCAGGCTCAAACCCCATCATCACCAAGTTGCCACTGTCTGTCCCTTAACTGCTCTGATGTATAATGAGAGAAAAATGTAAGTTGCTCTGGGATATCTGGCAAATACTATAAATTAATTAGTCCACTATCAACCAATTATGATTTGTTTGTTTATTTAATCAGCTATTTGCCAGAAGTAGGATTAAGCTCACAATCATCTACCCAAGGGAGCTACAACTTTAAATCTATCCAAGTAACAGAACCAGCGTTTTTAAAGAGTGGGTGAAGTGGTCCTTCCAAACATAGTGCTGAAAGTTCCTATTGATCATAACTGATTCATCGTATTCATGATCTGTTGAACTTAAACTTGTATACTCATCGCTGTCAGCCATGCTGTTGAGCAGCTATTAAAACGTTGTAATCTTGAAGAAATACTAGGCCCTTCCCAAAGATATTTCTGATATTTTGCCATAGGTATGATACTGTATTTACGGCTTGAAACTCAGGTTTCCACAAGCCATCTGTCTTCTCAACAAAAAGGGACTGGACTGATAAAACACACACGCACGTGTACACACACACACACTGTTAATTTATGTTGTATGTTGCACTTTGGTCCTGGAGGAACGTTGTTTCTTTTTATTGTGTACTAAACTGTATATGGTTGAAGTGACAATAAAAGCCTACTTGACTTGACTTTACTAGGTAACAACCTCGAAGAATATTTTTTCTAAATAAAATGTTTTAGGGATCGTTATCGAATAGACCAAAGTGAAAATGTTAATAAGGTGAATATATTTTTTGTGGTTGTTTACACATAGAAAATAGGCATAATGAACTTTTGGCTTAGTCTTAAATGATGAAGTATTGAAAGTATTTATGCCAAGTTCATCCAACAGCTACTGATACGTTATTATATTAACGTAAATTAAATGTTTGAAGTTTGTAATGAACACTTATTAATTTCTCAATCTGTGACTTCTTATGGATTTGGGTGAAAAGTTGCATAAACTAATTATTTAAAAATTCAGTATGTGTGAGACAGAGTGTGTGCGATTAACGTAAGTGTTGACTGTAGTGTGTGTAGCTGCAAGAATCAGATAAAAGGCATCTGTATGCTATGCTGTATGAACACACACACACACACAAATAATTACAATTTTATAATAAATTATAAATTATAAAACTGATGTGACATAATTCACGCTTTCTTCATTATGTTAAATAATTGTAAACTTTGAAGTAGGAGGACTTTCACTTTCAAGCAGCTGGGTTGCCAAGTGCAGCCCAAAAAAAACAACAACAACAACGACAACAAATAATAATCTGGCCCAAATTCTGCTTAAAAGCAGACTGCAGAAACTACAGCAAAACTGTGCCCTTAACATTTTAACCCCCTGGTTATGCACAAATATGGTAATACACACACACACACACACACACACACACACACACACACACACACACACATTCTTTCCTCTTCAACAGTCATCTACATTTTGTACTATTACTTTGTAATAATAAAATGTCAGCATATCAGTACCAACTAAATCTAATTGCTGTGTACATACAAATGTTTAGGCCTACACAATATAAATTATAAAAGTTATCAAGCATATAAAAGAAGCTTGCAATGTTGATTTCAGGCAAAATGACAGCATATTTCAATTGAATTTCCTCTAACAAAAAACAACTGTGGGGTTTTGAGAAAAGGGAAACTTTTTCAAATTTTGTAAAATTACAATTGTATTTTTGTTTACAAAACAGAATGAATGGAATAAAAATTTTACCATGCTAATTGTATTGATTAAATATACTGTATAGTGGTACCTCGGCATACGAATGGCCCATCTTTTTTAAACAAACATTTTTCAAGAAATTAGCTGGCTCCATGTACATCCGATAAGCTGTTCAAAAATGTTTTTGTTAGTGGAAGCACCAAGGATTTTATGACGCACATCAGCAAAAATAGTTTTTCCAAGAGGAATCATAAATTACGGTCAATTGCGGTTTAATCACTATTTATTTCATATTTTACTTAATTTTCATGTCTTTTCTAAATGTTTTGATTGTTTTTATATGCAGACATATGATTATAGTGTTGGAAATTGGTAATATTGGTAATATTTTTGGGTGGTTGGAACGGATTATTTGCATTTACATTATTTCCAATGGGAAAATGTGTTTCACAATACAAAATTTCACCTTAAGAATTTGCCTCTGGAACGGATTAAATTAATATCCACTGTATATTTATAGGTACCAATGTACATTCTGTAGCTGTATTTATTTCTGGATACTAAAACCATGAACTAATAACTAATGTTTATTTTGTAAAAGGTTGCGACAGCGACATCTGCTGAAGCCTGGATGTTATAGCAGGTATAAAGTCTCCAGATGGTGTTTTGGAAAGCAGGTGTATGTGAAATAAAGACGGAGATAAAGATTTATATGGGAATCACTTTAGAAGCAAGCTGCTGTTGGTTATGTTTGTTTATTTGTTTATTTGTTTGTTTGTTAGGGTCCGCTGTACGGGTCACGTGGTTCTCTAAAACTTACTGTAGTTACATCTCGATAAAACTTTCAAAATATATAATTGTAACTGACACAAAAACGGTAAGACGAAAATTACACAGACTTACACGGATAAAACTATATTCGGCTAATATGTTACTGTTTGATTCGTGAGAGCTTGATAAGAGGAAGGAGAAAGGCTTACAGAATACATGCGTCATAAATACAACATTACTAAATCGTTTTATGGGGAATAAATCCGCATTCTTCTTATTTTAATAGTCGTTTAATAATAAAACACTCACTTTCCGTCAGAAGACCTTGTTGTGTGACGTCAACGTCACCGTTTCTGTTAAATTGTTACACAACCGCAACTTTTCTAACTGTTCAAACATGGCGGCGAGGCTGAAGACCAACGGTTTCACTTTAGAGGCAGTTCGCCAGTTACTCGGCGCGAGTCGATGTGTCCCGGTGGTTGCCAGGTGAAACAAAATCCAACAGTATTGGTAGTATTTAAAACCCACTAATAGAATTGGTGTGAACTTAACATGTTAACACCCGAGTTATGCACGATATATTAATAATAACAAATATTTAAAAAATAATAATGTACACTTTGTTTTCCCCTTCGTTTTGCTGCATAATTGTCTGTCATTTACCTGGAACAATCATTTATTCAATTAACCTACACTCTATGCAGATCATAAAAGAGACATACATAAAAAAATAAACATATCAATCACTTATCATTGTCTAGTCTCCCCTTTATGCCAGCTCCTATTATTTACCAGCAATTTACTGCATTTAGCCCAACTGACCGGGAAAACCCACAGAGCTGTGAACAGAAGAGGGGTTATTAAGAGTAAACAGCTGTTTATAAGTCAGTCGACTCCTTGAGTAATACTCTCTAAAACTAAAATTACTGGATTTTATTTATTTTTCCAAAAATGAATGCGAATTTCAGGCTTCAGCAAGCACGTAATAAAATAGTAGTCTAAAATGTGAGGACCAAAAATCCAATCCAAAAAGTCAACACCCCTTAAACCTTCATCCATTCATTCATTTTCTATACCGCTTAATCCTGTGTTCAGGGTCGCAGGGGACCTGGAGCCTATCCCAGGAGACTTCAGGCACTAGGCGGGGTACACCCTGGACAGGGTGCCAATCCATCGCAGGGCATACACACACTCACACACCCAATCACACACTACGGGCAATTTGGGAACACCAATTAGCCTAACCTGCATATCTTTGGACTGTGGGAGGAAACCGGTGTACCCGGAGGAAACCCACCAAGCACGGGGAGAACATGCAAACTCCATGCACACAGAGACGGGAATCGAACCCAGACCCTGGAGGTGCAAGGCGACAGTGCTAATCACTACACCACCGTGCCGCCACCCCTTAAACAAACAATAAAAAATAGATAAATGTGTAAATAAATTCATAAATAAATAAATAAGCTAAGTAACGTTCTCCTGAATCTCTTAGTTTATTAATTATGTATAAATTGTAATGATTCTTCCAACAGCAAATAATTTTCTTAATAAAAATATTATTATTATTATTATTATTATTATTATTGATGGGTTTATTTTACTGCTGATCAGTATCACTAATGTCGCACTATAAGAAAGCTGTGCATCTTGCCTCTGTATTGTTTGCAGACTCCGTGTGTCAATACATTAAAAAAAAAAAAAAAAGTTAAATCCAGGTGGTTCCACACTAATTAAATGTGAACTGTATAGAGTGTTTGTAGTTGAAGTTGCCATTAAATCACGAGCATATTTTCTCATGGAGCTTAAAAAGTGACTTTAATATTTGCAGTTGAAAAATAAAATTTGTCATTGAAAACAAGACCTGAAATGAAAACTTCAGCAGTATTGTTACTAAAAAACAAGTGTTGAGACTGAAGTTGCTTTACAAAATAAAACCCATGGATTCAAAAATTCAATTAAAACAGAGTGTAATATTTTTAACCAGTCATTAGAATCTTACCATCTCCTTTTCTTCTTATCAGATATAATCCAATCAGCCATAACATTAGGATTCTCCACCCTATATTTAACAAGTCTACGTTTCTGCAACCATACAGTGCAGTATATACTGTACACACTACCAGTCAAAATTTGGACACACTTTCTCCTTGTGTGTTTTTTATTCATTCATTCATTAATTTTCTATACCGCTTAATCCTGTGTTCAGGGTCACGGGGGACCTGGAGCCTATCCCAGAAGACTTCGGGCACTAGGCAGGGTACACCCTGGACAGGGTGCCTGTCTCAATACTTGACCCTTGTTATTTGGTTTGAGTTCAGAAAGCGCAGCAGTAAACGTGGTCTGCTAGTGAAAAGGAAGGAGCCAGATATAAGCTGTTTAACTTACACCATGAGCACTGGTAGTAGATATATTTGAATTATTGAAGTCTTTGCGTCATATAAAACATTGAACACTCACACTCCTTCCCATCCTCAGGAAGAACTCTTTATTCTGTTTGTATTATGATCTGAGGATTTTACCCTCGGCCACAGCCATCCATGAGCAGAAGTCCTGGGAAGCAAAACCCAATGTTTGCTTTTTGGAGTAAGGGTGAAAGATGCAGGAGAGTTAATGGGAGGATCCTGGTTCAAGCAAGTTAAAGATTCACTGTAAAAACTTGAACTAGATAAATGTTGAATGAATTAATACTGTATTGTTGGCACAACTTCTTATGGTGGTATTTGTTGAGACAACAGGTAACATTGTGTACCTGAATAAACCAAAAAAATCACTTTGAGCAGCAATTTACCTTCCATGAGATACAATCACATGAAACATGGTTCAGTTAGCTTACATGGATTTTAGACAGTTAACATTATACAGTGGTGTGAAAAATTATTTGCCCCCTTCCTGATTTCTTACTCTTTTGCATGTTTGTCACACTTAAATGTTTCTGCTCATCAAAAACCGTTAACTATTAGTCAAAGATAACATAATTGAACACAAAATGCAGTTTTTAAATGAAGGTTTATGTTATTAAGGGAGAAAAAAAACTCCAAATCTACATGGCCCTGTGTGAAAAAGTGATTGCCCCCCTTGTTAAAAAATAACTTAACTGTGGTTTATCACACCTGAGTTCAATTTCTGTAGTCACCCCCAGGCCTGATTACTGCCACACCTGTTTCAATCAAGAAATCACTTAAATAGGAGCTACCTGACACAGAGAAGTAGACCAAAAGCACCTCAAAAGCTAGACATCATGCCAAGATCCAAAGAAATTCAGGAACAAATGAGAACAAAAGTAATTGAGATCTATCAGTCTGGTAAAGGTTATAAAGCCATTTCTAAAGCTTTGGGACTCCAGCGAACCACAGTGAGAGCCATTATCCACAAATGGCAAAAACATGTGTGGTGAGACGGAGTTTTGCACTTCCTTCTACATTTCAGGTTATGCACCTGAGATTGATTATTGGGTGTAGTGGGGAGAGTATAAAAAGGTGCAGCAAGAACAGCCAGGTGTGGCGCTAATTCACCCCTAGGTTGCGCTTCCGGAAGTGTGTCGTCTTGTCCCGGTGTGCGTGAGGTATGTTTGGCATGCTGGACTTTCGGTTATTTGTAAATGTGATTATCTAGCTAATAGTGATTTTCTTTTGGGAAGCCGGCGATTTCTTAGATCTTCATTGCGCCCGAGGCAGTGGAGAAGCAGCTTGTTGCCATTCATGTATATTTACCCTTTCTAAAAGAGCCGCACCGTTTGTGCGCGTGCACGGCGAGAGATGAATGCTGTCATATAATTGGTATGCCGATTATTCGTTTCTTCCTATAGTATGCTTAAGGCTCCTTCGGCATATGATGTGATCTGTATGTCTGTCCCATTTTTGATTTGTTGAAGGATTGGCTGCCAGATGGATGTGGTCTGCATCGCGCGGTAGGTCAGTTATTTTCTTGGCGCCCGCCATACAGGTATGTGCCGTATTTTGTTTACTTTAATGTTCTTCTGAATTCTAGGTAAACTGATCGGCTGGTGAGGGTGCTTTTCTTCACTGTGCAGTGCTTACAGCTTGATGGGCAGCTTCAGCACTGCTGTTTTGCTCCGGTGGATTGTTTTAACAGACTGCTTTGTTCCAGCCTAGAGTTTTATTGTTTTTGTGACTGTTTTATTTTGTTGCTTTGTTTCCGTCTAGCATGTTATTGTTTTGCTGGTGACGGTTATTTCTTTTGCTGTTTTTGCTTGCTGCTTTGCCTTCCTGCAGTTCATTGCTTTGCTGGTGCTGCTGCTTTGGGGGCGGGGCTTCTTTTATCTTTTGCTCTGTGTATGCTGCTGTGCATGTGCTAGGTGTATGTGGCCAGTGTTTTGATAATCGTCCTGGCTGATTAGTTATTTGTCCTCCTAGTTTGGAGGGTGTGCTGCAGCTACATTTTTGTTTTCTTTTATATATTACTTTTGTTTTATTTCTTTCTTTCTTTTTGTCATTAATCAGTGTATTTATTTGTATTTCCTTTTTTTTTCTTTAGGAGCTGGGAATCTACAGAGGGCAGGCTAGCAGCTTATAGAGTGATGCGCTTATGTTTACACAGTGTGGAGTGGTATTAACTTTTTCCTAGTGAGTGGTTTGGTGCACGTGTGATCATTTATGACTGGGCAAGAGTGAAGCCCTATCTCTAGCCTGTCCTTCTTTGGTTAATTTCCCAGCTCTGCTTTCTTTTTGTTGTGTGTTCTCTTGGTCTGGGATGTTTTAGTTTTTGATTTTAAATGATATTGATGTTGGTAATTTTTAACATATTTGTATGAATAAAAGATTTGTATATTTTCGTATCCATGTCCCTGTGTCAATGAGAGATTTGAACCTGTGTCCTACATTTTTCCCGGGTAACCAATCCTGGGTGGCGTAATCGGTAATTCAGTTAAGGGGAATTTGGTTTCCCAATATACAGTAGAGAAGGTTGCACCGCACCACGCCGCCACAATCTGGCGTAATCGGCAGGATCTCTCAATTTATGACTAGGGATGTGGATGTCGTTATTTTTCTTTTTGTTTCTTGGTTGACTGGAGCAAAACAGTAGTGCTGGTTAGTGGGTGAACTCTTTTTCTTTTCTCTTAGGAGGGACCTTTTTCCAGTGGTAAGATCTTTTGGGGAGTCTCCTGTTTTTTGTTTTTATTATGGAGGAGGAGCTGCAGGAATTGAGGGAGCTGGTAGCTCAGCTAAGAGCGGATAATTTAAAATTGAGACAGGAGAGAGAGGGGGTTGGTTCGCCCAGTCCCATTGATGCATCTGACTTACCTGGTCCATCGGTAGCTCCATCTGTCGCCCCACCTGTGGGTGCTGGCCCTGTTTTAGCCGAGCGTTTGGTTTTTATACAGAGGGATAGGCAGTGCCCAAAATTTAATGGTCGATCCGGGATCGGGATTAATGAGTGGGTTGAAGAAGTACAGTCATGTATGCAGGCCCGTCATCTGTCAGTGGTAGACCAATCCATCTTTTTGTTTAATCATCTAGAGGGAGAAGCACGGGAAGAGATTAAATATCGGTCGAGAGAGGAACGGGAGGATCCGGTTAGAGTTATTGCGGCTTTGCAGGACGTCTATGGGTGTTCGCAGTCATATATTGCGTTGCAAGAAGCCTTCTTTTCTCGAAAACAGCAGGATGGGGAGACCTTGTTGGAATTCTCTCTTGCTTTAAGGGCTCTTTTGGAAAGGGTTAGGCAACAGTCGCCCGGTGCGATGTTAAACTCCGAAGTGGTGTTGCGCGATCAATTCGTTGAGCATGTCTTAGATTGCACCCTTCGTCGTGAGTTAAAACAATTTGTTCGTCGCCAACCTTCTGCTACATTACTAGACGTTCGTGGTGAAGCTATTAGGTGGGAGCGTGAGGGCACACCAGGAGGGGCAAGGGGTCGTAGCCATTCGGTGCCCGTAGCACATGGGTTTCAATATGGGGTCCAAAGTGGTACGCGTGTGAGAGAGGATCATCCGTCTCAGCAGTCGGAACTGTGTGAGCTTAGAGAGATGTTCAAACTACAGCAGCAACAGTTAGCTCAGCTTACCCAAAGTATAACCAGATTGCAGGATCAGTCCCTGCGGTCCCGGCCCTTTCGTAGCACCTCAGTGATTTGTAGGAAGTGTCAAAAACCTGGCCATTTTGCTAGAGAGTGCAATTATGAGCGCGGTTCTCCCTCTTCTCTGCAATCCCCAAGTAATACACGTGAGGTGGGGAATAGTAGACAGTCTCGTTCTGGTGCATCGTCGGAAAACTAATTCCCGCCGAATTGCTGAGTCACAATTCGGTTGGGGGAAATGGCGGCTCAGACTCGTTGGGTAGTGTTGGCCCCGTGTCGACTTTAATGTCATCATGCCCACATTTGGTTGTGACCATGAGTGGCGTACCTGTATCATGTCTAGTGGATACCGGGTCTATGGTGTCCACTATTACTGAAAGTTGCTTTCGGGAACACTTTGAGCCATGGGGCCAGGAGCATCTACGGTCTTGTCATTGGCTTCAGCTTAAGGCGGCCAATGGACTGTCTATTCCTTATTTGGGCTATATTGAGTTGGATGTTGAACTGTGCGGTCGAATGGTTCCGAAATGTGGTGTATTAGTGGTCCGGGACCCTCCTGGTGGTGTCTGTGCTCAGGCCCCTGGTGTTTTGGGCATGAATGTGTTGAGCCGATGCTACCAGGAGCTTTTTGGACAGTATGGGCTTTCCTTATTTCATTCTTCACCTGTGTCCAGTGCTCCTAAATCCGTGTTTCAGGCTTTGCAGTATTGTCATCAGGTAAGTGTTCAGCCTCCTGGTGAAAGGATAGGAAAGGTGAAGGTGCGTGGTCCTCGAGCCACTCGCATTCCTGGGGGTGTGATGAAGTTTGTAGCGGCCACTTGTTCTGATTCCTTTTCTAGGGAGGTCGCATTTCTTGAGCCCCCTGATATTGGGCTCCCTGTGGGGCTGTTGATTTCTCCAGCTTTGGTTAAGGTGATTAGGGGAACTGTGTACATCATCATCAGTGTTCTGCCCAAGGGCAGGTTTTAGGCAACCATTCTCTCCATTTCTCTCTGTCCATTGCTCTTCGTTTGATTGTCACGTATGAGTCACCTTTCTTAATATCGTCTAATAACATGATAGGTGGTCTTCCTCTACTTCTTTGTCCTTCAAACCTTCCTTCTAGAACATCTTTCACTAGGTTTTCTCCTCTCAATATGTGTCCGATCCATTTCTTTTTCTTCTTCCATATCACATCCAACAACTGCCTCCTTTCGCCCACTAGCTCCAGCACATATTCATTCGTTTTATGATCCTTCCAGCTGACCTTCTCCATATTTCTCCATATCCACATCTCAAATGCTTCCAGCCTATCTCTTTCTCTCTTCTTTAAGGTCCATGTCTCTGACCCATATAATGCTACAGCCCATACCACTGCTTTAATTACTCTCTTCTTTAGGTCTTTGCTCATTCGCTTTGTAAACAGTTCTCTTTTCTTGTTGAATGCGTCTTTGGCCATCGCGATTCTGCTCTTTATTTCCGCTTCACATGAGCCATCGTCTGATATAAGCGAACCTAAGTAGCAAAATTGATGCACTTGTTCTACTGCTTTGCCATCTATCATGATGTTTAACTTATTACCTCCTTCCTTTTCTTTGCCTCTTCTGCAAACTCTCATGACTTTTGTTTTCTTGACATTGATCTTCATATCATATGACTTTCCAGTTTTGCTTAAGGCGTTCATTAGATTTTGTAGTCCTTTTTCTGAATCGGCTACCATACCTTGATCATCTGCGAACTTAACATCGGTCAAAAGCTCACCTCCTGCTCTAACTCCACCTTGTACCTCTTCCATCGCCTCAATCATCATTGCCTCCGCATATATTGAGAAGAGTAGTGGTGACAACAGACATCCTTGCCTCACTCCACGTCCAATCTCTCCTGATTCCGAGTCTCCATTTTGTGTTCTTACCACCACCGTTTGATTCATGTAGAGGTTCCTGATCAATCTTCTATCTCTCCAATCAACTTTTATTTTCCTTAGGATCCCTAGAAGTTTAATCCAATTAACTCGGTCAAATGCCTTCTCAAAGTCTACGAAACAGATAAATACCTCTTCATTTAGCTCTAACCTTCTCTCACACAATATCCTCATAACAGCAATCGCATCTCTTGTCCCGCATCCTTTTCTGAATCCAAACTGAGTCTTACCGATAGAGTAATTCGCCTTCTGTTCCAGTCTTTTAGCAATTATTCTCAACATTATCTTCGAGGCATGTGAAATCAAGGCTATTGTTCTGTAGTCCGAACATTCAACGGCATTCGCCTTCTTTTCCAAAGTTACTATCGCAGCTTTTGTAAAGTCTTCAGGCCATTCTCCTGTATCGTATATTTGCTGACACAATTTTATCAGCTCTTTCTTGCCATTTTCTCCGAGTGCCTTTATTAGCTCTGCTGGAATCTCATCAACACCCTCTGCCTTCCCGCTCTTCAGATCTTTAATCGCTCTCTCAATTTCTGCTTGTAGTAAATCTGGTCCCTTTTCATCCACATCAACCTCCTCTTCCACTTCGATGTCAAATTCCTCCATTCCTGGTTTTCCACTCTTGTCATACAGTTCTTCAATGTATTCCTTCCATCTTCTCTTGATTTCCTCATATTCCGTCAGCACCACTCCGTTCTTGTCTTTGATGTATTTGCAAGCAGCCTTTACTTTCTTATTTCCTATCAATTGTTTGATGTTTGCATACATGAGATCTGTTCTTCCTTGTTTCTCCAATAACTCAAGTGTTTCACACTCTCTTTGCCACCAGTCTTCAAAAGCCCTCTCTGTTGTTCTTCTTAATTCGTTATTGAGTGCTCGATACTTCTTCTTTCCTTCACTTGAGTTTGATCTCTTTGCTATTCTTCTCTCCTCCATCTGCTTTATCATCTCCTCGGTAATCCATGGCTTCTTGATTCTAACTCCTCTCTTGTAACCTAATTTCTCTATTGCATTTATACGTAGAATGTCTTTCAGCCTGTTCCATCTTTCATTGGTTTGTGTTGTTTCAGGTGTTGTTATATTGACCAACTTCTCCTCTACACTATCTCGAAATGCCATTCCGTTATACTTTAGCTTCTCCAAGTCTAACCTTCTTTTCTTTTTGCTCCCTTTGATCCTTTTCAATCTTAATGTAGTTACGTGCATTATCACCAGATTATGGTCTGAGCCGATGTCCGCTCCTGGGTAACTCCATGAACTCTTTATGCTGTTTCGATATCTTTGTCTCGTAAGAATATAATCAAGCTGATATCTGCCTATGTCACCTGGCATTTTCCATGTGTACCTCCTTCTTTTGTGCTGTTCAAAGCATGTGTTCGTTGCCACCAGCTGATTTTTTCGGCAAAACTCTACCAATCTATCTCCTCTTTCATTTCTTCTACCCAAACCATACTTGCCTATTTCTTTCCCGTCTACTCCTTCTCCTACCACTGCATTCCAGTCTCCCATTACAACCAACTGTTCATTTGCTTTCTCTGCTTTGATTAGATCTTCAATCTTTTGGTACATCTCTTCTATCTCTTCATCTTCATGGTCTGATGTTGGCATGTATACCTGAATCACTATTAAGTTTCTCGGTTCTGCCTCAATTTTTATCTTAAGTAGTCTGTCGCCATGTTGTTGTTCAACGTCGATCACTCTCTTCGCTGTTTCCGAGTCTAATACGATTCCGACTCCTCTTTGTCCTTGTCCTCCACCAACACTGATAAATCGATATCCTTCAAAACAACAATCAGTGTTTTTCTTCCATTTGACTTCGCATAGACCCAGTATGTTCAAGTTGTTTATCTTCATCTCTCTTACTACATTCAACATCTTCTCCCTCTTGGCTGCCTCATTTGCTCCCATCGTCCTGACATTCCATGTTCCAATTCTAAGCAAGTTCTTTTTTCGCGGATTTCGTTGGATGACGACCTTGGAGGCCGCGCTACCTCCACTGCCGAACGCAACATCAGTAGCTTTATTCCTATTGATCTTGTTCACGTTATTTACGATATTTCTTTTCGTTGTACTTTTCATTGCCTTTTAAACACGGGATTTAGTCAAGGTAGTTTCCCGTTGCTTTCCTTGACCATGGTAGTCTAGATCGTATCAGTTGGACCGAATTCTCATCTATCTTTTCGCCCTGCTCGCCGAATGTGAGTCCATATTGCCCTCATAAACGCCTAACAGATCATCAAGTACCCCACGTAGTACCCTCTGTGTACATACCAGTTATTAATGTAGGTACCACTGAGGCTCTTTTATTTCCCCGGCGAGTCATTGGCACATTGTCGAGCGTGGATGTGGTTAGCTTGCCCCCAGGCGTTTCTGAGGTCAGGCCATGCTCCGGGACTGTTTGTTCCATTACGTCTCAAGTGGAGGTTTCATCTGTACAGGAGAAGATTGAGGCTTTAGATTTGGCAGGCCTATCAAGTGATGAGCAGAGGAAGGTTAGGACCCTGCTATTGAATTATCAATCGGTATTTTCTGCTTTCGAGGGTGATGTCGGGTGTACTGATCTGCTCTCTCATAATATTCCTCTTCTTGACGACACCCCCATTCGACAACGATACCGGCGGATACCTCCCTCTGAGTATGAGGTTGTAAGGGCACACATCAACCAGTTACTCGAGACCCAGGTCATTAGGGATAGTTGTAGCCCCTATGCTTCTCCAATAGTGCTGGTCAAAAAGAAGGATGGTAGTCTGCGCATGTGTGTGGACTATCGTCAGTTAAACTCCAAGACTAGGAAGGATGCGTTTCCCCTGCCACGCATTGAGGAGTCGTTAGATATGTTGACTGGCGCTCGTTGGTTTTCTACACTGGATTTGGCTAGTGGCTATAATCAAGTTCCTGTTGCGGAGGAGGATCGACACAAGACTGCCTTTTGCACCCCGTTTGGGCTGTTCGAGTGGAATAGGATGCCATTTGGGCTTTGCAACGCCCCTAGTACATTTCAGAGGCTGATGGAACGTCTGTTTGGAGACCAGAAGTGTCAATCACTCCTGTTATATTTGGACGACATCATTGTGTTTTCTTCTTCTGTCGAGCAGCACCTGGGGCGTTTGGAGGTAGTGTTGAGTCGACTGGAGAGGGAGGGTCTTAAGGCCAAACTGGAGAAGTGTGTTTTCTTCCAGCCTCAGGTGAAGTATTTGGGCCATGTGATCTCTGCTGAGGGGGTGGCAACTGACCCAGGTAAGGTCCAGGTGGTATCCCAATGGCGTCGCCCATCCAATGCTACAGAGTTGCGTTCCTTTTTGGGGTTTGCCAGTTACTATCGACGTTTTGTGGAGGGATTTGCTAAACTTGCAGCCCCTCTGCATAGGATAGTAGCAGAGTTTTCTGGAACTAAGGTCCTGCCGAAGAAACGTGCAGGGTTGAAATTTGCGGAGGCTTGGAGTGAGCAGTGTCAAACAAGTTTCGAGGAGTTAAAGGTAAGGCTTACCACTGCGCCGGTATTGGCGTATGCAGATTTTTCTATTCCATTCATTTTGGAAGTAGATGCCAGTTATGGGGGACTGGGAGCGGTCCTTTCTCAGGAGCAAGAAGGGAAGGTGAGACCTGTTGCGTATGCCAGTCGTGGTTTGAGACCTACTGAGCGTAACTCATCGAATTATAGCTCTATGAAATTGGAGTTCTTGGCGCTAAAGTGGGCGATGACTGAAAAATTTAGGGAGTACCTTTTGGGAAGTCGATGTGTGGTGTTTACAGATAACAATCCTCTTAGTCATTTGTTTACAGCGAAGCTTGGGGCTACAGAACAGCGTTGGGCTGCACAGCTTGCGGTGTTCGATTTTGACATTCGTTATCGGTCTGGGAAAAGTAATAGGAATGCTGATGCTCTTTCTCGACAGAATCCCCCGGAGAGTGGGGTGCTGGGTGGATTACTTCCAGGGAGCGTGGTGCCTAAGCCATTGCAGCAGGTCTTGGAAGCAGCATCGGTGGAGGTAAAGCAGGCAATGATTACCACTTTCCCTGGTCATTCATTGGGTGATGTCGGTTCTTTGCAGGAGGCAGATCCCATCCTATCTGAGGTTTTGCCTTTTTGGAGGCGTAGGACTCGTCCTAGGCCAGAGGAGCGGCAGCAGATGTCCGCCATGGCCCTGACTTTATTGCGTCAATGGGAACGGTTGGTAGAGCAGGATGGTGTACTCTATCGTAGAGTCTATTCTCCCAACGGTGGGGAGGAAGCTCTACAGTTACTATTGCCTGCAATACTAAAATCAGAGATTCTCTCTCAATTGCACCAGGATCACGGACATCAGGGTGTAGAGCGCACTGCAGAATTGGTGCGTCAGCGGTGTTATTGGCCAGGTATGTCAGCTGATATTGCAGGTTGGTGTCGGGAGTGTGAGCGGTGTCAGTCTAGTAAAGACACACGGGCCCCTGCTAAAGGTTTTATGGGCCATCTGTTGGCCTCTAGGCCGAATGAAATTTTGGCTGTTGACTTCACGTTGTTGGAGCCGTCTAGTTCAGGGTTTGAGAATGTGTTGGTGCTGACTGATGTTTTTAGTAAATATACCCTTGCTGTGCCCACGCGGGATCAGCGGGCTGCTACTGTGGCGCAAGTTTTGATTACCGAGTGGTTCTACAAGTTTGGTGTGCCAAGTCGTCTCCATTCGGATCAGGGGCGGAATTTTGAATCATCACTCATCCATCAGCTTTGTGATCTGTACATGATACAAAAGTCTCGCACAACACCGTACCATCCGATCGGGAATGGTCAGTGTGAGCGTTTTAACCGAACTCTGCACAATCTACTGCGGGTGTTACCAGCTTCTCGGAAGAGAGACTGGGTGGCATGTTTGCCTCAGGTCCTCTTCTGCTATAATACCACCCCCCATCAATCCACGGGCGAGTCACCACATTTTTTAATGTTTGGTCAGGAACCACGACTGCCGGTTGACTTTCTTTTGGGAAGAGTACAAGAGCCGACTCCGGGTAGTGTGCATGAGTGGGTATTAGAGCACCAGAGTAGGTTACAGGTGGCATTTGAAGGGGCGCGAAATCGGTTAAAGATCATGGCTGAGAGACGGAAGTCAAAATATGACCAACAGGTCCAGGATGTACCTCTGGTAGAAGGCCAATTGGTGTATCTTCGGGATCATAGTGGGAGGGGTCGTCATAAGATTCAGGATCTTTGGAGCCCGGTTGTGTACCAAGTAGTGCGGATACCACCCAAAGGGGGTTCAGTTTACTCAATTGCTCCAGTGGACGACTTGAGCAAGGTCAAGACGGTGCACCGGTCGTTACTTAAAAGCCGCATCCGAAGGGATTCCCCCGAAGGGGTGCCCGCAGAGGGGCTTGTGGGACTATCTGGGGTGTCCCCGGAGGAAGAGCTAGACTCCGTGGATGTGATCCCTGAGGAAGGGTTGGCGGTGAGTATTCAACCCAAAGTCAATGTGTTTCCTGGGCCTATTGAACCCAGTAATGTGGTAGCTGATGCTCAGATAGAACCATTGCCCATATCCATCTCTCCCTTGGGGCCAGCACAGGAGTCTGGAGGGGGCGAGACTTCATTGCGACGTACAGGGCGAGTAACAGCTGGGCGACATCCGAATCCCCATCATCTTCCCCGTGCAGTAGGTGGTTTATCTTTTAGCCACTTGGTGTCTGATTCCATAACTATTTTTCGACCTTGGAAATAGGTTTGCCATTTTGAGTTCATCATCGGGTCGATGATGAAAAAGGGGAGGGTAGATTGTGGTGAGACGGAGTTTTGCACTTCCTTCTACATTTCAGGTTATGCACCTGAGATTGATTATTGGGTGTAGTGGGGAGAGTATAAAAAGGTGCAGCAAGAACAGCCAGGTGTGGCGCTAATTCACCCCTAGGTTGCGCTTCCGGAAGTGTGTCGTCTTGTCCCGGTGTGCGTGAGGTATGTTTGGCATGCTGGACTTTCGGTTATTTGTAAATGTGATTATCTAGCTAATAGTGATTTTCTTTTGGGAAGCCGGCGATTTCTTAGATCTTCATTGCGCCCGAGGCAGTGGAGAAGCAGCTTGTTGCCATTCATGTATATTTACCCTTTCTAAAAGAGCCGCACCGTTTGTGCGCGTGCACGGCGAGAGATGAATGCTGTCATATAATTGGTATGCCGATTATTCGTTTCTTCCTATAGTATGCTTAAGGCTCCTTCGGCATATGATGTGATCTGTATGTCTGTCCCATTTTTGATTTGTTGAAGGATTGGCTGCCAGATGGATGTGGTCTGCATCGCGCGGTAGGTCAGTTATTTTCTTGGCGCCCGCCATACAGGTATGTGCCGTATTTTGTTTACTTTAATGTTCTTCTGAATTCTAGGTAAACTGATCGGCTGGTGAGGGTGCTTTTCTTCACTGTGCAGTGCTTACAGCTTGATGGGCAGCTTCAGCACTGCTGTTTTGCTCCGGTGGATTGTTTTAACTGACTGCTTTGTTCCAGCCTAGAGTTTTATTGTTTTTGTGACTGTTTTATTTTGTTGCTTTGTTTCCGTCTAGCATGTTATTGTTTTGCTGGTGACGGTTATTTCTTTTGCTGTTTTTGCTTGCTGCTTTGCCTTCCTGCAGTTCATTGCTTTGCTGGTGCTGCTGCTTTGGGGGCGGGGCTTCTTTTATCTTTTGCTCTGTGTATGCTGCTGTGCATGTGCTAGGTGTATGTGGCCAGTGTTTTGATAATCGTCCTGGCTGATTAGTTATTTGTCCTCCTAGTTTGGAGGGTGTGCTGCAGCTACATTTTTGTTTTCTTTTATATATTACTTTTGTTTTATTTCTTTCTTTCTTTTTGTCATTAATCAGTGTATTTATTTGTATTTCCTTTTTTTTTCTTTAGGAGCTGGGAATCTACAGAGGGCAGGCTAGCAGCTTATAGAGTGATGCGCTTATGTTTACACAGTGTGGAGTGGTATTAACTTTTTCCTAGTGAGTGGTTTGGTGCACGTGTGATCATTTATGACTGGGCAAGAGTGAAGCCCTATCTCTAGCCTGTCCTTCTTTGGTTAATTTCCCAGCTCTGCTTTCTTTTTGTTGTGTGTTCTCTTGGTCTGGGATGTTTTAGTTTTTGATTTTAAATGATATTGATGTTGGTAATTTTTAACATATTTGTATGAATAAAAGATTTGTATATTTTCGTATCCATGTCCCTGTGTCAATGAGAGATTTGAACCTGTGTCCTACATTTTTCCCGGGTAACCAATCCTGGGTGGCGTAATCGGTAATTCAGTTAAGGGGAATTTGGTTTCCCAATATACAGTAGAGAAGGTTGCACCGCACCACGCCGCCACACATGGAACAGTGGTGAACCTTCCCAGGAGTGGCCGGCCGACCAAAATTACCCCAAGAGCGCAGAGACAACTCATCCGAGAGGCCACAAAAGACCCCAGGACAACATCTAAAGAACTGCAGGCCTCACTTGCCTCAATTAAGGTCAGTGTTCACGACTCCACCATAAGAAAGAGACTGGGCAAAAACGGCCTGCATGGCAGATTTCCAAGGCGCAAACCACTTTTAAGCAAAAAGAACATTAAGGCTCGTCTCAATTTTGCTAAAAAACATCTCAATGATTGCCAAGACTTTTGGGAAAATACCTTGTGGACCGACGAGACAAAAGTTGAACTTTTTGGAAGGTGCGTGTCCCGTTACATCTGGCGTAAAAGTAACACAGCATTTCAGAAAACATCATTCCAACAGTAAAATATGGTGGTGGTAGTGTGATGGTCTGGGGTTGTTTTGCTGCTTCAGGACCTGGAAGGCTTGCTGTTATAGGTGGAACCATGAATTCTACTGTCTACCAAAAAATCCTGAAGGAGAATGTCCGGCCATCTGTTCGTCAACTCAAGCTGAAGCGATCTTGGGTGCTGCAGCAGGACAATGACCCAAAACACACCAGCAAATCCACCTCTGAATGGCTGAAGAAAAACAAAATGAAGACTTTGGAGTGGCCTAGTCAAAGTCCTGACCTGAATCCTATTGAGATGTTGTGGCATGACCTTAAAAAGCCGGTTCATGCTAGAAAACCCTCAAATAAAGATGAATTACAACAATTCTGCAAAGATGAGTGGGCCAAAATTCCTCCAGAGCGCTGTAAAAGACTCGTTGCAAGTTATCGCAAACGCTTGATTGCAGTTATTGCTGCTAAGGGTGGCCCAACCAGTTATTAGGTTCAGGGGGCAATTACTTTTTCACACAGGGCCATGTAGGTTTTGAATTTTTTTCTCCCTAAATAATAAAACCCCTCATTTAAAAACTGCATTTTGTTTTTGCTTGTGTTATCTTTGACTAATAGTTAAATGTGTTTGATGATCAGAAACATTTTGTGTGACAAACATGCAAAAGAATAAGAAATCAGGAGGGGGGCAAATAGTTTTTCACACCACTGTATGTGTGAGGTCAGGGTATTTCGGCTTATCGTTATACTATGGCTGGCACCCTGACCTTACTGAGGTGAGCTTAGGTAATGTTAGGCTTCATGTTATAAAGGAGCTAGCAAGATAAACTTTAAAAAAATTATATAAACTGCCAGATATATAAGGGATATATATATATATTGCCAGAGAGTTGCTAATCCTCATCTACCAGTGAGTAATCATCATCGGTAAACTTATTCGTATGAAACCCGAATTGAGTAAATACCTGGTTAATTTAAAACATCACTCCAAACATGTAGTTACTCCTGAGAATGATAAAGTAAAACTCTTGAAAACATCAACTCAACTCAACTCAACTCATATTTATTTGTATAGCACTTTAACAAACAAGAATGTCCCAAAGTGCTTCACATAAAAATAATAATAATAACAACAGTAATCTAATAAAATAAAATAAATACAAAATAATAATAAAAATAAATAAAACAATTTATAAAATAATAAAAGAACATAATTAAAAACACAATCACAAGCATATCAAGCAATATATAAAATTAACATCTCATGTTGGTTTAAATGCCAGAGAAAACATGTGAGTTTTAAGACTAGCCTTAAACACCCCCAATGATGTGGCCTCACGAATGGTTAATGGTAGGTCATTCCATAATTTAGGAGCTGCCACAGAAAATGCCCGATCACCCCTGAGCTTGCATTTGGTCTTGGGTACCATCAGCAAATGTTTATCTGATGATCTGAGAGACCGGGGTGGGACATAGGGCTGGAGCAGATCAGAGAGGTAGGGAGGGGCAAGGCCATGTACACATTTAAACGTGACCAAGAGAATTTTAAAATTTATTCGGTACTGTACCGGGAGCCAGTGAAGAGAAGCCAGAACTGGAGAGATATGTTCTCTTTTACGCGTGGACGTTAATAGTCGAGCAGCTGAGTTTTGGATCAGCTGAAGCCGATGTAATACTGCCTGAGAAACTCCAAAGTAGAGAGCATTGCAGTAATCAATGCGAGTGGTGATGAAAGCATGGATGGCTATTTCAAACAGCCTAAAGGACAAAACAGGTTTAAGTTTTGCCAATTGCCTTAACTGAAAGAAACTGGACCGAACCACAGCACTAATCTGTTTGTCAAATTTAAGGCCATGATCAAAAATAACCCCTAAATTCGACGCTGTAGGTTTAACATACTGCCCCAAATCTCCTAAATCCAGAGGTGGAACTTTACCCCTGGCACCAGGACCGAATACCAAAACCTCTGTCTTTTTATCATTAAAATTAAAAAAATTTTGGGCTAACCATGCTTTTATATCATCTAGACATGTTAACAGCGCCTTGACAGAGTAGCCTTCCTTCTGTTTTAACGGGAGATAAATTTGACTGTCATCTGCATAGCAGTGAAAGGAGATGCCATGATTTCTCAGGATACAGCCGAGCGGCAGCAAATACAATGAGAAAAGAAGCGGTCCAAGGATAGACCCCTGTGGAACCCCATATGTAAGAGGAGCCGATGATGACTCAAGATCTCCAAGGCTAACAGAAAAAGTTCTATCAATAAGATAGGATCTAAACCAGTCTAGAACTGTCCCCCTAATTCCCACCCAGTGTTCCAAGCGTGACAGAAGAATGTCATGGTCTACTGTATCAAAGGCAGCTGTTAAATCAAGCAGCAGAAGAATCACAGAGTCACCAGAATCAGTAATACGATAAATGTCGTTTAAGACTCTTAACAGAGCAGTTTCAGTACTGTGAAGAGCCTTGAAACCAGACTGAAAAACCTCAAGCATTCCATGCTCACCAAGATAACTTATTAGCTGTGTATATCAAACCCTTTTGTATAAGAAACACTACATAGCTTTAACCCATCATTAGAATTCCAGAAACACTCTTGTGGTGGTGTGTAGCCTTATTCATATCTTTAAATTCAACTTCAAATTAAGATTTTATTTGTCACATACACAGTCATATACAGTACTATATGCAGTGAAATGCTTATACAACCGCCCGTGACCGTAAAAAGTTTAGAAACAGTTAACAAGAAGTCAGACATAAATAAAAAAATTAATCTTTATATACTGTATTCATATCAGGCGGCGCGGTGGTGTAGTGGTTAGCACTGTCGCCTTGCACCTCCAGGGTCTGGGTTCGATTCCCCGGCCAGGCTCGATTCCCGTCTCTGTGTGCATGGAGTTTGCATGTTCTCCCCGTGCTTGGTGGGTTTCCTCCGGGTTCTCCGGTTTCCTCCCACAGTCCAAAGATATGCAGATTAGGTTAATTGGCGTTCCCAAATTGCCCATAGTGTGTGAATGGATGGGTGAATGTGTGTGTGTGTGCCCTGCGATGGATTGGCACCCTGTCCAGGGTGTACCCCGCCTAGTGCCCGAAGTCTCCTGGGATAGGCTCCAGGCCCCCCGCGACCCTGAACACAGGATAAAGCGGTATAGAAGATGAATTAATGAATATTCATATCATTTTTATCACAACTAGATATTCTGTTAAATTTGTTTTTAATTTTACATTCAAGACTGTTCTTGTTGTCTTTAACCGGAGCTCTGCTGTGGAGGATTAGGGTGAGAGGGGTAACTGCTGGCCTTTTAGAGCTACATGAGGGGACTGAACAAGCTGTTGGAGGGGACTGTAGTCCTTAAGGGCCTGGGTGATACACTTTTTTTTTGTCTGAAGTTTTCCTTTTGGGAAAGAAAAACTGTTAATCATTGCTAGGCTTTAAAAACGGTTATGATATTGTGATATAAAAGAATCAGTAAGATACTGATAAGCATCAGGTGTTATCTTATTGATCTTTAAATAAAATAGACCCTGTGTATTCTCCTGTTTTATGCAGATCACTGATTTAGACTAATTTTGGAAGAATAAAGGTAAGTAATATGTGTGTTTTAATTGTTGGGGTATTGTTAGACCAATTTGTTTTTATAGCAAAACAATCACTTGCTACATCAATGGGCTACAATTTACTTTTATGAGTAGATGAAAAGTTGGGCTAAGTAAACTCGAGAGAAATCTAATTAATTGAGCCCATGGGACTGTGTGAAGTTAAATGTAGACCATAACACATTCAATACTTTACGTGTCCAACTTGGAACGTACTGTAGATTTAAAAAATATATATTATTACTTTTTTTTAATTAATTAAAAATCCTTCATTACAACTAATTTGTTGTAATTAATTAAAATGTATTCACCTTTATTACAAACATATTACAAACACATTGCTTCACCTAGACAGGCTTTTAGTTTTTATTGAATCTATTAAAAGGACCATGCAGAAGATTGTTTATGATGAGCAGTCACAGCACTGATAAGTTACCAGACAGACCCCATGTTATTGACATGCAGTACAGGAGGTACAATAAGTGCATCAAATTACTGTAGTAAAGGAAGAAAGTTGGGACATCTTCTAAGGTGTATTTGATGTTTGAGTTCTGTTTCAGTCACAACAGCCTGTGTGATGGAATGGAATGGGGCGACATCTAGTGACATGTTGAGAATTAAAGTCTCTAAATGAATTGCAAATGGCCAGTTAGAATAGGTAATTATTCCTCCTTTGGTGTTGCAAAGATCATGAACTATTGTCATTTCTTTAGTGTTTGACCTCAAGACTGACAACCTTTATTGCTCTGGTTTAAATGTTGAATTAAATATGTTATTATTTCTGAGAACCCTGTCCAGGGTGTACCCCGCCTAGTGCCCGAAGTCTCCTGGGATAGGCTCCAGGTCCCCCGCGACCCTGAACACAGGATTAAGCGGTATAGAAAATGAATGAATGAATGAATGAATTATTTCTGAGAAGGTGTGTGTTCCTTTCTTATTGCTTATCATCGTACAAAAGAAAGTTTAAAGTTTGCATAAACTGTTGACCCATTTCATGTTAACAAATGTTATAGTTTTGGCAAGTCAGTTAGGACATCTTACTTCATGCTTGACACAAGGAATGTTTCCAACAATTATTTAAATATATATTATTTCACTTATAATTCACTATATCAAAGTACCAGGGGGTCAGATGTTTACATACACTAAGGATTAAAGCAATAAAATAAAGAAGTATGAATTCGTGACATAAAAGAGACATAACATCCTAGAATCCCCTAGAGTCTATCTGAGCCTCCAATAACGAACTGGACTCCATATTAAACACATCTCCTGTTATACTGAACTTCCAGTCTCCTAACACACAGTATGAGTGCAGATCAGTCCCTGCTACCTGTTATCACCCAGATGAGGATGGGTCCCCTGTTGAGTCTGGTTCCTCTCAAGGTTCCTTCCTATTTCCATCTCAGGGACTTTTTCTTTGCCACCATCACCCTCAGGTTGTTCATCAGGAACAATACCATCATTTAAGTCATACACATTCTCTCACATTTCATACAAATTTTCATAATTTTCTTTTGATTCTGTAAAGCTGCTTTGTGACAATGACCATTGCTAAAAACACTTTATAAATTGAATTTAATTGAAAATTAATTAAATTAATATTATCTACGCAAGCTTTAAAATATTCTCATATTACTTCTTATTATTTTACTCACCTTACTTACCTAAATGGCCAACCCTGCCTCCCTTTTACAGAATATAGGTTGGCCAGTGAAAATTCTAAGAAGTCAGCTTGTTAATGAAAAGCTAAAATGTTACAGTAATTTCTTTACCAGTAAAGAAACTTAAGGATAATTAAAAATGAAGGGAAAAGAGATGAGGACTCACACAATAAAACACTTTTTATTTATGTACTGTTAGTGTACAGTATGTCTATCTTCAAGTAATGCAAATGAATCACTTATTTATTAAAATATTACTTAAGAAGAAGTAAAATTATTTCAACTCTATTTATACTTGAGTAAAAAGAACAAAAGTACATTCAAATTTGCTTAGGTATCAAAAATACTGAGTGTGTATAAACACACATTACCCCTTCAAATACTACAACACTTTCAACACCATGCCGAGATGTAGTGAAGTAGAAAGTACAGACACATGAATACGGTATTTAAGTACAATAGTGAAGTAAATGTACTTGATTTTTGTTTATTTATGTCTGTAAATTCAATACATTATATACTACACACTGTCTACCACAAAAAAGGCACCATTTTTTTTACGCGTGCACACACACACACACGCACACACACACACACACAGAAATTGCATTATAGGTGCCGAAAAATAGTCTGGGTAAAAGTTCTATTACGTGGCAATTGTTTTGTTGTCGTTTGTTTGTTTTATATATTAAGCACTGTAAAATCTCAGAGACATAACAGCCTATTCAGTCTTATTCAGTCCTATTAACTCAAAAAAAGGGCTTTTGTATAACTCCACACATAACTGTGTGTTAATGCTCTAGAGTGTTGAGCTCTACTGAGAACTACATTTCTGCCATGTATTTAAAAAACCTGCACAAAGTAAAACACAAAGACTAGCTCACCAGCAGCAAAAGCCAAGAATCATTGCCCATTACATTCACATGCAAAGCAAAAGCTCTTCAATTAAACTTGGCAGCCACTACCTCATCAAAACCCTCCATACTTTACACACACTGGGACGGGAGTGATGGAGTGGAACCATCTGCACGCTGATCAGACAGACAAACAACTGTGTACTTATCTCATCTGTACTCATCTGTTCTTCTGTCCAAACAACAATACTGTGTTATAAACAGGCAGAGGCTATTGACTGTGGATGTCTGGAGAAGGTGGGAAAAAGAAAGATAGTGAAGCAGTAGGGAAGAGGTCAATACAGTTTGCTAAGAGTAATAGTCTAAAAACCCATGTACTGTATAGTCTAGTTTAAGTTTGAGAATGAGTCTCTTTTTTAAAACCTGGAGAGCAGCACATATGCCAACTGCAGAACAGTCAGGAAAAAAGGATGGAGAGAGAAGATTGAAGTGCAAAATAATAACAAGTTCCCTCTATATCATATATGCCTGATCTCATACTGTATGTATATTATTATATAACTACAGTTGCGAGAAATGCATAGAAACCTTTTGGAATTTTATGGTTTTGTGCATTAATTTGTCATTAAATGTGATGTGTTATTATTTTAAATTCAAATTCCAATTCAAATGTTATTTGTCACATACACAGTCATACACAGTACGATATGCAGTGAAATGCTTACACGACCGCCAGTGACCTTAAAAAGAGAATTAAAGCTTATAGTAAGAAATAAATATGAATAAAAGAATACGAAAGAAAAATTACAATTTAACTAGAATAAAAATAGAAATAGAAATAAAAAATAGAAGTATACTGTACATAAAATAGAAATAAAAATAGAAATAAAAATAGAAATATACTGTAGAATATATATATTTTTTTAATTAAAAAAATTTTTTTTATTGAAATTTGGTGGAAGAAATATGGTGTGCAAGTATGCATTAAAAAAGTGTCTTATTAAGGTGCCTTATTAAAGTGTCTTTGTGCAAAGTCCAGAATGTAAACATAAACATTTGAGTTTAGATGTAAGTGTAGATGTGCATGAATGTGTCCATAGTGTCCATTGATGTTAACAGATTGTATTAGTCCTGTGTTGTGGTGTGGTTGAGAGACCTTGGGAGAAGAAGCTCCTCCTCAGTCTCTTTGTGTTGGCCTTCAGAGAGCGGAAGCGCTTTCCTGACCGCAACCATTGCTGGGATGTCTGAGGTCCTTCACGATCTTCCTGGCCGTGGTCCAGCACCGCTTGCTGTAGATTGAGTGCAGGTCAGGGAGCTTGGTGCAGATGATGCGCTCAGCTGATCACACCACCCTCTGTAGAGCTCATCTGTCCTGCATGGTGCTGTTCCCAAACCAGGTTGTGATGTTTCCCGTCAGGATGCTCACTATGGTGCAGGAGTAGAAGTTCCTGAGCACCGTGGAGGGCAGTCTGAAGTCTCTCAAGCGTCTTAGGTGGTACAGACGCTGCCGGGCCTTTTTCACCACGGTGTTGATGTGACAGGACCATGATAGGTCCTGCATGATGTGAATACCGAGGTATCTGGAGCTGTCCACTCTCTCCACTGGGCTCCTGTTGATGACAGGGGTCTGGCAGTTCTTCTCCTGCTTTGGACTGAAGTCCACCATCAGTTCCATTGTCTTGCTGACTTTCAGGAGGAGATTGTTCCTCTGGCACCAGTCCTCCAGATTTCCAATCTCCTCCAGGTAGGCCGACTCATCGTTGTTCGTGATCAGGCTCACCACGACAGTGTCGTCAGCAAACTTGATGACGGCGGTGGAGTTGGTAGTGGCTAAGCAGTCATAGGTATACAAAGAGTACAGCAGGGGGCTCAGAACACAACCCTGAGGGGCTCCAGTGCTGAGAGTGAGGGAGGCTGAGACATGTCCGCCCATTCTTACTGCCTGTGGTCTGCCAGTTAGGAAGTTGGAGATCCACTGACACATGGATGAGCTGAGTCCCAGGTGCTTCAGCTTGGTGGTGAGTGTGGAGGGAATTATGGTATTAAATGCAGAGCTGTAGTTGATGAAGAGCATTTTCACATAATTCCCCCTCCGAGTGTCCAGGTGAGTGAGTGAATGTTATAGTGAATGTTTAGGCATGTTATATTTGTCAATACTATGGGCTGTACGAAGATCAGCTTACATTTTATGACAAATGAATGTACAGTAGAAAACCATGACAGTCCAAACGGTCCCTGTATATATTCTATAGTTTCTGTAGCTCAGAAGTCCCCTCTATTATGCATATTTTTTTTAGTGCAAGAATAGACTTGTTTGCATTTCACACTCATTAAATGTGAAATTCATATGTAGTATGTAACATTTTCATTTCAGCCCCATGGTTTGACAAAATTAGCTCCTTCTTAAACCTCAGCTGAATGAACACACTTGCTGCTTTATTAATCATTATGTGCATTGCATATGCATGGTCAAATACGCCTGGATAGGAGGCCACGTTTGTTATGATAAATCCCACAATTTGTTATGATAAATCCCACAATTTACACACAGTTCATACATATGCATCACTGACATATGTAAAAGTCAAAACTCTAGTCAAAAGAACAGCTAAACATTCAGTGGGGCAAAGGTGAGGATGAAACCAGTGCGTGGGTTGAGTTACTATTCAAACTCTACAAGAACAATCATAAAGATTACAATAGCCAGATTTTTGCTATTACAAAAGGCATTTGTTAAACAAATTTAGAAATCCTACAGGTAGACCTAAGTGACATCAGCTTCACCAACCAAAACAGAAATACCAAATGTAATAAGAAGGATGTATATTATATTATATCATATTATATCATATTATATTATATTATATTATATTATATTGTATTGTAATATAATATAAGGGATCACAGCAACAACTTGTGCAGCTCCTAAGTGAACATGTCAGAACTGTGTCCAAAGTGTCAATATTTTGTGTGAGCACCGCTGTTATCTAGCACAGCCTTAATCCTCCTGGGAATGGAATTTACCAGAGCTGCACATGTTGTTGCTGGGATCCTCTTCCACTCCTCCATAATGATATCATGGAGCTGCTGGATGTTAGACACATGGAGCTTTGCTATTGCATCTTACGCTTTGCTCAATAGAGTTCAGGTCTGGAGATAGGTCTTGGCCAGTGTTGGGGGACGTTACTTTAATTATATTACAAAATTACTGTCATTAAAAAGTATGCAGAAGTGTTACAGCGTTACTTTCTGATAAAACCAATCAGTTTGAGTACTTTTCCATTGCAGAAAATTAAAACTCCTTTGTGATTACTCATGCATGTTGTTTTAGTCAAGATTTCAGATTTTATAATTATTCTACCATCACTCAGCGACGTTTGGCCCATAATCTGTTAACTCAGTGGTTCTCAAAGTGTGTGGCGCCCCACTAGTGGGGAATACAGACATGACAGGTGGGGCGCAATGAACGGGAGGAAATTAGTGGAAAATAATAGGAAAAAACTAAACAATCACACACAAATAAATGGATCATTAATACAAGTAAATTTAAAATAACATCAGTTGTGGGCCGGGAGAAAAAGTGGAACCATAGTGGAACAATAACAGTTTAACGTCGGTCCAACTTGAGCAGCGCTGCTCGAATCACAAACCTGCGCGAGCCACTGGGCAGCACTGCGCGACTCTGACAGAAATAAACCGCGCCGACCATCAAAATACATTTTACCCCGCTGGGATGCGCACGTACAAACCAGGCATGGCAAGGCGGAAACAATATTAAACAGTCCTGACATTTTAAATTGTTTTTAAATAAAACACAGTGGGTCGCGCAGGTTTGTGATTCGAGCGGCGCTGCGCGATCCACCGGGCTGCGCAAATAAACCAGATCATAACAATTGGTGGAAACACGTCAAACCTTTTCTATCATCTGAAATCCAAACGAATATGGCCAAAGTAGAAAATGCGGCAAACCTCAGCAATTCACAGTTTAATAAAATTACATTATGTAAAACTTTAGTTTCTGTGTGTTTGAATTTTTATTTATGCATTTTCAGATACAAATTGCTATATTGTGATATAGCAATTGTGATCGTTATCGAGGTAGAAAATTGCTTCTACCGTGATAGAAGATTTTGGTTATATCGCCCACCCCAAATGAAGTCTATCTTGAGATTCATGGTGGTGATGGTGGGGGCAGAGGAGAGGCTCGTGTGTGTTTTGTGTCTTAAACCGCTGGCAGCAGACCGCATGAGACCCAACAAATTAGGAAGACACTTAGAGACAACACACTCACCGTCACGTTAATAAGCCACTCGACTTCTTTCAAAGAAAGCTGGCAGAATACAGACAGCAGGATAATCGCATGGTAACATCTGAATCAGTGGACAGCAAAGCACAAATGGCTTCATTCAAAGTTGCATACAGAGTTGGCCAGTGAAAAAAAACTACAAACGATTGCTGAGCAGCTAATAAACATGGGGTCAAGTATGCAAAGATAAGTGACAACGTAAGCCTTCACTGTAAAAAATAAATCCTGAAAATAGTTGTTGGAAAAAAGAAATATATGTTGGGCTAATATAATGCTGGTGTCAAAAAAGAAAAATATGCTTTCTCAATGATTGTATAAATTTCATTACTCAACTACGAAAGTTTCATCAAGGCAACGAGTAAAACTGTGTTCATGAAACATTTAACTGCACACAAACAATTTTATGTTGGACGAACAAGAGGGACCTCTGCGCATGCGCAAAAGCGTTCTTCCAGAATTTTCGAACTTCCCGCTATTTCCTGCCGAAATGGTGAGTACTTCATGGAAACTAACTGTCCTGCAAAATAATCAGCAATTTTAGCTTTATAACATATATATTATCCAGCAGCAAGCTTTAGAACATTATATTTTCGAGTGTTTATTTATATAATTGAGTGTTACAGTAGTTATCTGACAATGCACTCGTTTCAGCTCCTAACGCATTTTTTTCAGATGGTATGTACATTGATATTAATGTTAATCTATGAAACCGCTAAAGTTTAATTACGTTACATGAATTTTAATCATTTTAATGATGTGAGGGTTGCCCACTAGAGGACAGTGTTTTTACTTTGTAGTTTTGGTTCCTAGACTCAGTTTCCCAGAAGCCTCCTCAGTCAGGTGACGTGGATGCTCAGCTGAACTGAGGAGGCTCATTAGCACTTTTATAAATACCTGTTTGTTCTGGGAAACTGGGTCGAGCATTAATTTCTGTTATGTGGGTTTTGTTTCCTTGTTTTAGTTTGATTTCATTATAGTTGGCATTTAGTTTCTGGAGCTCTTTAAGTTTGTATTTGCTTTGATTTAGTTTATGTCTCTTTGTCTCTGTGTCTCCTAGCAGGATTAGCCTCTAGGAGAATTAGCCTTTTGTGTAAGTAACCCCCATTGCATGTTTAGCTAGTAGTCTGTTTCAATACTAATGAGGGTGATACTAACATGTTTAGATCTTAGTCTGTCTAGTCTCCGTTTATGTCTAGTCTCATTGTCTGCTTAGCTCTTAGTCTGTTTAGGTACTAACATCTTTAGTCACTAACCTTTAGAGTTCTTAGTCTGTTTCATACCTAGTCTGCTGTGTACCTTGTCTGTTCATTCCCTTGTGTCTCAGGCTACTGGCTGGTGTAGCCATTAGTCTGATTAGCTATGAGCTAGCTTAGCAGCTAATGTGCAGCTCAGCCAATAGACCTAGCCAAGCCTGTCTTGTTTGTTTATTCCTTGCATGCATAGTCCCTAATGTTTAGTCCGTTAGACTGTTTCGTGTGTCTTGTCTTGTCCAGTTTGTATCCCATGTCTGTATTGTGAATCAATGTATGTAATCCCTAGTCTTATGTCTAAGTGTTTATGAGTTCTATTACAATATGCTCCCAAGTTTAAGCCAACTTCCTTATTTCATGTTTTGTTCATGTTTTCATTTTATTATTAAAGACTCTTTGCGTTTCACTGCATCCCCTCTGCATCTATGCCTCAACACCCAGCCCACAGTCCAACACCATAGCAGAACGTGACAAATGACTGATAATTTCAAAGGCTATTTGAAAAAGACGGCGCGTTAGTGCACCACTGAGGGAGCTTTGTAACGCTTGGATTTTATTAACCGCTTGGTTACAAATAAACGGATTCGGGAATCTAAACTGGGGCTTGATAACAACACTTCCGGTATTGCGCAATCGCAGCTGGACAAAACACGACGCGACACAAAACAATTATAATAAATTAAACCAAGTGTATTATACAAGACAGACAGATAAATAAACAAACACGGTGCACCACAAACCAATATATACAAAATATATACAAATAGAAAAAAGTGTGTGTGCGATGTATGCGGGTGTGTGTGTGTGTGTGTATGATAGTCCAGTGTCTGAAAAACGGCAATAGGGGTGAAATGGTGAAGTTGGAGAGATGGGTCAATCTCACCAGATAAAGATGGTAGGTCTGGGAGATCGACAAACGGAATGAGCTGGGTACTGAATGAAATTAACAACGGGTAATCCACAAACAGGCTCTCAGCTTCCAAAATCATGCAGCGCGCTGTCTTCATCTCTCCGTAACGGCTTCCTTGCCGGTTCCGGCTTTATGCCGGATCACGTGACCCACGTCACTTCCGGGTTCCCTTGCGACGCGATCGCGCATGCGCGGGAACTTGCCCGGTGACCAAACCACTGTCAATGGGGAAACAGAAACCGCTAGGGCACGCCTTCGGCCACAGGTGAGCAGCATTAGCTCCAAGACCATTTTCCTGCGTATGAAAACGCCCCTTTTGTGTGGCTGTGCTACATAGACCCCCCCCCCAAGCCTCCGGCGTCTGAGGAGAACGTCCGCACAAGCACTTTAAATTCGCCACATGATACCGATCGGCTTTTTGTGGGTATCCCCAAGACATTGTGTATTTATTCGGTCCTCTTTGTACTTCTGCTGGACCCTCCCACTGGGGCGCTCGCCTTGCAGAATATCTTTTTGTTGTGGAGGAGGGAGGTCGAGTTTTGACCCAAACCAGTTCTCCCGGTTCGAAGTGCGCTGCTTCCCCCCGGGTATTGTGACATCTGGCTTGTCTGGATCTGCGATGTTCTGCTCTTAGTTGGCCCTCCTCCATGATAGGTCTTTGTCGGGGTGATGATGTAGGTCCTGTCTTGTGTCGGTGGCACATGCTGCAAGCTCTGGTATAACGCCAGACGTCTTTCCGCACCGTCGGCCACCACGCCACCTCTAATAGCCTCAGCAGGGTCTTCAGTTGTCCCCAGTGTCCTCCTAGTGGATTGTCATGATAGTATTGTAGGAAACTCTTTATTAGCGACTGGGGGACTACTAGCTGAAATTTCTCCCCTTTTCTTACCGGTACCCGGCGATATAGCACGCCCTGACGACCTTCGAAGGTGACCCTTTGATCTTGTATGCCTCTTGGGTGATCTTTGGAGAGCAGCTTCGTGATAGTTGGGTCGTTCTTTTGGGCTCTGCTGATCTCGCTCAGGTCGCTCGGGAAGCTGGAGGCCTCTTTAGTGGACATGGTGGGTAGACGTGGGGTGTCAGCTCCTTTCAGCGGCGGGGGTGCTCGGGGTATGGCATCTGGACCAGGAACAAAGCGGTCCTCGTGATCTTTCTCTCCCCTAGCGCCTCTCTCCACCTGTTGTTCCATGGTGCTCGCCGCTCCTCTTAACGCCACTCTCGTATTGATGTTCTCCCGGGCTCGCCCCATCTGTTCTTCCTCGGAGATATCAGGTTTTCCTATGAGACAGAGGGCGGGGTGTTCATCGGCGGAGTCTCCCAGGCGTTGCCCCGGCAGCTGTACCGGAGACCTCGGGTTGTCTTCCTCTTCGTCGAGGTCGTCATCCAGTATGAACGCCGCCGTGAACGCCTGCTTAAAAGACTCCCAGTCCTTCACCTTGCCTTTCTCCGCCTTCCACCAACTCAGAGCAGGCCCTCGTAGAACTGTACCGAGGGTTCCCAGCAGCTCTGGTCGGGTCAGGGGTCTGATCTCCATATACTTCTCCGCTTGTTCGATGAAATTCCTCACCTCAGCTGTCTCTGTCTGACGCGTCGCAGAAGGCTGGGAACTCCTCACAGATGGATGGATGATCATGCAGAGAAGAAGAAGAAGAAAGTGGGGAGGAGAGCAGTGCCGAGGAGTGTGCTGGAACACCAGGAGGAACGTCGGCGATGGCATGAGTGCTTGGAAGCTTTACCTTGGCTGTTGCTGTAGTGGTTGGAGTGCTGGGCAGATGTTGTGTAGGAGATGGAGGGGATGCAGGGGTGCAGGCCTGTAACCTGTGTGTGGTGGGCGTACTAGTGAGACGCAGTCTCTTCATCCGGTTTTCCCAGATGACGTCACGGCGTAGAAAACAGTCAACGATGGCTCTCTCCATTTTTTCGAGAGCCTCCTGGCAGTAGCGCTGCAGCCCTTCCAAGCTCGCGTCCACTGCGTCACGAAGACTGATTTCCCTGTTGAGACTGCTGTCTATGGATTGTCTATAATCCTTCTCCATAGAGCTCACTTTATCAGTAAGCGCCCCCAAGTCCATCTTACATTGAAATAGTTCTTTTTGTAGTGTGTGCACTACCCCCATATCAGTCCCATGAACAATAATATTATTATCATCATCATTGTCATTATCATGGTTATCAGATAAATATAAAGAACTAATCAAGGAAGTTAAGTCTGTTGTAGGGTTACGGCGTGTATTAAATGCATCCTCTACCGGCATGTTATTATGCACTACACAGTCGGCCTTAGCAGCACTACTAGCATTAGCCTTAGCATTAGCTTTAGCACTAGCATTAGCGTCCATCTTGTTCAGCCACATTACACAAAACCGGAAAATATCCCAAAATACAGATTCCCCGTGCGTACGGGCCACCACTATGTAACGCTTGGATTTTATTAACCGCTTGGTTACAAATAAACGGATTCGGGAATCTAAACAGGGGCTCGAATACAACACTTCCGGTATTGCGCAACCGCAGCTGGACAAAACACGACGCGACACAAAACAATTATAATAAATTAAACCAAGTGTATTATACAAGACAGACAGATAAATAAACAAACACGGTGCACCACAAACCAATATATACAAAATATATACAAATAGAAAAAAGTGTGTGCGATGTATGCGGGTGTGTGTGTGTGTGTGTGTATGATAGTCCAGTGTCTGAAAAACGGCAATAGGGGTGAAATGGTGAAGTTGGAGAGATGGGTCAATCTCACCAGATAAAGATGGTAGGTCTGGGAGATCGATAAACGGAATGAGCTGGGTACTGAATGAAATTAACAACGGGTAATCCACAAACAGGCTCTCAGCTTCCAAAATCATGCAGCGCGCTGTCTTCATCTCTCCGTAACGGCTTCCTTGCCGGTTCCGGCTTTATGCCGGATCACGTGACCCACGTCACTTCCGGGTTCCCTTGCGACGCGATCGCGCATGCGCGGGAACTTGCCCGGTGACCAAACCACTGTCAATGGGGAAACAGAAACCGCTAGGGCACGCCTTCGGCCACAGGTGAGCAGCATTAGCTCCAAGACCATTTTCCTGCGTATGAAAACGCCCCTTTTGTGTGGCTGTGCTACAGCTTAATGTTCTCACTCCATCATTCATTAACCTTATAGTGTCTGAAAACGGTTATAATGGCTAAACGGACATCTTTTGTCTAGGATTTTTTAATTATTGGCACATTTCACTATGGTTGTTTTATGGTTTTGAACTACAAACGGTTACTTAATTAGTTATTCATATATTTTTCTTTTTGTATTTCAGGTATTAGGGAGAATATCTGGGAAACAGTGCTTACTGCATCTGCAAACAATCTTGGAGCTTGGCTCCAAAATTATTTCACAACATTTTTTTTTTATATATATCTTAAACCATTTCTGAGTTAAAGCAAATATTTTATTTTCAAATAAGCCACTGCACGTTTTTACTGAGAAATATCAGTATGTTTTGTTCTACAAAGCAGAAGTCTATTTATCCAGTATACTGTTTTGACTGAGTGTGATATTAGTAAGCTTTGTAACATGAATGTTAAGGGCACAGTTTCATTCTTGCATTTTGGAATGTTATTTGCATATTTTGTTATAACAATGCAGCAGTTGTTTATTTGTTGAAAGAGTAGCTGGATTGCACTTAATCAATGTTGATAGTCTTTAACAGGTGTTTAAAGTTTACATTAAAAAAATATTCAAATTTAGAGGAATGTGTCATGTTATTTGAAATGTGGCCACAGTGAATAACCTACTCAAGTAAACTTTAAGATGTTAATTTTATAATTATGCAAGCATAATTTCCAATTCAAAATATACCTTTCAGTCAACTTGGAACATTTAATTGACACAACATTATATTTCAATTTGAGACTGCTTGTTGGCCTAACTAGGCATGTTTATTCAGCTTAGAACATTTAGTTGACAGAATGTTTTATTTCAATTTGTGTGTACATTTAGAGGTAATCAGCACAGCAAAAACAAAATAGTTTACACAACTTAAATTGAGCAAACTAAGGTGCAACAGGTCACTAGAAATTTTTTAGTTAGAGTAGCAAGAATTTTTTTACAGTGTTGTATAACAATTGCACGTGTATTTTATCTGTTTTTAACTTGGTGTTGTTTGATCTTATTGGTTTAGAAATTGATATTTCAATAAACAGTAAACTTGGCCGATTTCGTTATTATTTTGTTGACAAGTGGGGCTTGAAAATTCGCTCAGCCCCTTAAGTGGGGAATGACAGAAAAAGTTTGAGAACCACTCTGTTAACTCCTAATACCCCTCTCTTAGTACGGTTCATCATGATACACCGCAAGTTTTGCCGCTGTGATTAAGTTTCCATTTTGTTGGTCCTCGCGGAAGCTCGCGGACCTTGCAGAACTTTGCAGGACGTCGAGCAGTCACTCGCGGCGGCTCATGGTAACTAACACAGCTTCTCACTGTGAGTCAAACCGCATAGGTGAGATAGGGGTATAACAGCAGGAATAACAGAAGGGGGGCAGGTTAATGGGGACTTGGCTTGTAGGACGACTTTCACACACAGACATACACACTATCGGAATCACTGCTGTCTGGCTCACAGATTACATAAAGTGTCTGAATAATGAATTACATTTTTAAAAATATAACTAAATAACTGAGAACTTAAATGGTGGCCCTAACGCGTTAGATTACTCATTACATTGAAAAAATATTACTTTGTAACGCGTTACACCCAACACTAGTCTTGGCCACTGACCCGGCAGCATCATGGCTCAAACTGGGGACCTCCTGGCCTGCAGTCCAACACCTTAACTACTTTACTTCACATTCTTTTGCTATATATTCTATTCAGACTAATTTTGTGTGTGTTTCTTTGGAAAACAATAAGATTTCTAAGTGATCTCAAGCTTTTGATCGGTAGTGTATATATTATTGTTATTATAACACTATAATGGAGCTGAAACCCCGAAACCCAGAGGGAATTATAACTAAAATTAGAGAAAGACAGCTGAACACTGAATCCTGGGCCTCCAACTGTTACAATTGTAGCTCACACTTCCTCCATGACTGCAATCAGAATCAATCACTGCAAGGACCTGGCACTGCCGGTGTGACAGGTGTCAGGCACTAATCAATGGTTTAAATGTGTTTGGGAAAGGTAATTGCAGGTAGTAGGTGGCAGTTGACTCTGTGTGTACGACAGCTCTGACTGTCTGGCTGACTGATGCTCGGTGTCTCTGTTGTGTTGGTGTTGATTTATCAAGGAAATTCCAGAGAATAAACAAGGGCATGTTGTAGCTAGAACACTGTTCATGATCACAGCCACAGAAGACTTAGGAAAAGGAAGAGCTGTCTTTTTCTGTCTTAGTCCTTTTCGGATGCTGTAACAGATCAAGAGATGGTGTATTGTTATCTAGACAACCAGGTGAGGACAATCTAATCTAATCTATGGAGAACACATACAGTATGAAGCTGAGATTCTGCTTGGAGGTGAATAAGATCACAACAAAAACTGATACACTAAATAAAATAGAATGTACACGTAATGTCCAGAAAAGCTTGTCTATACATTTGCCTGTAATATATTTTGTGTCATTAGGAAAATATGTGGCTGGTGAATCTGTTTTTGATTTCATAAATACAGTATCAAAGCATTTAGGTTAAAATCCTGAGATGATGTTTTATTATCAGTCAGCTAACCAAGAAAGCTAAATATAATTTAAATGCAATCCTTCCTCAAATATAGTACATTAAAACTGAAGGCTAATACTATTGCATGCAGTGTAACAGCCCAGAATGGAGCTGCATCATCAGCAAGGCCAGCTTTGGCCACCAGATGGAAACAAAAGACTGATCGAAAATAAGTAGGTGCGCTTGTCCACTTGGCTTCTTACGTGTAACACTCATGCTCTCAGGCACTCAGCAGCTGTTTCACAGTTCTCGCAAAAGACTTGGCCAGTACTTTGGAATTAGACTTATACTTTAGGTATACTTTTGCACTTGGTTGACCTCACCTCAAATTTCCTTTGTAGAATAAAAGATTTCTGGTTTCTCAGACCTTTTATCACTCCCTTTTTACTCGTAGTCATTCTTATGGCAGCATCTTTCCGGCTCCCTTTACATTCTGGAGGTTGTTGGTTTGAGTGTGAAACTGGGTGATCAACCTACTGTGAAAAAAAGTAACCATGAGGAAAAATCATGCTGTTTGTCCTTTTGCCATTTTGGGCTTGAACAAGCACATGAGATTTTCTGCTTATTGCAAATAAGGCTAGGCTAATAGGAAGAAGGCGGCACGGTGACGTAGTGGTTACCACTATTGTCTTCACCTCCAGGGTCTGGGTTTGATTCCTGTCTTGAGTCTGTGTGCATGGAGTTTCCATGTTCTACCCATGCATGGTTGTTTTTCTCCAGGTGCTCTGGTTTCCTCCCACAGTCTAAAGACATGCAAATTAGGCTAATTGGTTTCCCCAAATTGCCCATAGTTTATTCTCTCTGTCTCATTCTCTCTAACAATTCGGTGTTTTAGATATTACAGCGATCAAACAGTCAGTTTTTAAAATCTATGTGTTGGAGGCAGGTAAACTGGGCAAGTATGAGGACTAGAGCATCAAGACTAGAGCAAGGGTCAAATTGTTATAGCTAAACAATGATGATCAGATCTCCAAAAAAAGGCAAGACTTGTGGGTTGTTCCTGTTACAGTATGCAGTGGTTAGTACCTAAGAAGTGAAGGCTAGCCTGGCTGCTCCAGTCCTACAGAAGAGATGCTGTTACACACACTGCCAGAAAAGGCAATGTCATGCACACTAATGAAGTCCTTTTGGCTGCACGATGAGGACCTACACAACTTTCATCAGTTGATTTTAATGTTATGGCTGTAGCTCTGCAGGCTGTTCCTCCTGAAGCACAGTTAGCCCCTGACTCAGGCCTCTGTGCCTGCTGAGCATGCCTCTTAAGTGGAACCCCACCTGCCCTCTCTGTAAAGATTCGACAGAGACCGAGGGTAATGTAATGATTTGAGCACCTCTCCAAAGAGTAGGCTACGGTGGCTTATATAATTTCCCTTTTCTCAGGATGTGCAATTGCCTGATCCACTTTGGTCTGGTAGAGTTAGTCTAATTTGTGTGTTCCTGCAAGCCAGCTCTTGGCAGCCATGCATTTTACCATTGATCACCTGCTCTGCAAAAAGGAGATTGGCCCTAGCCTGTTTTGTATACAGCAGGGGAAAAGGCAGATGACTGACTATGCCACGGAAAGTTCTGCTCCCTGGCTACTGAGAGTAAATAGAACACATTTGAATTAATTCTTTCCACTAGAGCCCAAGTAAAAAAAAAAACCAAAGAATGAATTGGCCCCTTGTGATTCCTTGTGCCTCTTGAGGACCCTAAAGTTTAGCATGCCCAACAGCCTCGAGCCTGCCTCCACATTCCTTATTTCTCTCCACCCCGTCTAGATTTCTCAGCCGCATGTGTCCAGCCCATGCATTTGGAGCAAACTTGTCTATCTTGCTAAGAGCAAGAGAATTTGGCTTACATTCAGGAGGCCAATAACTGTAAGCCCCAGCAGGCCAGGTAGGCAATCTTCTTTGCATACTGTAGTTATATTTTGTGCTATTATTTAAAACCAGGGTCAAAGAACTTCAGGACTAATGTCCAATTCTGCTTTCACTTCTGTGTGCCCATAAAGAGCTATAGTCTGAGTAGTATAGAGTAAGTAGTCCATAATAAAAGCCTGAAATGTTGCTCCGGTTTGCTGGATGGAATCTGCTATTTTCCAGGGTGGAGGTTCTCCAAGTAGACTCTCCGTTCCCACCTTTATAAAGCCGAGGGCTGGGGATCTGCCTCACCATTTGTGGCTCATCTAGGTGTCACAGGGCCTTTGCAATTCTCATTGAGGTTTTCCGATGGCCACAGATGTTTGAACCTACAGTACAGTACTGTATATAGCAACTGAAACTGGAGGTTACAAGCTCAGACTTGACTTTGAATGAACTATTAAATGCTGTTTGATTTCGCAATATAGTGATTCATGTACTGTAGCAGAAACTAAGGGTTGATCAACAAAAACTAAAGAATAAAAAAAACCCAGTTCCTCTCATTACAACTAAAGTTGCATGTGTAAATATATAATGTAGGGCCAAAAGTAATGGTACTGTAAAAATACATACATATGACCATTTTTAAAACATCTGACCATTGTACCCATACTGTATTGTACCGGAACATTCCATTCCAAAGTTTTTCATCCTTGCTATAATAAGCTTCACTTGTGAGAAAGCTTTCCACTGGATTTTGTAGTGTGGCCACAGGCATTTGTCCATTTAATCACAGAAGCATTATTGAAGTCTGCTACTGATGTTGAGTGAGAAGGTCTAGGGTATACATGGAGTTCCAGTTCATCCAGAAGGTGTTAATTGTGGGAAAGACCAGGGTCCTAATTCAGGCGATTTAAGTTCTTTTCCATACGTTTGTAAATGCAGAATATTTATATTTATTGTATTTATGATTAAATGGTACTGTGTTGTTATTCAGTAGGTAATGATCTAGAACAGTATTAAATAATTATAGTGGAATAAATGGAAACTCATTACTAAAGACCTGATTGCTATTAAGTTATTCAGTAATTTATAATCATATGCTACTGTGTTTTAAACTGAAACATGGAAACTCATTTCTAATTATTGATATGAGCCATAGACATAAATAATGACTAACAAAATATAGAACTTATTTGCAGAATCGCCTTTTGCTTGATCTATCTATAGTTTAATCTCCTAATGCAGTGTTTCCTTACCTTTTTTAGCAGAGCCCACTTGAGACTTTGGTCAAGTTATCTTTTTTTTTTTTTTTTTTTGCTTTTTATGTAAGTCAGAATTACAAGTTAAGCTCACAGGGGCAATATAAGCAACGATTAAACCACACTATCTTTGATGGTTGGATACTTCTAGGCAGCAGTTAACCCGATAGAAGATAATTGAATTTCAATAATTAGGCAGCATAACTGCCCAAAAGGAGATAATTGAATTTAATTTGGAAGCCACGATCCTCTTTAATTTCAATCAGCTGCTTTTGTACGGTACTTGTCATGTTAGGGTGTAACAACCGTCTATTTCTGAGAAGCTGAAATTTATCACTCAAAAAAAAAGAAAAAATTCACAAAGTGCTGGATGAATACATACTGTAGCTCTCATGTTATTAATAAGGAGGAGATTTTAAATGTCCTTTTTTTTTTCACCTTTTGCTGACAGAATAGGAGTCCTTTCAGTTTCAGGGCAAGTATGAATATTTTTGTTTATTTAAGGTCTCTTAGGTGTTAAAAATATCCTCTACGTATGTTAGCTTTGCATACCAATTCTCATCACCTACAGTAGCATCCCTGCATATTCCAATTTCTGCACAGAAACATTTTCAGCTTCTCCCTCAATTCACAAGAAGTCAGATCCGTTTATACGCGAGAGTTACTGGACCTCTGTATTAGTACATTAGTGTCTCGTGATCTGCCTTCATTTTCCCCCCACATAGATTTTAGTTTTTTTTTTTTACTGTATAGTAAGTGTGCTCAGTTACCATCAGGGTAGTTGGAAAGTTTCATGTACAATTTAAAAAAATGTATTGATGTCTAGCTACCTGGCTGAATTTCGCACAAGTAATGAAAAAATAAACTTTTAATATAAATCCTGTACTGCACAAATTATTAAAGTTATAAAAAAAATAACTTTTAAAAAAAAATGCGTTTTATTACTCTGAGTGCCTTAAAAATAATAATTACATTTAAGTTTAATGGAGCTACAGGAATAGCCCTGTTGAGACTATTGTAGCCTGCAGTAAAAGTAATTGGCCTGTTGAACATTTAATGGTAACCCTGGGTTTCCAACTTTCTTCTGTTAAATATAATTTCCTGTTTTTCAATGGGTCTATATTTACTTTGATAAAATTAAAACCTGTCTTTCATTCAAATATGAAAGAAAATATTTCTAGCGCCATTGGACGTCCGGAAAAATACTGTGGCAGAGCAGAAACCGCTGTGTGGTTTGGCTCCTAATTAAAGAATCTGTAAAACAGTGAAATGGCTGCTATACTCTTGGCAGTAATGTAATGTTTTCAATAAGAATTTTACAGCCCTTGTATTTAAATGTAAATTTCAAACATCTAGGATTTAGAGAATTTAAATGGACACTGTGTATTATATTGTTGTAGATCATCATAATCTAATGTAGTTAATTAATTAGTTGGGATGTTTTGCAGTTCGTACTGTACCTGCTGTTCGGTCCGAATCTTGTTTTCTCCTGGACAACACAATTATAATTGCACCCTGAGTCACTGCATGTAACCATGAACAATCAAGTGTCCTTTTCTTGTACATTACTACTCAGGTGCTTGTTCACTCCCTTCTCATTTCAAAGCACTGGACTACTATGACTCGCTCCATGCAGTGACAATGGAGTGAATTATTCTGGTTCCATACTGGTTCCATTCAACCACTACAGCTGATCCAGCATGCTCAGCATTCTCCCACCCCATGACTATGCTTCCTCCACTGGCTTCCTGTAGTTGTCTTTAACTCTTGATTTAAAACCTTGATGCTGGCCTATAAAGCCACAGAAAACCAATAACCAGAGACTGGTCCCAATATCTCTCAGGGTACAAGGAAGACATGCATCTTTTCTGTTCTGCAACATACAGTAGGTGGTAGAAGGAACTTCCTGTAGATGTCTGAGCAGCTGAAGTTCTGCCATTTTTTCAAATGTCATCAAATGGCATTCCTCTTCCTTGAAGCAATGGAATTAGGAATGTAAACTCTTGAGACCCTGTTGTGTAGCATTTTCTCCTCACTGTTTCTCTTTATTGGTAGCTGATACTGTAGCTCTGAACGTAATCAATTGGCGCGTATATGAAGATTGTATAAGGATGTACAGTATAAATATAATTTAAACAGTTGTGGTCTGGGTGGTTTTGTGTAATATAATATAAAGTAGTTCTGAGAAAATGTCCCCCTAATACAAGGACATACAGGTATCAAGAGGTTTAAAAATCCTAACAGTGTTTTCTGCCTGGAGGAACTCTTAGTCAGTGACCTAATGACTCAGTATCAGGATGTATTTATTGATAAAGACTTTAATGCACTTCTGTAAGTCACTCTGGGTGGAGCGGCTGCCAAACACCATAAATGTAAATGCAGATATAATGGAAGCTGGCTAATGCTCTTTTGCACTCAGCCAAATAACCAGCATGTGAACAGTTTATGAACATGGCATTTTATAAAACAGCTCTGAATGAGCTTACTGCAGGGATTCAGTCCTTGGTATACCCAATGCTAAAATCGAATTGAGTTATACAGTATAATATATAATAATAATAAGTATAACAAATGAAAATAACAGAATCATATTAACCAGCAAACCAGCCAAAAAAGGCCACTAACAGAATAAAGCAACAAACACAATAATGCACAAAACCAAGACGAATAATTGTACCAGAGCAGATGAAGTGGTCTGTTTAGAGCATCTTACATGAGAGGCTGAGGGGCAGCCTTGTTAGGCCAAGTAATGGCAAAGGTGACAGGATGACCTTTCAAGCAGAACCTCGATGCTAGAGCCAGTGGGCGTGGCCTGTACTGTCCAGATCACACCAAAGGCTTATTGAGTGGCCTCACCAGCTCAGCCGATGCCAGAGGCAGAACGGGGGGGGGGGGGGGGGTGTGGGGGGGGACTCGCTCTGGGCATCACTGAGTGACCTCCCAAGATACACCTAAGCTAGAGGATGATAATTGCAGTGGTTTAAAGGGGGTTGGCAGCAATGGCAGCTTGGGACCACAACCACTGTACACCACATGTTTAAATCATGCACCAAGTCACATAATCACTGATACATGAACCATCTACTTCTTCTTTGTGCTTCAGCTGTTCCCTTTCAGGGGTCGCCACAGCAAATCATCTGCCTCCATCTAACCCTATCCCCTGCATCCTCTTCTCTCACACCAACTAAAGTCATGTCCTCTCTCACTGCATCCATAAATCTCCTCCTGTGCTGGTCTTCCTCTAGACCTTCTGCCTAACAGTTCCAATCTCAGCATGTTTATTATATTCGTGTTTGGGGTGTTTGGAAATAACACATAGTCATAGTCTTTTTTTTTATAATTGCTTACTGGTTAGCACTATCACCTTGCACCACAGGGTTATGGGTTTCGTCTGGGTACTCCGGTTTCCTCCAACAGTCCAAAGACAAAAAGAGGAGAGAAATGTATCATTCAGTAAAATTGGATTATTTGTGTCATAAAAAGCAAGCGAAATAATTATTAATGCCATCTTTATTAGAAGACAATATTTAAACAGTAAACGGCTTAAACAATAATCAATGCTTTTTTTGTTTGTGCAAATATTACACTTTAATTACAGGAGCTGATCAGTTATTAGATGCAAATTCAATAATGGTCAATAACAATGATGCAAATTGGATCCCACCAACATGTTTGCTTGAAGGTCAGAGCTATTATTAATTGTGTCTTTTTTCTGATCTCTGTCCAAGTCATTGAAAGTCTTGTTGCAGCATGTAAATGTATGATAAACATGCCATTAGCATAAATTTCATTTATCTGCAAAACCCACATGAGTCTCTGGAATGACTGTATTTTTTTCCTTAGGGTTTTTGTCTATGAAATTTGTCAAACTTATTTAACCAGGCCAGTCCCAACAACATCCAGTCAACTTACAGTAAGTGAGAAAGAAATAAGGGAGCTTGTGTTAAGTGGCACTTCAGGGCATTTCCATGACAATTCCTTTCCAATTTCCATGACAACCAAATTTTAATCAGTGTGAAAGCTATAAGGGACTTGGTGCAAGCAATTATCTCTCGTTTTTTATCTACTAGTTGATTTTGAGAAATTAATTTTTCTTTTTTTGATGTGTTCTGACAAGAAAGGAGGTCACAGTGTGCAGTAAGCTGACCAAGCAGCACCGTTCATGTTGTGCGATATTAACTGCAGTTTAATATTATATCAGTAAAAAGTTTAATTCTCAAGATAACTGATGCCTCCATTTACCATGCTGTCTTACTGTATACTGTACATGCTACATCAGGAATTATACCCAGGTCTTCAATATGGCAGATGAGACACATACTGTACCATTGTGTCAGTGATGTCAACGCACCAACAAAATATATATAAATAAAAGGAAGTTTTAATCAATTAATCATGTAGACCAGTCTTTTTTTTTCTTTCTTTCTTTCTTTCCAGCTGGAATAGTTTTTTCTCTGGATGCCTCAAGATCCTCGCAGGGTTGGCCTTGGCACAATCTCCAGATGCCTCGGACTGGGTGAAGACACCAATTCAACGTATACATTATGCGACTGTGATCATACCTAACCATCTCTATCTCTCTCCTTCTCTCTCTTTCCCTCTTCCTGTCTCTCTCTGTCGAGCTACACTTGTCACTCCTGAGCTTCCAGGGATCGAGACCTCCTCTGCTCTCTGGACCTGTCTTACTCATCCTGGTGCCCCTGGAGATCTCGTCACATGGAGGCTTGTGTGCTCTGCCTAGGATGCGTGTGGTGACTGGGGAGAGTGGTACGCTGCCAAAATGAGGGTGTATTTTATAACTTTTCTATGGGGATGGTCTCCACTTCTAATAACCTCAATGTTATATGAGCAGATCTCATCTGCCATTCAAAGTTTGAATCTCTAGGAAACTTTAACAATTAAATTTGATTGAATTAAATGAAATTAATATTGGCACTAAATGTAGTAAAAGACAATCAGGCCTGTATGGTAGAGTGGGCAGACAGAAGCCACTCTTTAGTAAAAGGCACATGGCAGCCCACTTGGAGTTTGCCAAAAGGCACCTGAAGGACTCTCAGACCATGAGAAACAAAATTCTCAGGACTCTCTAGCCGCTCTATCATATAGGCCTGATTGGTGGATTGCTGCCGAGATGGTTGTGCTTCTGGAAGGTTCTTCTCTCTCCACAAAGGACCTCTGGAGCTCTGACAGAGTGACTATTGAGTTCTTGGTCACCTCCCTGACTAAAACACTTCTCACCCAATCGCTCAGTTTAGATGACCAGCCAGCTCTAGGAAGAGTCCTGGTGGTTTCGAACTTCCTCCACTCACGGATGATGGAGGCCACTGTGCTCATTGGGACCTTCAAAGCAGCAGAAAATTTTTCTGTAACCTTCCCCAGATTTGTGCCTCAAGACAATCCTGTCTCGGAGGTCTACAGACGATTCCTTTGACTTCATGCTTGGTTTGTGCTCTGACACGAACTGTCCACTGTGAGACCATATATAGACAGGTGTGTGTCTTTCCAAATCATGTCCAATCAACTGAATTTACCACAACTGGACTCCAATTAAGCTGCAGAAACATCTCAAGGATAATCAGGAGAAACAGGATAATCAGGGGAAACAGGATGCGTTGGAGCTCAATTTTGAGCTTCATGGCAAAGGCTGTGAATACTTATGTACAGTACATGTGCTTTCTCAATTTTTTTTATTTTTTTTTTATAAATTTGCAATTTTTTCAAGTAAACTTTTGTCATTTTGTCATTATGGGGTGTTGTGTGTAGAATTCTAGGAAAAAGAAATAAATTGGATAAATCTTTGAATAAGCCTGTCCAGGGTCCGGGTTGGATTCCCGGCCAGGCTCGATTCCCGTCTCTGTGTGCATGGAGTTTGCATGTTCTCCCTGTGCTTGGTGGGTTTCCTCCGGGTACTCCGGTTTCCTCCCACAGTCCAAAGACACGCAGATTAGGCGTTCCCAAAATTGACCATAGTGTGTGTGTGTGTGCTCTGCGATGGATTGGCACGCTGTCCAGGGTGTACCCTGCCTCGTGCCCTGAGTCTCCTGGGATAGGCTCCAGGTCCCCGCGACCCTAAATACAGGATAAAGCGGTATAGAAGATGGATGGATAACAAAATGTGGCAAAATGATGCGCTGTGAATACAGAACCTTCCGGATGCACTGTATCTACAGCTGTAACCCTGTCTAGGTTGCCAGACCTTTACAAAGGACTACATTTGGAGACTTAGATTAGGATATAAGAGCGATCAGTTAATATCTTTCACAAATAGTTGGGTTTGCTTAGAATAGTTTAACTGCTGTTCTGTAAAAAATTTTGTTTGGAAAGCTTAAAGACTAAAATATATTCTTGGTTTTAGTGTATCTGATGGAATAAATGTCTATCAGTGTTGTCACTAACAACCGTAAATGCTCAATGTGAAAATTACACATTCAGCTGTTGCATTTGTTCTACTTTAGTGACTATTCGACTTCCACTAAATCAAAGGAAAAAATACTGATTTCATAATAACTATAAAAGACAGCCAAATGTATTTGTATGTAAACACCTCGCTGTCGCATTGAGTAACTGTTTCAAGTGATCTTAAAATAGATCAACTTGTTCAGTACATATTGTTAGAATGTAATCAAATCCCACATTTAATTTTTGATCTGAGAAAACAGGCAACACGATGATATTATAATGAAAAAAAAGTCCTCGGCCAACAATCTAAATAATTGATATGCTCAAGATTTTCTTATTTTTCTGAAATGCATTGATCTCTTTTCATGATGTGTGTGCAAAGAGAACAAACACAAGGAACAAACAAAAATATGAGCAAAGAAAAATTACTTGCTGTGTGATACTGTTTCATATTAATTCACGATTGTGCAAATTTGTGTTTGAAATGGCAGATAAATTTTCAGAAATGTCATTCTTTTTATGAAGGGTCTTGATGATTAGGCTTTATTACATGTTCCATCTACACACTGTGGTCAAATTTTATTACAACACCACAATGATGCTAATAACTGACTGTTTTTCTAAACCCATACACCTTGTTTTACTCCACATCCTGCACACATCATTTCAAACAACAGATTCAAATTAGTTTTCAGATGTTGTGGCATACTAGAGGACATGACTGACCATAGAGTTCAGATCATGTCCAGAGTACTTTGCCTTCAGTGTACGGGAAGGGTGGCATCACTCCGGCATCAACTCCACCAATGCGATGCTCAGCTAATTGAGGTGGCTGTTGTTGATGTGATATTATTGCTTTATTAGTGGTATTAAGGCCCAAGTAAAAAAAAAGTATGCTAAGTATATTAAATCCTAGCGTGCCAAAGCATACTTAAATGTACTTGCAGCCAGACTAATGACTAGTAGACTTGAAGTTGGCTATTTTGCTATCGTGGATAGGCTCCAGGTCCCCCACGACCCTGTACACAGGATTAAGCGGTACAGAAGATGAATGAATGAAGGAATGAAGTTTAAATAAGTATACTTTGGAAATTAGACCAGCCTTTTACTTAAAGTATTGTGGCGTGGGCGGGCCAGCGGCTGACGACCGTCATGCTTTGCGGGGGTTTTCTCTGTGTCTACCATGAGAGAGAGGGGTGTTTAGGTTAGTGGCTTCGGCCGAGCTGGGCGTGTTTATATGTGTGTGCTTGACCTGTGTATGTGTGCTTGTGCTGAGATTAATAAACTACTCCTCAGCCATTTGCATTGGGGTGTAAGTAAGCTCACTCGTCCTCCAAGATCCCTGCTAGCGTCGAAAAACGCTACAGTATATTTTCCAATAATATATCTTTGGAACGTGTACTATAATACAATTATTTTTAAGTATTTTTAAAGTTTAATTCCAAAATTTGGTAAAAGCATGATGTTAGTATACTTTTTATATATTAACTCATCAGTTACTACTACAACTTTTTGTTAGTATATTAGCAGTGTATTATCGAGGATTTCAATATATTTGTAATACACTGAAGTGTATTTTTTTTTCACTGGGGATGTGGTATAGTAAAATAGATATAGATGAGCTCACTTAAAATGCACACACAATATATTAAAGTAATAAAAACAAACAGAAAAAAAAATCATTGGAGACGTGATGTTACAACTATTATTTCTTTGTATGGTATAATTTAGGTAATGATGATGATGATGATAATAATAATAATTACACTACACACTAGGTGGCCCTGTAGCCATGTAAAAAAAAAAAAAAAAAAAAAAACCTGTCCTTGCGTTATTTATGAGACTGGTGGCTTTTAAATTCTCCTCTTCCTCAGCTGTAAATTCTGTGATTGCCTTTGATTGCGTTCTCAGATTGATCTGTCCAGTCAAATCATACAAACCAGCTTGACTCTATCTGTATGAAAAAATAATGTATCTCATTACAAGCTGGTACTGATAAGAAGAATTAAAATCATTAATCAACTATTACATTTTGAAATTTGCATACTTAATCTTGCTCATCATTAAATTGCAATCAAACAGATTTCTGTTCAAATGGTGTTTATTAATGATTTCTCAAAACCTAGAAAATATTTGTGCAGATGTTTTAATTAGAAAGTATCAATTAATTAAAGGGGATGTTGCAAATTAAACTATGCCGTTTGTAAATATGGATACACTTAACTGTAGCAACAACAGATGAACAGACATTTCCCGACAGCAGATACAATCATCATGAACATGTACTTAGAAAAGTTACATTCTTATTTTATCATAAAATTTCCACGTTTGTAAAACAGTGTATCATACTTTACTTTCTCAAATTGTGATTTCAAATTTTTTATTTCAACTTAATCTTTAAAAAATATTCTGTATTAGTATTCTTCTTCACCATGTTGCTTATATGTTGTACAAACTGTCTGCTATAACATTAATGTTTCTACAGTAACTTTTAATACAAAGAAATCACATTCTGTATGTTTGTACTTCTTTGGTGCTCAGACAAATACACTCCCTGTTCGGTAATCGGAGAGAGAATCCTAGATGAGAAATGGAAAAAGTAGATCAGATAAAGATGAAGTTTTGTCTTAAAATGACTCCAGCGCGTTAAAATTCACTTATACCACTTCAGCGCTGTTATTTCACATAATTTAAGAGACGCCCACATGCACAGTGCACTCTCGAAACTTAACTACTCATGACCTCACTTCTACAAAAAAAAAGCACTGGGAAAGTCTCAGTATTTTTGCAAGCCAGTTTTGCAGGATGCTAAACATAAAGATATAATTGAAAGAGCGAGTTCTGACCAATATACTGTACAGACAAAACCAATTTTTTATTTATATAGATTCATGCAACTTTAAGAATTGCCAATATGTTTTGAAAATAAAGCAGACATTCTTTCTTAATAAGGAAATACATAATTAACTTATACACCCCCCCCCCCTTTAATAAAGCCAGTAAATTAACAGTACATGTAAAACAGCTTTATTGAACAGTAGCTAGTTAGTTACTCACTTCTCTAGTCCCTTTCAAACACACATCACAGCTTAACTCCCCTAGTAAATCAAAGAACATAGTTGACTTTCTCCTATTCATATAAACAATGGAATGTAAGGTTTATCCTTCATTACAAAACGCGTGAGGAAGCCAAAGAATATATAAATAATCAAATAAAACAGCTGTTCATTTGGGCAGAGATCCAGAAAAGTAAGAAAAGCAGGTCGTCAAAGTCTCAGGTTATTATTCCGACACACAACTTTCTAATTAAAACTTCATATCCACTTCATCCATGCTCGGTGTAAAACAAGCCATGATGGATGATTTTTAAATGAGGATTGACATTCTAAATTGGCACAGTCTGCTCCTTTATTTCACCCTGGCCACAACTGCCAGCCTTTTCATCTTAAAATGTTACACCAATTTAACCCTTATAATAATTTCATTCCCAAATGTGGTGTTATGCTTTACTTTCACTTATATTCCAATAACATTAATAACGAAAGGCAGGTTGGAATTATTGATTGAGGTCGTGAATTTAAAAACAATGCAGTTAAGTAAAGTGTATGTATATGAATAAACTTTCTGTTGGTTGGTGTTAAGTGAGCCATGGTGGGGAATAAGGTTTTAAAACAAGCTGCTTATACTGTATTTTGGTTGCTGTTTGGTTATTTCTTCATTCATTCATTCATTCATTCATTCATCTTCTATACCGCTTAATCCTGTGTTCAGGGTTGTGGGGGACCAGGAGCCTATCACAGGAGACTTCGGGCACTAGGCGGGGTACACCCTGGACAGGGTGCCAATCCATCGCAGGGCACACACACACACACACACACACACACACTCATTCACACACTACGGGCAATTTAGGAACGCCAATTAGCCTAACCTGCATGTCTGTGGGAGGAAACCGGAGTACCCGGAGGAAACCCGCCAAGCACGAGGAGAACAACTTAATAATTGTAATTTTATTTTATTAATTATATTAGCTTCTTTTGTGTTTTTTATTTATTTTTTGCCCAACATGATTCAGTAACATATAGTATGACCTACTTACCTTAGAAATTTCACAGCACATTGATAATAAACTGCATTGATTTTCCCTTCACTTCAGTATTGGAGCAGCTGTTGGGTCAGCACCAGGGCTGTCAGCTCTGACTCAACCGTCATCAAAGTTTCGCTTGAAAATGCTTGAAAATTTGTACTTTTCTACAAAGCCAGGGCTAAAAGTTTCCTTTCTCAGCCAGGTCCTTCAGCATCTCTGCCCCGTAAACTCCTACTGTACTGTACAAGTACCCAAGCAAATTCTGGGCGAATGGTTCCACAAAGTATCATATGCTGTATAAAATGACCTTCCATCCTGCTTTACGCTTTACTGCAGTCAGCTGTTAAATCTATACACCTCGTGTTTTTACTGTATTCTATCTTTACCCCTTCGTCCAGTGGGATTGTACGTTTTCAAGCATAATGCCAGGCCAAAGAGAAGTTGTGTTACTTTCATTTGGGTGCTGACCTGAAAAATGTCCCAGCTATTCCCAAGTGTCAGGAATATTCTTGTCCTCAGATGCTTATTTTTCTGTATTTCCTAATGATGTGAATTAGCTGCTGAAGAGGTGAAGAGTTATCTCAATTGTCTTCCTGTCTCCAGGACATTTGCTTGTTTTTGCAGAACTTAAACATGTTCCCATCTATAGTAACTGTAGGGCCAGGGGTAGCTCAGTGGTTAAGGCATTGGACTACAGTTCGGAGGATCCCAGGTTCAAACCCCACAACCACCAAGTTGCCACTGTTGGGTCCTTGAGCAAGGCCCTTAACCCTCAACTGCTCAGATGTGTAATGAGATAAAAAATGTAAGTCGCTCTGGATAAGAGCGTCTGCCAAATGCCTAAATGTAATGTAAGCCAGTATAGTCATTCAGTTTACAGCCTTGGCCATTTTATTATCAGAGCTTTACCACAGGCAGTGGTGATGGTGGTTTGCCAGGTGCCATACAGTAGGTGGATCCGTTACGAAAGCTGAGCGTGGGAAGTGGTGTCTTCCACACATAATGTCAGCTTATTATTCTTCTGACAGCTCCCTCTAAAGTGCCCCAGATGTCTTGGTGCTGAGTTTTTTGCCTTTGTATGACTTGTCTTCCATTCTGATTATTCCAGACATAACCTGTTCCACATCCTAGGCTAGTCCAGCCAGACTGGGTCCTGCCAACTTCTTTTGACCTGTTCAGGTGTAGGAAAGTGTATTTCTTTCTAACAATCTGGAAATTCTGGGCCAGGAGAAGTTCTGGTTGAGATCTCCAGGATCACTGTTGATATTCTGTTTTCATCATTTACTGTAGCTGTTCTGGAGGTTGGAGGTCATTCATTTTACAAGAGCATAATGTTCCTTTTATGCTATAGCACTGTAGGGAAACTACTAGTACAGGCTCCACTTCTATAGTGTATGCAATTTGCTGCCGTACAGGTTCCAGTATAGCCTGCAGCATGACAAGTGTAAAAATATATACTCCTCCTTCCCATCTAACCTCAACCCCCAAATGAACATAGCTTAGCTGTAGCTCAGCCTATAGCTAAACATTTCCTCTTACACTGAAGGTATTTGGTTGCTTGCTAGCCAAAAACGGCAAGAACGGTGGACAGGCACAAAGACTTGAATATTTATTGCATTAAATGGCAATATAGATAAACCATAGGCAGAAATATATATAATGACAGCAGGACAAATAGAGGGAGTTTCAATTCTTTAGCTTTGGCTACAACACATGACAGAGCTAAAGATTAAAATGAGCCTTTAGTGGAAGTACAGTGGCTGATGTGGTGATGAATTAACCATTGATCTTCACGAGCAATTCCCAGTAAAGTGTGAATATTTTGTGCCGTATTTATTTATTGAGAGCACCGATGCACAGGCAGTTGAGTTAACAATGTTAATATTAACAGTTCATTTTAATGAATTAAAGTTTAAATAAATTAAGTTAGCAGTTGTTAAAATTATGATTTTATGATTAAAGTTATGATTTTAACTTAAATATACCAATTTTTTTATGTTAGCAACCATTAGTGGTTGTTATGTCTATTCTTACTCATCTTATATTAATATTAACTTGAGAGTGAATTCTCCTTAATTAAAATAAATGTATACATAATAATAATAATAATAATAATAATAATTATTATAATAATAATAATAATAATAATAATAATAATAATAATAATTATTATTATTATTATTATAGTGTAAGAGATTTTATTTTCTCACGTGCTTTTGCAGCTCGACTTCTAAACTACCGGCCCAACAAGACAAGTTTTTAAAAAAATATATTATTTTTTAAATGAAAAGCATATTCTCTAGAATCTTGCAGCATTTTCTCTATTAGGGAGAAGATAGATTTCAATGATAACATCACGATACACTAGCTCATTGTCTTGCCCTTGTTTTGATGGCACTCATCCACATTGCACCAGCATGAATGAAGCAAAGCTCAGACTATTAAAAGCTCAGTTTGAAGAATTCCTAAATCTCTCAAACACTAAAATTGTCTGTTATTTTGCTCCTGAGCTTTTCAGTTTTTTTTAGAAGCAAAATTTGCAAACAAATAGATAAGACATTAATTGCACAGTAAATGTCTACATTGCCTTTTACAATATTAGCTACATGTAAACTATATATATGGAGCACACCAAGCGAACGTAATCCAGCAGGTCAAACACTTTGTACCACTTTACCCTTTTAAGGACACATTTGATCTACAATTCTAATTAGTTTTCGAATAAAAAAGGGAAACCCCATGTAGCTGATTTATTATCCAGAGCTAGTAAAACACACGCTGTATTAGGACCACACTAAGAGACACGTTTCTCGGCCGGAGAAAAACACATCTTTACTTGGTTCACTTTTAAAGGGTCTGGATACAGAATACACCAAGTCAGCCTGACGATGAAAAAGAGTTTTACACACACTGACATGCAAGATTGATATGAATTCTTAACATGACGTTGAGTCCATGACAGATAAGACAGAGGAAAAACTACAGGTATGAATATGAAGGAATATGGTCCGAACAGAAAAGGGGGGGAAAAAAACATTCACCCACCCTCACACACATGGATGTCAGCTACTGTAGGATACTAGTAAAAGAAAAACTATTTGCAACTGCAGTTGATTGGTTAGTGCATGTTTTTGGCTGAACGATCACAAGCCTCATCAGTATTGCCGCAGTATTGTTATAGCAGCCCTGGAAGATGACTGTTGTAAAAATAAAAGCTGAGATGTTCAAACATGACTTGCAATCACAAGTGTTTCTATCTACAGTGGAGAAGAGGAGAAAATAGACGTCGAGTGCAGGTCGGCATAGATGGCCATTAATATGAAGATGAAAAGAAGAGGTAGAACGGCGTCTCTCTGTCTGCAGCTTTTGAATAAATGATTAAGAAATTGTTTTATCTTACAAAAGAAAAAAAAACTACTCTTTGCAAGTGGAACACTTGTGTGTGATGTGAAATAATAAGGCTGGGTATGGAGAGCAGTGTCGGGCGAGCTTGCTACGTGTAAGGATGCTACTTGTGGCAATAGCTGAGCTACAGTATTCAAAAATACAATAAATTTGTACATTGTGCAGCAGCTGTACGAAATATGACAAAACTACCCATCAAACCACTGCATCCATCAGGAATCGAGTACAATAAATCTAATTTGTGTAACTCCATGTAGGTCTCTGGAGAATCACAGGACCACACTACAGCTAGACAGAGTGCATGTAATGAAAATAAACTATTGAACATCCATGGACACACTGATCGATGTTTATGAGTGTGACAGATACATGAGGTGTTTGCAACCTGGGCAAATGGAAAAGGATAACATCGAAGACAATAACAGAAGACACAAAACATGTTTACCGGAGGAAAAGTGCAGCCACTTTATTAATATCTTACTTTAAGTAAATTTAGTGAAAAACTATAACTAAATAATTAAATCATTAATTAGAAAGTACTGTAGTTTCTATTCTTTTTTTGTTTTTTCAAAAATCCCAAAAGCCAGTAGCTAATTATATTCAGATTAATAAAGTAAACGCTTGAATAGTTAAAAGAAGAAATAACAAAAACTCTACTACGGACCAGAAATGTTCAAATATGACTTTACAAAAAATTTTATTAAATATCAGTAGTTGGAATCAGCTGGTTGTCAGGGAATATGTGCAAAAATAAAAGTCTAAAAAGAACCAGTCAGAAGCTCCAGATGAACTCTCCAGATGAATCTGCCAGATTCTACAAGATTCTTAGAAAGACTTACTGTAGGTCCATTAGGTCATGTTCTGGATTTCTGCTCCTGTATCATTTACTATATCGCCACTAGGTTTAATAGGTGTCTGGTGTAATTCTGAGATCTTAAAAGCTTGAGGACATAACAAGTCTGTTTCACCTTCTAAGATGGAAACGTGTCTTGATGTTCTGCTTCCTTTTCATGTTCAGATTCATCTAGGCCTCCAAACACTTTGAAGACCATCACAATATCAGGCCTATCTTCCCAGGCTGCCTGTAGTCATTCTCCTACCCTTTTCACAGATATGAGATTGCCTATAGTTATCATTCAGAGCTAGCGCAATTACTGTAAATGTACATCTGAGATGGTTGCAAGCTAAAACCTGGGAAATGTTTCCTTATTCCAGTCAGTGTACAGTGACCCCAGAGTAGCAGAGTTAATAATCTTCAAAAAAAAAAAAGCTTTCTGAATCTGCAGCACTCGGGTGACCTTTCAATAGCACTGGGATGTAGTGTATTAACCAGTGTCTGGACTGAAGCTGAGAATGGTGAAAGGACTTAACAAATTAAATTTACTGACTTATCTAGTGTGACCTGAGACACCAGCTCTGGTTTACCCCTCACAGTAGAACTCAAGGGGGCATGGAGGCTGAACTGGCATTTCCTGATTGTCTGTAGTAACCTTATACCAGTGACTGCTAATGTAAAACCATAGGTGACTGCAGCCAGTCATCATTCTCAATAATGGGATGGATGGATGGATGGATGGATGGTGCCAATGGTGCAAATGTCTTACCATGTCTAGGGCCCTGCTACCCTTTGAAATATTTTGCCCATTTTTATTTATTTTGAGGAAGTAAATTAAGCAAATTATGCACTTTAACACACACAAAATAACCAGAAATATGACAAGGGGGGCATGTAGACAACTGGAAACCAATCACAACAAAACCTTCTGAGAAACTTGGAATGTAAACTGTATACAGTACAGAGCTCATGTAAATTTATTATCCGTAGCTACAGTATCTACACAGGATCTACACATTGTCATAAAACTTACCTACAGACTATAGCAAAACTGTAAGCAGCAACTGAATGCGACTTTTATATTGTAAAATATTGAAATATAGCTTTTGAATGTCATTCAGCTAACTAACGGCTTACACATTACTCTCAGCATTTTTTTTTTCTCAGCCGTTTTAGGTATTTTTTTTTAACCTCTACAGGTTTTGGCTTACATTTACAACATTTGGCAGATGCCCTTATCTAGAGCAACTTACATTTTTATTCCATTATACATCTGAGCAGTTGATAATTAAGGGCTTTGCTCAGTGGCAACTTGGGGGTCGTGTGGTTTGAAACTGGGACCTTCAGAACCATAGACAACCACTGTCTTAACAACTGAGCTACCCCTACCCTGGCTTGCATTAAGTACTGTTATGGTGAAGTAATTGATTGCTTTACTGTACACAGAGCCTGAGGTCTGTATTTCCATCTTGCTTTCACCTCTCGTTATGCTGTAGATAGTCCTGCCAGACTTTGTCTCTCCAGAATGGCGTCAGGTGTGTTGTGGAAGACGGTGTACTACTGGAGGAAGTTCTGCTAGCGATGGGGGGAGCAGATCGGGTGCCAGAACATCTCCTCGGATGAATAAAGCAGTGATGGTCTTCCTGACCAAAAAAACACTCGTAATCACGGCAACAAAAAACGGGATACGAGTGAGAGACGTCATGGTCCAGGTCACCCCTCTGTCTGTGCCAGCAACACGAGTGGTGATCTCCAACGTCCCCCTGTTCATCAAGGACGAGCAGAAACTGAGGGAGCTGGCGTGCTTTGGGAAGTTCACTGGCCCCATGAAACCCATCCCACTCGGGTGTAAAAGCTCGAGCTTCAAGCACGTCCTGTCCTTCTGCAGGCAAGTCCTAATGATTTTAAACTGTCTTCGCTACCACGGAGCGGCTAAGGTGTTTCGAGTGCGGGGACACAAAAGGCTGAGCTGCCCTCACAAAGGTCGTGCAGCCGAGGAGCTCGCGGGGCGACACAGCCAGGAAACAGCGGCAGTAGTGTGAGGACAGCCAGCAGGGGAGCACCGAGGAGTCCGTGCCTGTGGTGGGCCTCGCCGACATGTCTGAACTCCAATAGGTCAGTCCTGAACACACCGGCAGCACTGAGACACACCCTGCGCTCGCCGCTGAACTCGACACCAGTACCACTGTACACAGCGCAAGACCTGATGCCAGTACAGTGTTCAGTGCTGACAGTGACCACGCCCCCAACGTCCGCACCGAGACACAGCAGCCGCAGACCAGTGAACCACCACAGACACCCAAAGACAACACAACAAAACCGAGAAGAAAACGAGAGGAGACGTCCGGAATAGAACCGACAAATAAGTGGAAAACCCGCAGTCAGACCCAGAGCACCGCGTTACAGGAGAGCGAGGAGGCCGCGTGCAGCACCGCACACACACCTGTTCCTACAGCTGCCCAAAACAGAGAGGAAACACGTAGTAAAAACATTAAAAGAACTGCAAAAAACTTACACAACAGGTAACAAAAAACAAACCGTCACTCAGAAAGAAGAAGAAAAAATGGACAACAGCTGAAACCAAAACCACAAACTGTAAATAAAACTGTAAATTAATGGACAAAGAAAACGGGGGAAAAAATACTTGTTAATAGTAGGGAAGTGGGGTGGGGGGTTTAGTGACTTCATTTGTGTGTGTACAGTATGTAGGGATATGTGTTTATATGTGAATGTGTGTATGTACAGTATATATATATATATAAACAAAAAAAATAGTTTTTCTTTATTGTTTCACAATAAAGTGTGTTTAAAACCTCTCTCTCTCTCTCTCTGTCAAGCTCCACACGGCTCTCCTGAGTTACCATTGGTCCAACCCCTTCTGCCCTCCGGACCTGTCTGACACACCCTGAAGCCCTGCTTCTGGTTGGAGTTCTTGACGAACGAAGCCTGCTGCTCAAGATGGCTCCATATGGTCTATTTAAGATGTGTACTGAGGTGATGCAGACAGGTTGTTTAAAATGGTTTGCTAATTTGTTTCCCTTTTTTTCTATTTTGTAAATCTGCTTTGAGACAATGACTATTGTTAAAACCACGATACAAATGAAGTTGAATTGAAATTTGGATGGAATTAAATTACGCTGTTCATTTAAAAGTGAAGATCTCCGCTAAATGAATCCAGGGATGCACATTCCTCATCACCATCTCAGACATTTCTGCCTGAGCATTTAGCTACTTTCACAAGTTCAAATTGCAGAGCAGCTTCCCCGCTACTGATTGAAGGAGAGAAATCTATTTCCACAAACATTCGTTCTCTTTCCATCCTGTTTGTTTGTTCTTGTCCTCATAACCTCAGTCCTCCCTTCTGCTGCCTCTGGCCCTGTCATCCATCAGCCCCAAAAAGAAATAAGCTCTTCACCTCCACCTCCACTCTCACACTCTTGAGTGAGGTTCCCAAGACAGAAGGTTCATCGATCAACTCCATTATGCCTTTGGCCAAATATTTTTTAATGGAGATGATTCCTCTGCAGGTGATGCAGGACCTCAGCCCGCTGCACGAGCTTCCCCAACAGCACCATACCGACAGCGGGTCATAAACTCAACCACTGATAGAATCTGATCACATTTTTCTTGCATGAGAGAATTTATATATGTCTTAAGGCTCTAGTGCTGTATCGTAAGGCATAACATAGTGACATGCATCAATGCTTAGATGTCTTCTGTTCTAATGTCATTTCAAAGTGGAAGGGTGAGAGCTAAAAATGCAGCTAAAACTAACAAAGGCTTACAGCATGGTGTATACTGGTGGTGGGTTTTATTTGAGCACTCTGTCTTATGATAGAGACTATCCTTATTCTAGCTGGCACTTTCAGAGAAAATCGAAGTGCAGAACTTTTAAGATGAGGAGCACGGAAACGTACAGAACATAGAAAAGAAACATATCCATTTTTATACCCAAGGACAATGCAGGAAATTACAGGTCAACAAGAACCCAGTTATTTATGAGTTAACTTTGCAATTCAATTCAATTCAATTCAATTCAATTCAATTTTATTTATATAGCGCTTTTAACAATGGTCATTGTCTCAAAGCAGCTTCACAAAACTGAAAGAAATTTAACAAAATAATAATAATAATAATAATAATAAAAATAAAATAATAATAATAAAAAAAAATAATAATAATAATTAAAAAAAATAATAATAATTATAGAAAAGAAAATAATTGGAAGTGTGTATGTGTGAGGAAAATGTGCAGATAATAATAATGAGACGAATGAATGAAATGTCTCTGATGAGCAAGCCAAGGGTGACGGCGACGGTGGCAAGGAAAAACTCCCTGAGATGGCATTAGGAAGAAACCTTGAGAGGAACCAGACTCAACAGGGAACCCATCCTCATCTGGGTGATAACAGATAGAAATGATATAACATAGCAACTTTGCAAGACAAATGACAATTAATTATTGTACATTTAATGCTTTACATTTATTAGAGAGAGCATTGGCAGATAAACAAGGTTAAATGTGGATTATCTCGAAGTTACATTTTTTCCCAGACATTATCACACAATTTATCTATATCATGTCTTTGTAGCCCCTGCAGTGGGTAGAGATCATGGGGAATCGTGGTGTACCTTGTTGAACCTAATGGCTGTGACAAAGAGAGATTAATGCTAAGACTCTTAAGTAATGTTGTGGAAACAGCTTATGGACTCACCATCTGTAAGATGGTGGGGGGTCAGGTGCAAGGCCCGTCAAGAAGCAGGTATGTAATGGACAGTTTTGGATGGTGTGGACCAGGAGTCCTTAATCTTATGCAAATGGTCCTGGTAAATCTGTGCATGTGTTTGGGCAGAGTGATACTGGAGCTATAACGTGTTGGTGTTTGTGGGCCTATTAAAACAAGGCAAACATGACTGGGAGCAACTACTGGCTACTAGAAGCAGAAAGTTGTTTACAGTTATATTTACAGGAGTATCAGTAAATCTTTGGTCAAAAGCATTGAATGTTTGAAAAGAACAAACCCTTCATAATGTCACCCTTAGGTTTTCTGAAAAGTAGTTATGAAGCTTAATGTGGGAGCTCTGGCTGTCGCCATCTTGGCTGGAGTTGACTTAAGTCCATAAACTTGGGTCAAAAGATAATGATAAATTTTGTGATTGTATCTTCAAGCTTGAGGCCACAGTGCGGGTAAGCGGTGACTGCTTGATCATGATGTTGCATGGCACTTAGATTTACCTCGTAAAACAAGATCTTACAATAATTTGATGAGAGATGAATTCTCGGACCTCTCTATTCTATTATACCTCTGTTTTTTTATTATACGGACAGCTGCAAGACACAGTCATTATTACCCGTAAACCTTGGACAGGATGGTGGACACCAATGTTGATGGAATTCATCACTTTCAAGTTAGTCTAATAGGATAACGTTAGCTACTTGTTTGTAGATCAGATGATCTTTTTCTGAAATTAATTTAAAATATCTGCAGCATTTTCCAGCAGATTTTTTAAAATGAAATCAAGCTCATTCCCTCTGTTCCACCAGACAACTTATCTTCCATTCCTTAGTGCATGTTTGTTTTGTCTGTTTCACTCTACTTAGAGAAGTCAGAAAGACTGTGAAAGTGTGTTTAATTCCCTAACACACTTCCCAACCACATGTTTTTCAGGTTCTCAATGCGTCTATTCATGTCTAGTCGTGCACTCACCAGATCCCATGATATCAAACTGAGTAATGTCTGATGAGATTGTTCTCATTGCATCCAGAAGTTTAACCTGCTGCATGTGTGCCGTAAGCATGGTAAGCACCAGGAGAATATAATATGAACTTAATGTGACCATGCTGTAGCTACAATACAATGACTTTCCAATGACAATTCAGGCAGACCAACCACAACTTTCTCATCTGTGCCACATACATCACTGAAGTCCCTAAGAGGTGCTGGTAGCTGGTCAGTGCCATCGTTGCTTCTTCCTGTTTTGCTTCACCCACATGGCAGCTACACCTCTACACTGTATTTACTTATCTTCAGTAACAAAAAAATACATTTACATCTCTCTCTTTCGCTCTCACCCTTCCTACCCCCCCTTTTTTTCTTCGAATTGGCATTTTCATAATGTCTTCTGTTAGTACAATGCATCACTGGTGGACAGCAAATTGATCCACTATTACGCTCCATTTGGCATATGAAACTGCTTCCGGAGTTCAAATGTCAAACTACTCAACACACTTCTGCGAGCATGTCTCATCGTTATTGAATATTTTAGATTCCGTAATGATGGGTCTCGCGTAGATTTCGGTTAATTATGATTTGAGTAAGAAGGTGCTGATTGCATTATTGTCCAGAAGTCCTGTGCAAATTGCTCTAACCTTGAAGCCAGTAATTACTAATGAGTACCAACATTCTGGTAGTAAAATAAGAATCTGTCTCAACTAATGACACTGAAAGTTTTTAATGAGAGTTTGTACCTGAAGGTTAAACAGATGGTAATTAAGAAACGTCTGCAGTGACTTTTTCGACTTAGTAATGTGGTTTGAACGCATCCTGCCGTCGAATGTGTTGACGAATTTACAAGGAAAAGAGTTTTAATCGACAGGTCTACCCTTCTAGTGTCAATGAAGATACTAAATGATTGATGCCGACTCTCGTACCCTGACTTCTAAGTAACATCAGAATGTGAATGGTCTTAAATGCTGACTCAAGAATTGTGCGTAAGTGGCATTTAAATGGTGGGTCTGACTTCTCTTTTCCTGCTCAATAGCAATGATTAATATTAAATAAGCTAGCGCTTGCAGAATGATAATGAGACGGCCTTTGGACCTTTACCGTTTCTACTTTGACATATGCACTGAGGAGAAATACAGTAAATATTTATATCTTGATGTATCTATATAACTGTATATCTATATAAACTGTGTCTATCACCACTGAAGCATCCTGAAATCCTTCATTCAGGTGCTATAAAGGTGCTCATGAAGTGTCCATAACAATTCCTTAGTTCCTTACATACACGTATGCAAAAAAAGTCAAAGTCCAGATCTAAATCCAATCGAGAATCTGTGGCAAGATCTGAAAACTGCTGTTCACTAACGCTGTCCATCTAATCTGACTGAGCTGGAGCTGTTTTGCCAAGAAGAATGGACAAGGATTTCAGTCTCTAGTTGTGCAAAGCTGGTAGAGACATACCCTAAAAGACTGGCAGCTGGAATTGCAGCAAAAGGTGGTTCTACAAAGTATTGACTCAGGGGGCTGAATAATTACGCACACCCCACTTTGCAGTTATTTATTTGTAAAAAAATGTTTGGAATCATGTATGATTTTCGTTCCACTTCTCACGTGTACACCACTTTGTATTGGTCTTTCACGTGGAATTCCAGTAAAATTGATTCATGTTTGTGGCTGTAATGTGACAAAATGTGGGAAAGTTCAAGGGGGGCGAATACTTTGCAAGCCACTGTAAATGACTAATACCATTAGTTGTCTTGCAATGAGTACATATTATGATGAAGGTGAAGGAGCTTCTTAACGTAGAAGATGAAACTTTAATTGTCTAAAAATTGCCTAAGGACTATAGGAAGAAGACTGGATCTACTGGACACGAAACAGATTTGAGTGCATGCAGAGGTAGTTGAGTAATGAACTAAGATACAGAGATTAATGCACTAGCCGTCATACTGCACTCATCATGTAGGGAAATTATGATGGCTCTGTTTATAATTGCATTGGGCACGTGTAATGATAAGGTAACAAGGTAAAGAGTAATGATTTTAATAAATAGACAGACAAATCATTGCACCACTAGTCACATAGTATTGCACTGAGGTATTAATCTGAAGCAAGGAGCAGAGACGTTAAACATTTGGCTGTTTAAAGTCCTTACATGAGTCCTGCAGTCATAACATGTACTGTAGCCAGTAGGACTACACGAAAAGGAAGTCAAGAGAAGAAGTTCCATCAAGTGCCTGTTACCTGACTTGCATGATACCTGATCTTCATTCATACATTCCTTTATTCATCTTCGATACCGGTTTATTCTGTATACAGAGTCGGAGTGGCCTCGAGCCTAAAACTTGGGGGGAACATTTCAAACAACAAATTGACAAATCTGTTCTGATCTTTGGGGCATTACATGAGTCTTTATCCGTATAATCCGTAATAATTTGCCACATTTTAACATTTAAAAAGAGCAGAACCCGGTTTTGGTTCCTGCGAGGAACCATGTATTTCTGGTAGTCAGTTTGGAGCTCTGTTTCGATTAAAGTGACATCACTGGCATTTTGAAAGTTTCTAGATAATAAATTGTGTTTTAATCAATCAATTTTCAAACAATAAAAAATGTTAACTTTGGCTTTAAATCAAACATTAAGGAGGTACCATCTTGGGAATATTATTATTTTTAACTGTTTTCTTCCTAATTGTACTGTTACTATTTGTCGCTGCTGAATACAAGGCTAAATAGTTTATATTTTTATATAATTAATGATAAGTTAATATTTTAGACTAATAGCACTGCCTTTCTATCTAATATTACAGGCAGCTGTAAAATCGTAGTACTTGTTTACAGTAGTACTATTCTGTTCTGTTCCTTATTCTGAATTTAATTTAAGGTTATACGTAGGTTAAGGTGTTTACATTTGAAATTATAGACTGTTGCACCATTTCAGCATTAACAGAGGACGCGTGTATAGAAAATACTTGGATGGTTGTCAAAAATGAGAAAACATGTATTTTAATTATTAAGCCAGTCTGACAAACCCAGAGGCACTTGGCTGTTATAATAACACACTATAATTGAAGGTGTAGGGATGTAGAAAAAACGTGGTGGTTAAACAGAACGTTTCTGTCGAGGTAGCTGACTGTCAATCCTTCTGACTTAAATGATGTTAAAATTGGGGGAAAGAAACCCAGATAATTCAATTAGACATCGGGTAATCCTGATATTTACTCATAAAGTAATGTATTGTATTGTAATCGCCATGATTAAGTACATGAGAATGTATGTTTAGAGGCATGTCTAAAATCACAGGCAGAATTTATTCTAACAAAAACAGAGGGCACCCTGATGACCTTCAAGAGGCCAGATACGAATGATCAGGAGGATTTAGGCTCACTGATGAAACCCTTGGCACTGTTGAACTTCCACCTGATCCTCTCTTTGGCACAAATGGATTTTGAACAGAAACTCTGTGGCCTCTGCAATGCTTTTTGATGCACAGCTCCATCTGAATTTCTGTGGATTTACAGAAATCATGGTGTTTCTGCCCAGTTTTTAAAACCAGACAACAAATCTGATATTTCCACAAGACATTTAGACATTATAGACAATTATTTTTAGGAATAACCATCCATATTATAATTAAGATTACATACTACAAGTTATAACTTAAGAAACCACAGATGAAACAGGGTTGGATGATATGGACATTGACTTGGACCGATAAATATAAATAAATGTTGATATTAACCTGATATTAACCTGATTAACCTGATTATTTGGTATGATTTGGTGTCATTCGTTCATCGTTATCGCAACATAACTTTATCAAAGTCATTCTTACTTAAGTTCAGTAAAGGAAGATGTTATAACTATACCATTATCAGGTGATTCTTTCACATGAGTGTAGAAGTGTAGCAATGTCTAGAGTTTCCTTTTTTTTTTGTTATCTTCATTTCGTACCAAGCATTGTGTCTTTTGTCAATCTAACCAGCTATGGTTATGTGTTGTTTCAATCATTTCTGTCCAGAAAGTATCCTGCCATTGTTACTATAACGAGAACACTTTTTGTGGCATTGATGTAACTTGGCAGCCAAGAAGAGTAGCCTATTGAAAGTATTATGTTAAATCTGTAATCAGTTGAATATGTCCTTTAAACAAAATTCTCTACCTCATTACGTGTACCTATATACTGTACAAGCGTAAAAAAAAAAAGCTGGTCTGTTCAGACTGTTCCGTTAGCGTTCGGCACTTTGCTGGGATCACACTAAAGTGCATTCACTGCACATTGATACGATGAAAGCTGTTCATAGAAAGGCAGAAATGATAAAAGACACCTGACTTGTCGCCTTCCACCACTGGCCTCTGGCATGCTCATAGTCCAAGCACTGGAGCACCATGTATTCTACCAACACCAGGTCAGCCCTGTTGCCAAGGCAACCAGAGCCCATTAAAATGATGTGTGCACACAACGGAACTAAAGGGAATTGAGATTCTGAAGCTTTTCACTCTTTATTCATTTACTCTTAGTTTTGAAGATTCTACTAATGGAAAAAATAAATATATATATATATATATATATATATATATATATATATATATATATATATATAAAAGGAATAAAGGAAATCTGTTCCCAGTTATCATGAGAGGAACCATCAAACTGATAGGAAAATGTGAACACATTGTGCTTGTCTGAGAATATCATTAAGGAAAAGTGTTTATCTGAAAATATTAAGGTTTTTGAAACACTGCCATAAAGAAAGGAGAATAGGCGGCTGAAAACCGCGACAGAATGCTTGTTAACACAGGTATTCAAGCAGATATCGGCGTTCTCCACCGCGCAGGCTTGATCCTTTGTTGACAATTTCTGTATGCTTTCGTGCACTTCCCCCTTGGGAAGCTCCACGCTACAGCTCCTGCAATGCATTACCCATGGGATTTGTCATCCTACCACTTTACATCCTCAAATAACATTTTAAGATTTGATGTGGTGACTCAGTGTTACAGAAGGACAAGAAATTTAACTATAGGGTTAAAACGGAGTGTGTAGTCTAGATGAAAACCACTATGAATAAGTCAAATCAATATTTCCACAAAGGTGAAATCTTACAATATCCACACCTAAGCGGTAGTTATATGACAACAGAAGGTGCTACCTACAGTACGTAAAAAAAAATTTTTTTTTTTAGAATTAATGTGAAATATTTTTTTTGAACACTGCCTGGAGTTACTGTACATGTCACATAGTCAGTATCAACACCACCACAATGCGGAAGCATTGAAGCGGAGGGGGGGGGGGGGTATTCCTTTAAGTATTACTCAGATTTTAAAAAGGTGAGACTTCAACATTAATATTAATGTTTTGTTGACCAGATAACAGTCTGCTAAATGTCGGGACGAACATTGAACTGTCGACGAGTTTGAATCATCATTGTGAAACATTTTTAGTTGGAATCAATTGTAATGCCGTGAGCCTTGGAGAGTGATGATAGATGTTTGATGTGTTCTGAAAAAGAAAGTACATGAAGCCGTTCATCAAAGACAGGTTCATGCTCAAAGCATGTGCTCAGCAACAAGACGGCGTTATGCGTTATTCCACAAAACACTGGCATTTCTTTGACTTACTCTTCTAGTCTAAGATTTGGACACACAAAGCATTATTATTTAGCACGCTCTAGAACACAGAATATGTCCAAAATATTCAAAATAATCTCCTCTGAATGGTTGATGTGTCAGGTTTGGGTGGTAATGGCTGTTAATGCCGTGGGCAGAAAAGGGCAGGCATAGGCGCAGAGGGGCGTTTTTAAACAATAGAGTCTTTAATCAGGATACAACACAAAACAGGGATCACAAAGAAAGAAAGAAAAAAAAAAGAAACGAACACTCAAATTATACAACCCATAACTGACCAATACCCAGGCTATAGAACAAGACACAAAACATAAGCATTATCCTGAAAATACCTGCTTAACTGACAAGACAGACTCTATTACACAAAATGTAAGCACTACTGTATGTGGAGACACATGCTTAAGGACAAAACACAGGCTGTAATATCTGTTACATTACATACACATGCTTAAAGACGAACACATACTCATGCACATAGCTACACTTACCTTATAGTTACAACAACACAAGAGACACAGAAGCACAGAGGCACCAAATCTAGCCCAAGGGACACTCGAAGGCCAGGCCAAGGGACACTCGAAGGCCAGGCCAAGGGACACTCGAAGGCCAGGCCAAGGGACACTCGAAGGCCAGGCCAAGGGACACTCGAAGGCTAGGCCAAGGGACACTCGAAGGCTAGGCCAAGGGACACTCGAAGGCTAGGCCAAGGGACACTCAAAGGCTAGGCCAAGGGACACTCGAAGGCTAGGCCAAGGGACACTCGAAGGCCAGGCCAAGGGACACTCGAAGGCCAGCCCAAGGGACACTCGAAGGCCAGGCCAAGGGACACTCGAAGGCCAGCCCAAGGGACACTCGAAGGCCAGGCCAAGGGACACTCGAAGGCCAGGCCAAGGGACACTCGAAGGCTAGGCCAAGGGACACTCGAAGGCCAGCCCAAGGGACACTCGAAGGCCAGGCCAAGGGACACTCGAAGGCCAGGCCAAGGGACACTCGAAGGCCAGGCCAAGGGACACTCGAAGGCCAGGCCAAGGGACACTCGAAGGCCAGGCCAAGGGACACTCGAAGGCCAGGCCAAGGGACACTCGAAGGCTAGGCCAAGGGACACTCGAAGGCTAGGCCAAGGGACACTCGAAGGCTAGGCCAAGGGACACTCGAAGGCCAGGCCAAGGGACACACAGAATAGGTAACTAGTCTAGCCTCTAACAACCTCTAACAACATGACACAACACCGAATCAGCTCCACACACACTTGAACACCAAAGACTCACATACAAACACACTTAGCCTGGGGACATGCTTAGTAGTCATGGGATAACAGGAACTACAAAATAACAATATAAAATAAACAAAGAAAAACAATAAACAAAATGCCCACTTAACTGACAGTACATTGACAGTTCAATGCTCGACCCAGTTTCCCAGACTAATCAGCTATTTATTGAAGATTTAATAACCTACCTCGGTTCAGGTGTGCTCCCTGACCTCCCTGACCGAGGTGCCTTCTGGGAAACTGAGTCTGCAAAACAAAAACTACTAAGACTAAACAGTGCCCTCTACTGGCGATTCCTTACAACGTGTCTATTGACAAGGCTTGTGGAGGGGCTTATTGTAGTGTAGTGTACCCTGAGGATAGCCAGACCACCCTCCTAGCACCCCTACGAAAATACATTTATAATGTTTATTATGTGAATTTGCTTTGGGAGTGACAAAAGTGGACAGGATTAGGAATGAGTATATTAGAGGGACAGGGCAGGTAGAATGGTTTGGGGACAAAGTTACAGAGGCCAAGATGAAGATGATTTGGACATCATCTTGGACATCAGGGGGGATGAGGGTTTATTGGGAGGGGAATGTTAGAGATGGAGATGCCAGGCAGGAGGAAAAGAGGGAGGCCCAAGAGGTGGTTTATGGATGTGGTGAAGGAGGACATGTGGGAAGTTGTTGAAGATAGATGGAGACAAAAAGTCTGCTGTGGAAACCCCTAAAAGGAAGCCACCGAAAAAAGAATAAGAAGAATATGATTTCGGTTTGGAAATCAATAAAGCAAACCGATTCTTTATAAATCCAGCACACATGAGAACTTTTTCTGCCAGTGGGTGTAACTTTTGGTCTTCCTTTACTATTACAATAATCATGACAGCTAGTTTCATCATAATGTTTTGATGTTGGTTCCTCATGAGATACTATACATTCAAAGTGTTAGTGCTTTAACAATCATAGTGACTTTGAGTAATTATTTACTCACTTTAATTAATTCCATAATCCTGTATATTTTTGGTGCCTTCCATGTTGTTCTACACTGTAAAAAAGCAAGGAAAGAAAGAAAGAAAGAAAGAAAGAAAGAAAGAAAGAAGAAAACAAGTAGGCTCCAAACGTTTGACCGAAGCTAAAGTCTATGTCTTGTGAGACCCGTATAAAATTCAACCCCACAGCATTTCACCAAGATGTAAGGCAAGTCACTCTAGACCTCAATCTCGATGCCTTCAGCTATAACTTCACAGCGGTTCATTACATTCAAGTCTGCTGCTTTAACTGGCCCTCACTCCAAATATCTTCAGTGACTCCAAAAGGGAAAACGTGGAAAGTTACTACTATCTGGACCTGTTTGGCCAAATTATATTAAGAGATTTTTGAAAGTTTTAATGATACTTTTAAAAACTTTGTGTTTTGCTTCAAATGGCATGGCCTGAAGTGAAATAGTTTATGGATACATTGAGGGTAATATGTAATAAAATGGTGGAATAACTTTAACTTTGAACAGTCATTGATGTTCTTGAATAAAATACATAAAAAGTTCTATAGGAAAAAATATATTTAAAGGTATAAATTACAGCAAATGCTCAAACTGATGTTACACGCTGAGATGATTCCGTCTGTTAGTGCAGGGATTGTTCTGACTTTAGTGACCCCGAAGAAAGAAGGTGAGTGGTGTAAGGTCAGGTTCTGTTCCACCTTCTATTGTTCGTTTCGAAGAGATCTTGTGTCTAAAGGAAAATGAAAAATATTAAATTTCTCCCATATAAGGAACACTGTCTAGAGATCCAGACTTTTGATTTATTCAAGGTATATTTGAAATTACGCTGAATCTGAAACTGAGTCTGAATTGCAATAACCTGATATTTGGGATTTGGGAGCCTTTTTTAATATTCAAAGTCTTCTTTTAAACTTTGTACTGTTCAAAATCTTACAAAATATAATGCATTATGTAAGACACAAAACTGTCAGATGCATTAGAGTAACTAGTTCTGTGCCAGGTAAAACTTTTTCAGTTAAACTGATTCTGCAAAAAATTAATAATTTGCACTGGTGTGGTCTATGAATGTAATAATTCTCTGCAACCCTCATTTTTTTTTTTGCCACAAAATTGGACAAGTATCGCATAGATAATCAGAATAAAAAACACTTCAGGCCCCTCGGCTTTCTGCAATGAATCCTTTTAATAATTTGTCAGTTCCATAACATTTTTCATCCTGAGAATAAAACACGGAAACCGATTGAATGTCTTTAAAGATTTATTCAGTTTTAGGTAAATATTAATATAATATATTTATATACTGTATATAATATATAAAATATTTGGAATTTTGGAATTTCTTGCTTTCTGCTTAAAGCCTTGCTGGCTTTAAATTCCTCTATGTAGACAAAAATATAAAGAATATTTTATTTAGAAACAAACCATGCTATATAAAGTAAGTCCCATCCCAAATATTTTTAGAAACATTACTCTGGTTGCAAGACAGCACATGCTACAGTAGGAAATACATTGCTTTTTAATCATGAAGTGCAAGGTGTCTAGCAGTGGGATGTAGACGAATGCATTATTTACAGGCACTTGTTGATGGGGTCTAGATGTCCCGTGTCTCTGAGTGTCATGTCTGACAAAGAAGGCCTAGCATTAAACCCTGACCCTGAATGTATTTCATGTTCACAACTATGAGTCACAAAAGAATTCATTTAGCAACTGGATGCACACACCTCTGATATGAAGACTATTCTAGGCCCGGTCCAAATTCTATTCAATTCAATAAAATTGTATTCATACAGCGCGTTTAACAATAGTCATTGTCACAAAGCAGCTTCACGAAATGAAAAGAAAATTCATAGAAGTGTGTACAAGACGAGAAAAACTGTGTTTAGATAATAAAGAGATTGTCCCTGATGAAGACAAGGAAAAACTCCCTGAGATGGCAATAGGAAGAAACCTAGAGAGGAACCAGACTCGACAGGGAACCCATCCTCATTCGGGTGATACCGGATAACACAAATTATATAACGACATCATGTGTGTTAGGCTGCTGGAGGTTCAGCATAACAGAAGTTGTCTAAGTTAACATGGAGTCCAGTTCAGCACAGGGACGAGTCAGCAGGTGTAGAGGGCAGAGGAGGGTCTGGATCACTGGAAGCTCAGGAGCAGCATGTGGAGATCCAAACCATCATGAAGCAAACATCTGACTGATGAAGTCTATCATCAATACTGAGTGTTAAACTACACATTATTACCATTTATGTAGTTAAAGTCTGTACAGTTCTATTTTGGGGCAGTGGTGGCTCAGTGCATTGAGGTTCCAAGTTACTGATTGGAAGGTCAGCGGTTCGAGCCCCATCACGACCAGGTTCCCGCTATTGGGCCCTTGAGCAAAGCCCTTAACCCTGTCTGCTCCAGGGGCTCCATAATGGCTAACCTGCACTCTGACCCCAGCCTACTAACAAAGCTGGTGTATGTGAAGAATAAAGATTTCATTGTGCAGATAGACTGTATATAATAGACTGTATATAATAGACTGTATATAATAGACTGTATATAATAGACTGTATATAATAGACTGTATATGTGATGCATAAAAGTTGAACTTACTGTAGTAACATTTCCTAGACATTTTCTTAAACTGCAGACAACAACCACACTGTAAATGTCAGAGTGTTTGTCTGTTGCTACATCATAAAGTAATACAATCTACATCAATATAAAATAAAATAATCTTTATTTTAAGGAAGATCTTATAGATACATTATAGTGCATGATAAAAAGTTCTGAAAAGCACATCAGTGATGATGGAAGGTCTCGCCTGATAAAGTAGCACCTTTTTCTCTGGAGCAACATAAAAGTTTTCAGCATCCACCTCGGCTGGTCTTTAGGTAAAGCGTCTCTTTCCATCGTGATTATTATATTCATTACTTTGAGTCAATGCATGAGAAAGATTAAGGTTACAAACATTTACTAAACCGTAGCTGTTTGGATAGAAATCAAAGAAGTATAGAAACGAAATAAAAAGGCAAAAGGCTTAAACATCAATGGAAATCTATGACATACCTTGGGGAACTGCACCATTTACAGAATCATGCACATTGATTTTTATTTATTTTTTACTTTTTTGGAAGAAAGAGAGAGAGAGAGAGAGATGAGAGAGAGAGAGAGAGTGCAAATAGGTGCATGTATGTGCGTGTGTGTGTGTGTTCTCTTTCACAAAAGCAGATTGTGGAGACGTGAGTAAGGATACCTAATAAACATGAAATGCAGACCACACACACACACACACACACACACACACACACACACACACACACACACACACACACACACACACACACACACAAATCAACTGGACACTGGCCATTTTAAAACTCTATATTCAATCCAAAATTGCATTCCCCGGACGGTTCACCGGTAAAGCAGTAGACCTGCGCAGCCTCTAGAGCAGCATGGATGAAGTTAGGATATTTGCTCCGGTAATGATTTGCCCTTTGAAATGCGAGTCTCCAGGAGTTTCACAATTGTGTCAGCATCAAAACCCCGCGGAAGAGTCCTGCAGGATTTAAAACAGCAAAAGACAAAACAGACCCAAAAACATACAGAGGTCTTTTCTTAGTTCTTATGTTATTCCATTAAAAATGAGTAATAATAATAAAAAAGTTCAGAGTATCAGAAATACATTCCAGTATATTGTCTCTATACAGTTTGTAGCACTGCCGCCTGGATGATGTGTGTTTACAAGTTTGCTATATTAAAACTATAAATATATATATTATTACATTTTATAAAACTAAACTCTTTAGTTTACTGTAGTTTTCATTCTTCATGCAAAACAAAAAAACCTGAGCCACTTTCACTGTTGTAAATGTGTTCCTAAAACATAACATTTGAGTCAACTTGACTCATCCATCCCAAAAGCTGACACTGTAACAGGAAGTAAAATAAATAAATAAATAGGGGGAAAAAATCGGGCAGAATTATTTACAATGTTGGGTTGCCAGGTTGATGCCCTGGCTGTATCTGAGCACTTGGAGTGAAGCACCTTGCTCAGGCAACCCAGGGCGTCGGGGCATGGGGTCCCCGGGTTGCGAGGTCCTCCTCATCTTCAGTCCAACACAGTAACCACCAAATTATTCCAAATCCTTTGGGTCCAGTCATACTGTACATGCCATGTTCACCATCAGCCACCTTGAACTCCCTGTGAGCAATCCAGTTTCTTAATACAGTCCTAAGGGGATCCCCCGTGTACTTGTGGGGATATTAACGAAATAAAGAACAAAGCAATTAGCTCGTGATGAAGAGCTTTATAAAAGCACACCGCAAGGTGATGGATATTGGTTTAAGTCCCTTTTTGTACCTGTTTTCTTTCAACACCGCCAAGTGATTTATCTTCTTTCTTTCGTCTTTTTTGGGAGGACTGAGGAAGCTGTCCATATCAGTTTCATGGCTGATGATTGATCTGTTCAAGCATGTCACCCACTGTGTGTCTGTGAGCCTCGTACACCAGCAGGCAGGAGACGCAGCTCTGAAATTTTCACCTACTGTAATTCTCAAAACTGCAGGCACCAGCAGCTGTACATACAGTATAATTGCATGAAAAAAAGACACACACCGCAGAGGAAAGAAGCACAAATGTAAAAAAATAAAATAAAATAATAAAGTTTCAGTACAGAAAGCAACTGGTGGAAGAGTCGGAGGAATCAAGTTTTAAACAAAATCAAAGACTGAACTGCAACGATTCAGCATCCATTCCAAGGACAACCACAAACAGCATGTTTCGCTGATGCCACGGGACGACTGGAATGATTTCTCTTGTTTAAGCTTCACAACAGATAATCAAGCTCACAATGCTTTAATGAGAACATCGGGTCAAAACTACATTTTGCCCTTCAAACAGCAAAACACAAATTACATGAATGAACAAAATGAATATTTACACCAGTAAGGAAAAAACGCGTGCCTTCCTACCTAGTTTGTTTGATTGTCCGTATTTTCTCCACAACAGGGTCACGACCCTCTATTTTTGCATGTTGTTCAGGTCAAATTTCTTTTCCATATTTCTTTTTTTAACTCTAACATGAAAATGATCACAACTCAGTTTTGTGCCAGTGTTGCTGCTAGACCAACGTCTGTTCTGATTTAACATCTTCTTCTTCTTCCTCTGTAATTATACTTTCAATATATATATATATATATATATAAGGAACATACTAGTGATGCTTCTAAACTGATGCAGTAGAGTAACCTTGGAGCTAAGATGCATTTCATGGTAATAATTCAGGAAGAAAATGAAACAAGAGGCATAACAACTAAGGGATACGTGACATGAGATGCACAAGCTGTGTGTGGGAAGCTGTTGTGTCTGTCCCAATCACCGATTAGATTTCTTAACCCTGTTAGAAAGACCAGGAGTGGATGTGGTCAGACGGATGGTGTGCAAATGGATGTTACAACACAATAAATGCTCCAAATAAAGGTGCCAATTTAAAAATAAAGTGTTTCCTGCTTGTATTTGCAAAGTTGCGTTTTTGGTCAACGTCATTCAACCCTTCAAAAACAGCAATGGTGAACATCGCCACAACATCACTTTAACTAAATTGTAATGCTCATCCAACTTTAACCTTCATACTTCTTTATCTAACTCTTATTACTGCTGCTGTTTTCAGGTCAAGAGACTACTGGGGCCAGTGGTAGCTCAGTGGTTAAGGCATTGGACTATGGTTCGGAAGATCCCAGGTTCAAACCCCACAACCACCAAGTTGCCGCTGTTGGGCCCTTGAGCAAGGCCCTTAACCCTCAGATGTGTAATGAGATAAAAATGTAAGTCACTCTGGATAAGAGCATCTGCCAAATGCCTAAATGTACTGGCTTCTCCCTGACATTCCTTATTAGTCTGAGGAAATGTTTTAACATTCTGCATGCTTCACCTGTATGGGGGCAATTGGTTGTAGTTGCATGAATGTTGAATATGCATATTCTTAAACCAGTTACCTTCAGAATGTTTAAATGTTGTTGTTTTTTTACGCAAGTGTTGTCTATACCTAAACGTTTTTTGACATTCTTTTTGCCTTCATAAAAGTAAGTGTAAGACCTACATGTATCTACTGTACATGTAATATTACTCATGTTAAATCTAAGTAATGGTTAGGAAATGTTATGAAGTGTATGTACGGTACAAACTGAAAGTTGGAACAATATAAAAGATTATAGAGATAATAAATGTACATATTATCATACCATAACAATGAAATGTTAGTCTAATGCTGTAAAATATATATTAAAGCTGGTTTCCATAGTGTGGAAACAACCGTTTTCAGCTGCTTCGTTCAGTTCTTTCCATTCATTCAGGAGCTGAAATATTTATTCTCACATGTCGTTCTTATTAGTAGCAGCTTACAGAACACAAACACCCACAGGCTCACATAATGAGCAAATTGGCTAAATCAACAACATCTGTACACTCATCTACTGTAGGTGCAGTGAAAAACATCTGCTTACGTATTTTAATTCTCCCCATCAGTGTCCTTCTGACATTATCCGCCGTCTAAGTAATTCAGTCAGTGATTGAAATCACCATGCAGATTCTGTTTGCCGGTAACTGGTTAGATCAGAAGTCTGAACTTTGGATCGACGTGTGCAATTTTGTGATTAACTCCACACTATAAGCACTCACCTGAGACATGGTCGATACCTTATCAGTTACTTAGCACCAGTGGTGTCAAAAGTATTCACATTCATTACTTGAGTAGAAGTATAGATACCAGGGTCTAAAAATACTTCTTTAGAAGTTGAAGTATCAACCCAAGCTTTTTACTTAAGTAAAAGTGTAAAAGTACTGGTTTCAAAACTACTTAAAGTATAAAAGTAAAAGTACCGTGAGGGGCGACAAAAGCATTAAGGTCTCGCTTTCTGATCATGGGGGGGGGGGGATGGCATTGTGCGCGGTCTGATCATGTGACGGGGGGGGGGCGTTGTGTGCGTTCTGATCATGTGACGAGGGGGGGGCGTTGTGCGCGTTCTGATCATGTGACCGGAGGGGTTGCGCGTTCAGATCATAAAAATAGAGTAACGAGGCTGTTTTTAAAAAGTAAGGAGTAGAAAGTACAGATAATTGCTTAAAAATGTAAGGAGTAGAAGTAAAAAGTCGGCTGAAAAATAATTACTCCTTATTTCTACTTAAGTAAGGTAACGAAGTATTTGTACTTCGTTACTTGACACCTCTGCTTAGCACTGACTCTTACAAAGTGTTGCACAACATTAAAATAAGATGTTGTGTGAAACAGAACTGGTTTATACACCATCTGAACCGTCCTCCTTTTATACAGAGGCATTCCCATTCAACAGTTTTGTCTTTATTCATAGCGTTATGTTTCCTTTGAGGTATGCATTTCATTCAACCATCTTTAGCTTAGATTACGGCACACAGTGTGGTGTCCAGTTCATGTGTGAAAATGATTCCTCATGCTCCCAGAACCACTCGTTCACAATCTGAGTCCTGGAATATGGCCAAACTCAGATTGTTTCCAATCAGGGGGAAAAAAACTCAATAGGTTGGATAACCTGGTGATAACCTGGTCATTTAGTAAATTAAGGTCATCAGCTGACTTTATTTTATTGCCATGTAACAGTGCTGACTCTAGACCTGAGCAACAGAAGCAACCCCAGATCATAACACTGCTTCCAAATGCTTATACAGTGGACACTATGCATCATGGGTGCATTGCTTCATGCGCTTCCCTTCTTACCCTGACACACCCATCGCTCTGGAATAGGCTCAATCTGGACTCATCAGACTTATATGACCTTTTTCCATCTTTATGCTCTCTAGCAAAGTGAAACATTTTTCTGATGAGTCTCACTAAGAAGTGGTTTTCTTCTGAACACACAGATGTTTAGTCCTTGTGAGTTCCTGGTGTTTTTCTCTGAGTCAGCATAGTAATACGTAAAGCAGAGTAAAGCAGATAGGATTTAATAGACAGCCCTGAGGGATCCCTACATGCTTAGAATCCACATCCTGGAAATGTGCTTGCCAATCCTGTCTGCCAAGCCTGTCTGTCTGGGACACAATTGCAGAGAGTGGGCATCAGTTTGATGGTTTTCATTCAGTTATGATGAATTGACCATATTGAATCCTGAGCTGTTGCAAATTAATAGCATTCTCACTCAGCTGTCCTTGCTCTCCAAATGTGACACAGCTGCATCAATTGCAGCACTGATGACATGTTTTGGTTGTAAGCGACCAAGAGAGCATCTAAAATCCTGGCCCTCTCAAAGCAATTCATCACAATTAGAGTCAGTGCAAGTGACTGATAGTTATTAAGGCAGGTCACTTGCATGGGAGGCGCACAGTGCTGGTTGTCTTGTATTCTTCTCAGATTCTGACCCACATCTCACAATGACGCTGCAAAATGCAATTCAGACATAGAATGAGATAAGACTAAAAGTAAGTTTACAGCAACACATTTTAAGTGGCTTGTACATGTCCTTTGCACAATAACAATAAAATCAAATATATTCTAGATACATGTTTAAGTGGTGGAATATGGGGGTGATCCCACGGACCATCACTAATTCCTCTTTACTCTGCACAACCTTTAGAATTCAAACTTACATACTACTCGCCAGCCGGGTCTAATAGACGTGATTTATTTGATATGTGAACACAATAGCCTAAGTCAGTGTCAGTATGTGCAAATGGACTTTCTCTGCTCAAAATGCACTGCGCACATATTACGAAATGTCACTGGTAATGGGCTTATTCAATTTTTAAAGAACTCTGTCTGCTGTGACATTTAGAGGGATGGAAAATTCACACTGGATAGCCTATGGGCCACTTCAGGGATATAAATGCGACATGTAGCTCTATGATGTCTTAACTACCGTTCGGATGATGAGAGACCGGGCTCCAGCAATTTTAAATCAAAGAAAGAGCAAATGAATTTCGGTACAAAAATCGAGGATATTGTCAAACTCAAATTGCTGCCTAGCCAATTATGTTAGCAAGTGGAATCCGTGGTAGTCTAACCTGCTGTATGTGCTCAATTATAGCAGCTTAATGTTTGCAAATTAACAAAACTTAGCAAACCATGGGCTGGAACTTGATTAAAAAAAAAAAAAACTAATTACATGCACATTTTACTGAGATTAATAATAATTAATCATACAGACTTGTACAATGTAAAAGAAGTCCAATCTGTTTTTTTTTCTTTATCTTTGTTTAATGCCTTTGTTTCAATTTCAATTTAATGACCTCACAAAAGGCTAGTTATTGTTAGGCATTGTTTTATCACCAACTGAAAACACATTAACATTTAAAAAACTTTTAAAACATCCAAACTTTTCCGAGTTTTAAAACCATTCAGTTTCTACAGTTTATTGTTTGTAATGTTTTGAAAGTCTTTGTACCACTGGGTTATGATGATGCAATATTTTTAAACCTCTTAGAAAGTACAGGACGTACTCCTCTTTACATTGAGCCAGCTGTTGAGATAGATCAGCCAGACAGATCAGAAGATCTTTCATGTGCACCGGGAGTGATAACAGTGTCTCGTATTGCACTGTGGTTGCAGGTGTTAAAACCTACTTGCATGCAATACCTGGTAGCCTAGGATGCGTTTGACTTCCACTACTTTTACTTACCTGTTGTCTCAGAAGATGGCTTTTCCTTCCTCATCAGGTAGTTTATCTAATCCCACTCTTTACCCCCCTCAGGTTTGGTGATCTAATGGGGTGCCAATGCTGAGACAAGTGAGGTTGGTATTTTCCTTCTGCTGAGCTACTGTAGGTCTTTAGTGGATGCTGTTTTTAAGCCTCACAATGTAAAATAGATCATCATCTACAGTAAGAGTTCCATTACTTTGCACAAGTGACACAATGCAGGAAAAACCAGCAACTGAAGATTTGGTAAACTTTGCACCAAAGTTTAAAAAATAAATGCACTGCATCTCCCTTCAATCTGTCCCTAATGTAGACACTAATACAGTAAGTATAGGCAAAGCGCTCTAAGTACTGTACACTTGCCATGTCACTATTTATAAATGAGCCTTTATATACTGTAGAAGACATTTTTATCTGTGACAGTCTTTACTTCTCATACTGTATCTCAGCTTGTTAGCCAATTAAGGGTCATGATTTGGCCTGTTTTGGTGCCCCTGGGGCAAAGAGGGTTAAGGGTCTTGCTTAAGGGTCCAACAGTGGCAGCTTGGTAGTGTCTAGTCTTAACCTGTAGCCATATCCAATGAGCCACAATTGCTCCAATATTATTCCCCTTATGAAATATTTGTATATGCACTTCATTAGGTACACCATAATAATACTGTGTTGGACCAGTTTTACCTACAGAACTACCCTAATTTTCATGGTATAGATTGAACAAGAGCTTAGAAATATTCCTCAGAGATTTTGGCCAATAGTGAACTGATAGCATCACACAGTTGCTGCAGACATCTGGTGACTGTGGAGGTAATTTGAGTACAGTGACCTCATTATAATATAAAAAACAAACAGTTTAAGATGATTATAGCTTTGTGACACGGCGCCTGTGGTCATAAAAGGATAGACATGATCCGTAACAATCCTCAGGTAGGTTGTGGCTTTTAAACCATGCTCAATCAGTACTAATCGGGTGTACAAGGTGTGTCAAGAAAATCTCCCCCACACAATTACACCACCAGCAGCAATCTGAACTGCTGATACATGGCAGGATAGATCCATCCAAATTCTGACCCGACCATCCGAACATCAAACCAGGCAACATTTTCCCAGTCTTTTATTGTCCAATTTTGGTGAGCCCATGTGACCTCTAGCCTCAGTTTCCTGTTCTTAGCTGACAGGAGCGGCACCTGGTGTGGTCTTCTGCTGCTGTAGGTTTGATGTGTTGTGTATTCAGAGATGCTCTTCAGCATACCTCAGTTGTAAAAGGATGTTATTAGAGTTACTGTTGCCTTTCTATCATCCCGAACCAGACTGGACATCCTCGTCTGACCTCTAGCACCAACAAGTCATTTTCACCCAGAAAACTGCCTTTTCTTTTTATACACCATTCTTTGTAAACTATAGAGATGGTTTTGCCTGAAGATCTCAGGATTGGAGATCAGAACATGCCACCTGGTAGCATGCCAAGTCACTTAAATCACCTTTCTTCATCATTCTGATACTCAGTTTGAATGCATTGTGTTGCTACTATTGTATGTGATTGGATGATAAGATAGTTTTGTTAACAAGTAGTTGAACAGGTGTAACTAATGAAGTGGCAAGTGAGTGCACATCTCAAAGTGCTTGCAGTAATTAAAATGTAAATATGTGCATATGAGTTAAGTCCGGGTAGAAAGTCGGACAGCTATGCAGAGGAAAGACTTTCTTGCCTGGGGTATTATTTGCTAATTCAAACAGTCTGGCATTCCCAGGAAATTTCATTATATTTAGTCAGATTAAACAGTAGGACTTGTCTCCTGGGAGTGAGGATGATTAGCACTCCTGTCAGCTGTGATCATTTTGAATGAGTTAGGCACTTATGTTTTTTTTTTTTATTCATATTTTTTGAGAGCTTGAAATGACTTTCTAATCAGTAGGAAAAAATACATCAAAGAGAATGAGAGAAGAACAAAAATATGCAGTTTCAACAGGAAAACATGCTAACTGTTGTAAGACAAACTAACTTGTTTGATATCGTTTCCCCTGGGAGTTATGTTCAATAAAACTTTCAAGAGAAACATGCCTGAAAGTCTAGGAACAACTGAATCCTCATTTGCCAGATGGTGGTCTGGGGATCAAGGTTGCTTTAGTAGTTCTCTCCCTCCTCCTCTTTTGGGGATCAGGTCCTTAAACAACAAAGTAACATTTATTTCAAAAAGGAATTATTTTCTACATTGTGCAATTCTGAGATGCCACGCTTTTGTAGGGGAAAGTAACCTTGTAAGGCATTAAAGTGTGATAAACGCATGGATGGTGGAAAACGCACACTACAGGCTGCCTGAAAGTCAGGAACTAAGTGAGCGAGGAAAATCTGCAAAAAACACAGTACAGCGATTTAGAAAAAGCATTGAGCATAAAGCGAAACAGGGAGCACGTTTTAAATGATAAATACAAATCAAGTCTACAGTATATGTAGTCTGGTGGTCAAAAGTATTAAGGTTCTCTGTGTGCACTAAAACAGGTGATGTCGCTAATTAGTTCAAGCCTATCTGGCCGAAGAGTTGTGCTAATTAACTGAAAAACAAGTGAACACTTGGCGAATTGACAATGATAACCAGTTGGCTTGGGTCATCTCCAGATCTTAACATAATGAAAAACTGTTGGACGATGGTGAAGAAGGCAGGAACACTTAAGAACCCATTTTTGGCACATAATCTTTGGGAAGCGATCAAGCAGGCGTTGATTGCTTGAGCGAGTGACACCAGCGTACCAGAGCAGTTTCATTGCTAATAACTTCAATAAGTAATTATTCTCATTATCTTGATTGTCATTAAAACATTGACTTTCACTTTTGTCTCGATGCGTACTTTTAGACACCACTGTATTTTTACTCTTACTGATTCTGAAATGTTTGAGGCCTTTGCATGCTTTTCTGCCTTTGATGTGGTTAATGCAGACCATCCGTGAAGGAAGAGCTGAAACTTGTGACATTTTGATAAATCCAGCGTTTAATGCGAGAGCCACGTTGTAAACTACGGACTGGAACATATGCAAGAATAATTGACATTTAACCGGTTTATTAAATTAATCAGCAAAAACGATCTAAGTATAATCTGCATTTAATCAGCACTTCTGATCCTCAACACTTTAAGTCAATGTTACTGGAAAGAGTTTGACATTTGTTTTAATTTGATTAAGATTATGTAAGAAATATATTTGATGGATGTAATCAATGTCCTGTAAAGATAAAGGACATTGTTAATGCTAAATAATTCTACTGTATACCCTACCTCTCGTCTTGGAATCTGCTGAACCCGTGTATCAGAAGCTGATTGATGGTGATTTTAACTGCGCACTGAGGTCACGTGTTGTAGTCACAGAATTTGGGACGCTCTAAGCATCAGGTTGTTTTTGAAAAGTCCCCATTTTCTCCCTAATTTTGGCTTGTCCAATTCCTCCCCGTCACTAGGGGGCTCCCACATTAAGGCTACTACTACCACTCAGCCGGGAGGGCCGAAGAATATCACGTGTTTCCTCCGAACCACGTGACTCCAGCCGACCGCATCTTCTAGAATTTCTCGATCACGCACCATTGGGGGTGGAGTAACACACTCGGAGGACAGCGCTATCCGCTCCTTCCGCTTGCGTGAAGACGCCCCTGATTGGCTGTAGAGCCACGATTAATGTGGGAGCACTAAGTAGCTCTCATCCATCCCCTCTGAGAGAGCTCGGCCAATCAGCTCTCTCTAGACCTCCGGCTGTGAGAGGGTACAGCATCGACCGGGAACCGAACCGGATGATAGGGCGAGCACTTTACCACTGCGCCATTCGGAGGCCCCCCAGCACAATGTTTTAAATACGACTACGAAACAAATGCATTGAATATTTACACTGTACACAGATTTTTCTTCCTTGCAAAGGCCAACGTCCTGGACGAGATCTGAACACAGGTCTCAGCAATGAGAGTGCTGAGCAATTTCTACTGACTCACCTGGGAACCTACTGTACAAATGAGGCTAGTAAATGCACATACTGTATATATATTGCTTTGTCAAACAACAAGCAGCACAAAATCACTTTTCCAAGTAAAAAATAAATGCCAGACAACTGCAATTTACCACCCCATTAAATCAGGAAGCAACCAAAAGTGAAGAAAATAATAAAATAAAAAACTGCTGAAAAAGTCCTTAATCTTATTTTGAGAAACCCAATGTTCTGCAGGTTGGCCACTGATCGAACACCGTGTTACCGTACAGTAGTGTGGACACTTAGCAAAGCGTTATGTCTGTGCATCATTCACTGATTTTAAACCTTTGTTTTGTTTTAATAAACTTTTGTTCCAAAATCAATACTCATCTTTTGCCTCATGCTGAGTTTGCTGCATTTTAGAGGCATGATGCACATCACTCTGTAATATCATCATGATAAAATGAACAACATTCGAAAGACGTACACACGTACAAGAGAAATAAGATGTTTTTTTTATTTTTTTTTAGCTTAACTAAAATCCTAAAGTGGCTGAAATGTAGTTACGGACACCAAAACCAATTTTTTTTCGCATCAGGCTCTAAACATGTGTATTGGACATTTTAACATGGGACTCTATGGGGATTGACTCACTTTTGAAGCCTAGTGGTCAATCAAGGAACTGCACATTTTGGCACATCCAGCTTGGACTCATTTTTCTGAACAAGAGGTTTCCCGGTTGTGCGCTCCGCATATGATGAAAGAGGTTGTCTGTTGCTGAGACACATTTTGATTCGATCGAGGCATCCTCAGGCTTGTAAATGTACATCGAACAACGCTACACATTTGCAAAACATTCCTTTATTATAAATAAATCATTTGTATAAAAAAAAAACTGGCATGCGTCATTCATGGCACTTACAGTGTCAACTATAGTCCATTTAGCCGATACAAGACACAGCTCATCTTGGTATGCAGATTTCAGACAACGTAGAACAAGAATTTTGGAAAAAAATAATAATAATAATTGCACATCCACAAAAATACATACGATAGGAATTACAACAAACATTGTCACCTCTGATAGATTTCATATATCTTATCTTTTAATGTGCACATTTCAAAAGTTTAATGGAAATACCAGCTTCACATCTCGTTTTTTGCATTTTTTTTCTTTTCATTTTACTGGGATGCTTTTTTGTATTTTCTTTTCTTTAATTTTCTTTTATTTTTTTGCCACAAATGCAAGACTGCATCTCAGTTTGTACCATTTACTTGTATTTGTTCTCTGTGTATGTGTATGTGTGTGTGTGTGTGTGTGTGTGTTTGAGAACGTGGTGGTAGCACTAGATTGTAGAGTAGTACCCCCGACTGGTGCGATGCGGTGGTCCCTTGCTCTGACAGGTTAAAGTTTGATGCAGAATGACAGGAAAAGTCTCATGCTCGGTTGCCTGTCAGGGTCACATGACACATCTTGATTTGGAGAAGCTCCACAGCTCCATGGAGGCAGTCCCGTCTCAGATGGCGTGATTGGTATAGCTGACATATGTCGTCTTGGTAGAGGGCGCTGACGAACAGCAGAGAAATATATACTGTATATATATATATATGTATTTTTTTTTAATGATCAATTTTCTTTCTCCTTTGCATAACTACACGTGTCTTTGCTGTAATGATTTCTGTATTACTCACTGTTGGTCTCCATGCTTTCACAGAGCTCCGTCTTGACCTCTCCGTTGGGGCGATCTCCTCCTTTCTGGGCCAGCTTACCCGACATGGTGGCTGCGGTGACGATGGCCTTGAAGCTGCGCTTGCGCTTTGGCACGTTCTGCTCCGGGTGGAAGATGATGATGTAGACCTTCGGCATGTAAAGCATCCCCAGGGACACCGAGGCGCTGAGGCTTAGAGAGATGGTGAGCGTGGTGGTCTGGATGTACATCTGACAGAGACAGCAGTGAAAAAAAACAAAGAAGGATTTAACAAAGTTAATTCTAGTTTATGGAACAAAGACGTGTAATTTTACTTTAAATATTATTTGTAAGTAGGGGTAGCTGAGTGGTTTAGGTGTAGGGCTACTGATCAAAAGGTTGCAGGTTCAAACCCCATCATCACCAAGTTGTCATTGTTGGGCCCTTAGCCATCACCTCCTCAGAGATCAAATGTAGGTCTCTCTGGATAAAAGCATTTACCAAATGTTGTCAAAAGCAGCGCTAAAGTGTCTAAAGTAAAACATGCTTTCCTGAACTAAATCGGCTAACGAAACTCACTAAGCAACTGAAATGTGCTAGGTCTAAACGTTAGAGGGGATTGTTTCCATTTTAGTAACTGCAATGTTTGTACAGTATGCAGGAACATGTGGTGTTCCATGACGTATTGCTGAAAGAGTCGTGTAGCTGATTAGCTCATGACTGCTAGGATGCGTCTCATACACTTTTTATCAAGAAATTTTCCTAACTGTTTTGAGACTTTAACAGAAATCTAGTCCATTTGTTTCAAGACTTTTTCAAAAATTGCTCCACCCATTCGTGGAAAAATTAATGAATGTGTTACATACTGTAATATCACTCTATGACACCATCACACACATGTACAGTAGAAGATCCAGCTCTGTACTCGTACATGTACTCGTCTAGGAGATCCAGCTCTTATGCTCTTGTAATCATCAAGACATGGACATGGATGAAATATTCATTACAACGATTTAGGCTGATTTTCTAGTTCAGACACACACTGTTAAAAGGTTGCATGATTAACTTTCCATCTGGTCTAACAACAGTGAGCTGGACAACTTATTATCCAGACGAGATTATCTGTTCTCGCTTTCACCAGATAAGGCACATATTCCTTTATTCTTTAATTTAAAAGAGCAATTACTTTAAAATGCAACAATAAAATTAATTGATTTTCATTGTGAACATAGTGGAAGTCACTATGAACTGATATCTGTGGGTCTGATGGTTTACCAATTTACAGTGCCTTGCAAAAGTATTCACACCCCTTGAACTTTTCCAAATTTTGTCCCGTTACAACAACAAACGTAAATGTATTTGGGGGGGATTTTATGTGACAGACCAACACAAAGTGGCACATGCAGTAATTGTAGAGTGGAAGTAAAATGCTAAATGTTTTTTAAGTCTGGAAAGTGTGGCAAAGAAAAATGGGCAAAGCTGCTAGAGACATTCTGTACCGCAAAAGACTTGCAGCTGTAATTGCAGCAAAAGTTTATTCTACTAACAGTATTCTCCAGTATTGACAATGGATTGTCTCAGGAGGGCTGAATACAAACGCACACCACATTTTTCAGATATTTATTGTAAAAAAAATTAAAAATCATTGTTCTTATACTTAATTATGTGCCACTTCATGTTGGTCTGTCATATAAAGTCCAGATAAAATACATTTACGTTTGTGGTTGCAACGTAACAAAATGTAGAAAAGTTGAATGTACTGATTTGAAAATCAACTTAAATTTTATAGTAAAAAGATTTTTTGGTTCTGAAATTTTTTAGCTGAAACTACGCTAAGAGAGAGTTAAGGTTGGTCCAAACCAACCTTACGAATATGTGACTTACCTAGGAGATACTTACAGTAGCGTACAAACGTTTTGGGAATCGCGCCATAACATTAAGAGAGACAACTTAAGAACTACTTAGCGATAAGAAGCATTCAAGAAACTGGGCCCAGAGCGTTACTCACAAAAACTAGAGCAATTATCATTAATAAAATCCAACAATGATAATAAAAAGCTCCCATGACTTTTTCAAAACTTTATGATATATTTTTTTTCGATTACTTTTACAGGTCAGAAAAACGATTTCTCCAGGATTGTCATGACCGTATGAACCCTGTCGTAGGAGGTTTCTGTGTGTTTCTCACTTTTTTTTCTTGCATGTCAGCTATCTAGGAAGATCTCCTTTCTGTGATCATTTATTATTCAGTGCTCCAGCTGCCATGCTAATACGATCTGACAAGTTAGAAGAAAACAGAGTGCATAGGTCCCACCCACACATGGCTAGCTTGGTGAATGGTGATAGGGGGCTTCGGGGTCCAGCAGAACACCAGGCCTTTTGGAGACGCAAACAGTTTTTGCTTTAAAGCTTTCCCAGCAGACCATTTTTATTTTAAGAGGAAAAATGTGTTTCACTTCATTTTGGTTAAACCAGTTGCCAAAGTGGTTAAATTGGTTAGAACCGCTCCGTTCATATTCCCACTCACAATAACTCTATATAATACAGCAAGTAATGACAATTCAGGGAAATGCTGATTGCTGCAGTTTACTTTCTTAGCCTTACTTTCAATGAAATAACGTGTAAGAGAGAAAGAAATGACACTATAGTATATAGTGTATTGATTGTATTGCAGGTTGCTCTGGATCCATCACCAGATAAAGTAGTTACTGAGTCACCTAAATGTTTTTTGAGGCTGTAAATTTGCAAAACAGAATCACATCATCGTAGAGGATGCTCAGCCAAGACTGTCCCCAGTTTAAGAACATAACTTGAGAAGGAGGGAATAGATGGATGAGTAGACCTGCAGACTAGACTAGAACTGTAAACAGGTCGATAAATGGGGTGAAACTGTAAAGCCAACAATACTGTTGTGTTTAATGTAGTGCATGTCTGGACTCTATATTAACTTAAACACATCAAATGTTATATTGAACTTCCAGCTGCCTAACACACAGTATGATTGCAAAACGATCGCTGCTATCCGTTATCACCCAAATGAGGATGGGTTTCCTGCTGGTACCTCTTAAGGTTTCTTCCTATTGCCATCTCAGGGAGCTGTTGCCCTTGGCTCGCTCAGCTGAGGCAATCTGATCTGATTAATTTATACACATTGTCTCACATTTCATACACATTTCCATTATTGTCTTTTGATTCTGTAAATCAAGCTTTGCAACTGCTTTGCAACAATGACCATTGTTAAAGCGCTATACAAATAAAATTTAACTGAATTGAATTAAGTGTATGTAGAGTTTTACAGCTCTTCTTCTTTTGACAATTTGACCTCTGCGTTGTGTAAATGCAATGCATGTCTATATAATTTTTTATATGCGTCTGGCTTCTGCCATTTATACTGTATATACTGTAGGTTTATACTGTATATACTGTAGGTTTATACAGTACTGTAGGTTTATCCTGTATATACTGTAGGTTTATACTGTACTGTAGGTTTATACTGTACTGTAGGTTTATACTGTATATACTGTAGGTTTATACAGTACTGTAGGTTTATGCTGTATATACTGTAGGTTTATACTGTACTGTAGGTTTATCCTGTATATACTGTAGGTTTATACTGTACTGTAGGTTTATCCTGTATATACTGTAGGTTTATACTGTACTGTAGGTTTATCCTGTATATACTGTAGGTTTATACTGTACTGTAGGTTTATACTGTATATACTGTAGGTTTATACAGTACTGTAGGTTTATACTGTAAATACTGTAGGTTTATACTGTACTGTAGGTTTATACTGTATATACTGTAGGTTTATACTGTACTGTAGGTTTATCCTGTATATACTGTAGGTTTATACAGTACTGTAGGTTTATCCTGTATATACTGTAGGTTTATACAGTACTGTAGGTTTATCCTGTATATACTGTAGGTTTATACTGTACTGTAGGTTTATACTGTATATACTGTAGGTTTATACAGTACTGTAGGTTTATACTGTATATACTGTAGGTTTATACTGTACTGTAGGTTTATCCTGTATATACTGTAGGTTTATACTGTACTGTAGGTTTATCCTGTATATACTGTAGGTTTATACTGTACTGTAGGTTTATCCTGTATATACTGTAGGTTTATACTGTACTGTAGGTTTATCCTGTATACTGTACTGTAGGTTTATACTGTATATACTGTAGGTTTATACAGTACTGTAGGTTTATACTGTATATACTGTAGGTTTATACTGTATATACTGTAGGTTTATACAGTACTGTAGGTTTATCCTGTATATACTGTAGGTTTATACAGTACTGTAGGTTTATACTGTATATACTGTAGGTTTATACTGTACTGTAGGTTTATACTGTATATACTGTAGGTTTATACAGTACTGTATGTTTATACTGTATATACTGTAGGTTTATACAGTACTGTAGGTTTATCCTGTATATACTGTAGGTTTATACAGTACTGTAGGTTTATACTGTATATACTGTAGGTTTATACTGTATATACTGTAGGTTTATACAGTACTGTAGGTTTATCCTGTATATACTGTAGGTTTATATTGTAGGTTTATACTGTATATACTGTAGGTTTATACTATACTGTAGGTTTATACTGTATATACTGTAGGTTTATACAGTACTGTAGGTTTATACTGTATATACTGTAGGTTTATACAGTACTGTAGGTTTATACTGTATATACTGTAGGTTTATACAGTACTGTAGGTTTATACTGTATATACTGTAGGTTTATACAGTACTGTAGGTTTATACTGTATATACTGTAGGTTTATCCTGTATATACTGTAGGTTTATATTGTAGGTTTATACTGTATATACTGTAGGTTTATACTATACTGTAGGTTTATACTGTATATACTGTAGGTTTATACTGTATATACTGTAGGTTTATACTGTATATACTGTAGGTTTATACAGTACTGTAGGTTTATACTGTATATACTGTAGGTTTATACAGTACTGTAGGTTTATACTGTATATACTGTAGGTTTATACTGTATATACTGTAGGTTGTCATGCACTTGCTATCCATGGGTAAAAAGAGATGTAGTTTCAATATTTAGGCCTCCACTACAGTCTATAGTCCCGTTAAACATCATATTCATAGTCATGAAAGGTTTATTAAAAAACAAAATAATTAAAGCAATGAATTGAAATACAGAAAAAAAAACAGAAAAACAACACTGCATTTGTTAATGGATATGATGGATATGGATTGATAGAGACATCAATTTTCAATGCGTTCATGCATAGTTTAAGATGTAAATCAAATTCATATGCAAAACATATACATAAAGTTGCATTTTCATAAACAAACATACAATGACTGCCAAAATTAAAATGCAAATGAACTCCGTTGGCTATTCTGCTTTTGGTATTTAACAAGGTTGCTTCTGCCATATAATAATCATTCTGACTGCGGGCTCTCATTGTCACTCAGCAGAAATACAATATATTCACAATGCTGTTTGCATCTGCATTTGCATTGCCAATAAGGTCTATCTGTCAATCAAACACCGTGGGAGGGACTTTTCACTTCGACCTGCAGCTATCGGAGGATGTGATGCTTACAATCATCAATCTGTTGCTTTTATCGTCTTATATGGTTCGGTTAGACACTATTAGAATGTACACTGTATCTGAATTATAGTATTTTTTATATAAGCAATTTCACATTAGTTTATTATAATGGTTAATGTTCATGAAAGCCATACACTCTTCCAGATGTAATGTCCATCCATCCATCCATCCATCCATCCATCCATCCATCTACTCATCTATCTATTATCCATACCACTTATCATGTATCATGTGTAGGGTTGCAGAGCTATTCCCAGGGAACCTTCGGCACAGGAAAAGGTAGATCATGGATGGGGTGCTGACCCAACACATGTCCACACACCCAAAGATCTAAAAATCGATAATTACCCTACACCACATGGACTGTGGGAAATCTGTGGGACTGTGAGGTAAAGAAAACCCAGTAAGCCCAGTAAGAACATCCAAAGATTTTCCCCATAATTTAAAAAATTTTTTTTCCAAATATCAAAATCCTCCAATATTTTTTTTTCCATAAGCAATATACTACAGTATATGATCCCAAACTGAAGCCAATACTTACACAGAACATATTTGTAGCATTGCAACTTCCCTTCACAGGAACTATGATTCAAACACTTATCCAGCATGTCGCCGCCCCTGTGTGATCCAAAAAAATCCAGCTCCATGAAGACATTATGCTGTATGTTTGCTAGAGTGGAAGAACTCGAGTGTCCTGCACAGAGCCCTGACTAAACTCAACCCCACTGATCCATCAGCTTTGGGATAAACTGGAGCTTCATCACCATCCTGACATGAGCTCCTGAGATCACTAATGCTCCTGTAGCTGAATGAACACAAATCCTTACAGCAATGACCAACTCAATCTGATATGTGAGCGTCAGGTGGCCACACACTTTTGGCTATCCAGGGTATAAAAAATACACTAAACGGGAGCAGGATTGCAGAGTAAGAAAGCGCAGAAGGAAATCAGAGGAATTACTATTGTTCTTTTAGTAGAACCATATGGAATGTCAAATAGACTGTATTTGCATTTTAGTTATAATCGGTACAGTGTTGTTTATGAAAATGCAAGTATATCTTTTGCATGTTGGTATGTATATATATACTGTATCTACGCATTTAAATAAGATCAAGAATATACATGGCACAGGACAGATTTCAGTATGAAAAGTTAGAACATTACACATTAAACAAGACGCCTCGGGGGAAAGATTTTTTAAAGAATGTTTCTTCTAGCTATTCTACTACTGCATCTCTATTCTATTCTATAAATATGTATAGACATGCCGAATATATTTCTCAGAACATGACAATTGTTTTTGTGAAGTAACGTATTTGTGTCATGAGCCAGCCAGATCAACCCAGCGCTTGGAGACCCTAAACTCCACTCCAGGTTTTTCTCCCTGCATTTCATTTGTATGGAATTTTAACAGTGGAAATTGTCACAAAGCAGCATTATGGGAATAAACATTCCAGATAAAGTTAAAATACTAAATAAAATCAAGAGATTGAATAGTTTTTTCTTTTACTTTGTCCGTAATGAGCAAACTGGAGGTGATGGTGGTGAGGGAAAAGTTCAACATGAGACAACATGAGGAAGGAACTTTAAATGACTTTTATGTCATTATGGACATAATCAACCTCTTCTACAACTGTGTGCTTTAACGTCAAAAGTGCAATTATATAACAGAAAATAGCTTTAGTTAATAATGAAACTGTTTGTAGCAAATACTGTACAATCTCCATGGGTTCTTCATGGAACGGTCCTGAGTCGCGCCTTTCTGTGTTCCTGTGTTAATATCGGCTCTAATCCAAGCATCATGCATCATTAATGTTTTAAAGCCTTTCACAATGAAAACACTCCATAGCAAGTGAAAACGTTAAAGATCGTATTTATTTTCAAATCTTACAAACTCTATTGGCAGATCATTTTGCTTCATTATACTATTAAATGCTTAAAATGCGCCAAAGGATCTAACAGAAGAAGCCTGAATTGACTACAAATGTATAGAGGAACATTTTAAAATCTAATATTATATTTATTTTAATCATGAAATAAATTTAAAAAATCAATGTGACTATGTTTAAAATCTTTTGACCTGCTAAGATGTGTTTCCTCTGCTGCAAGATAAGAGCATTCGAGATAATACAAACAGAGATCTTCACACAATGCTGCCTACACACACACACACACACACACACACACATACACATAGTAAGTGTGCAGAATTTAATATAATCCCTGAATCCGTAAACAATTTCTGATAAAAGGAATGAACATCCTGTTTTAGACACACACACACACACACACACACACACACATATGCACATATATATTCTCCAGGGACGGGCACTGATGTGTGTCGGCATCTCCGGCAGGGAATAACATCACAGAATGACTCGTAACAGATAGTCAACCAAGCGTCAATCAAAACACGGAGAGGACGGGAGACACGGAGATAAAGAAGGAGACGGAGAAACGTTTGCGGATGCTGCGTTAGTGTCTCTCCTGCCTAATCAGTGTGTTCTGCTTGTCTTGTGGAGCGCCGGACAGGACGACAAAGTGCAACAATAAAAAAGCATGAACGATTTGGCACACTCACGAGTGATCTTAGTGTTGGTTCTGTGCCAAAGTGTGTGTGATTCACAGCACTGAGGCGCGCTGGCATTTGCGGCTGCTCGGATAATGGCAGAGTGAAAAAAAAACAAAACAAGGCTGCCAAGAGAGAGAGAGAGCGTTTTATCACGATCCCTTAAAGAACTGAGCGAACCATGAATAAACTGTTGACCTCGGAGAATTTTTGAGCTGGAGGTCAAATATAATTGACATTCAACATATCTGAAAGGTGTTTGGGAAAAGCTTAGTTGCTGTGTGTGTGTGTGTGTGTGTGTGTGTGTGTGTGTGTGTGTAAGGTGATAAGTGGTGATATAAAGTGACAGGGTGACCTCTTTGAAAGGCACACACACAGAGACACACACACACACACACACACACACACACACACACACACACACACAGACACCCCCCCCCCCCCCCCCCACACACACACAGCCAGAATTATCTCAGTGTGCAACTGTGAAGTCGAGGAAAATTAAAAATATCGACATTCAGCTTCTCGAACTCATTCGTGTCTCATATAAAGAATAAACGTGACACATTTTGAGCAGCAACGCTGTGTATGATGTTCCTTACAACAACAACAAAAAAAATCTATTTTTTGACTATTTGAAGTTAAAACATCAAACAATGCACTTGATATCTATAAAACATTAGTATAAAAACAAATCAGAATTCATGTGACTTTAAAGCTTTGCACAAGACCAACTGAATAAGAAACTCCAAGAGAGAAACAAAGGAAGGCTTGTAAATACAGTATATTAGCCTGTTAAGAAAACAAAAAAACAGAAGAAATGTATTAATCTTCATTCATTTCGTTTAAAAAGTTTAAACAAAAAATATAACATGTTTTCGAGAAGCGCAAACAGTAATCATGGATAAGTACCGAGACAGACACGCTGTTTAGCAATGCTCATGTAGGGACGAGGAGGTCTGAGAGTGGAAGAACTTAAGTGTCCTGCACAGACACCTGACTGAACTCAACAGCATGGAACACTTTTGAGATAAACTGGAACACTGAAAGCACCCCAGACCCTGTGGACCTAAAAAAATGTTTTTCATCAGATTACCTCTGGTTTAGGAAATTCATTGGATGTGTTATCGGGATACAGTATATGCAGCACAGCTATACAGCCATATGCAGCAGCTAAAAGCAGCCATACTGCCGACAGGAACATGGCAGAAATGCAGTTTGTGTTTGAAACTGGGATGCTGGATCAAAACTGCATCTCTGATTCATATAAACCTACAAGTGGGCGTGGCTATACACATCGCTACACAGAGCATCAGCGTGATAGTTCACCCTGTATAGACAAAGTATGCGGAAAACAGAAAAAAAAAGCAGGAAACAGCATGGCTTACTCCAATAAAAGGTAGAAAATAGCCTATGAAAACTGAACCTTCAAAGATGAATGGACAGATCAATATACTGTATGCTCGTTCTTCCTGCGGGAAGTTTAAAACCAGTTTATCTCATCTGATCCAAAGCCATGGAGCTGATACAAAGCAGTAATGTGAAGCAACTATGAGATAAAACACTGGTCGTTTTACAGGTGTGGGTGTGTAAAATACCTGAACTGAGAGGCCGGTGTGACACAGCAACCAGATTCCTTTCACATGTATTTACAGCCCAGCATTGTGCAAATGAAGACTCACTAAAGATTGATTCAAGCTTGTTGTTTATATTTCATACAAATGCAAGGGAATATACACAGCCATCAATGATCAAACTGTCCCCATATTTAATGTAGTCACTTAAAATTGACAATAAATATTATTGAAATGCTATGGAAATTGTACATTTCTTATTTTTATAGACTTACAATGACTGCACATATAAAGATCTAAATCCGAACACAAACATTACCTTCCGGTAATGTTCCGGTACCTACCGGCTCGAAGAACTTTTATTGCCCTTTTTAATTCAGTACACCTGATATAAACTAATGTTAATGTTAGCAGAGTTCCCAGGTTTATATCTGTAATATCTACATATTGCAGACAATTTTGTGGGAACCCAGCAACCCTTCTCTCTCGAAGTCAGTTCTGGAGCAGGTGTGTCTGCTGTTGTGTGACTGCTTTGGTCTACTTTCTTGTTCCCTGTTTTTACATCTCAAAGTACTGTATATACAGTAGAAATGTAAATCTGTGGGGTTTTTTTTTATTATTTATACAGTAGCTGAAATCCCAAGTGCAATACCAGATAAGCTAAGAAAAGGTAGGAAACCACACGATTATGTGCTTGCAGTAATTTAATGTATGTAATTTATGTCAGCTGTTAAAAAATAAGTCAGTGTAATTTAGTTTTTTAGCATTTCTGTTTGTCTCCTTTGCCTTTAGAGACTTTACGCTGTCTGAGCAAGATCAATGAGGGACTCCAAGCTAGCCACATTTAGATTTAAACATGTGTCATTCATTCATTCATTCATCTTCTATACCGCTTAATCCAGTGTTCAGGGTCGCGGGGGACCTGGAGCCTATCCCAGGAGACTTCGGGCACTAGGCGGGGTACACCCTGGACAGGGTGCCAATCCATCGCAGGACACACACACATACACACACTCACACACCCAATCACAAACTACGGGCAATTTAGGAACGCCAATTAGCCTAACCTGCATATCTTTGGACTGTGGGAGGAAACCGGAGTACCCAGAGGAAACCCACCAAGCACGGGGAGAACATGCAAACTCCATGCACACAGAGACGGGAATCGAGCCTGGCCGGGGAATCGAACCCAGACCCTGGAGGTGCAAGGCGACAGTGCTAACCACTACACCACCGCGCCGCCGCTTTAAACATGTGTAATGCGAGATATTATATTACACACATTTCAGGCTTCAGTACTGAGGCATGAGCTCTGCTTGGACTCAAGCTTTAGCCCTCTTTATCAAGTGCATTAATTCTTGTGTAATATCCAAAAAAAATATTAAATTGCATTTGACACTAAGCCTGTTGTAAGTAAGTACAAGTAAGAATGGGCCAGGTACAATCAGAACCATACATTTTGGGAAAAAGATGTGTTTTTTGGTATTTGGTCTTTGGACAACGCCACATTTAATTTTTAGCGAAACACAAGATGTGGTCATAAACGATGGAACAAATGCCTGATAAGAAGTGGCATGGCCAAATGTGACCTTTTCTCTTGTTTATTGATGTTTCTCCTTGCAGATAAAAGGCGTGGAGGTGGTTCTGAGTGTTACATTTGCATTTGGTAGCTGTTCACAATCAAGCTCTCAACATGAGATCCAAAGATGTGTCATATACAGGTGACCATCATTAGGCTGAAAATAAATAAATCAATAAATAAGAGAGATAGCAAAAAATATTGGAAGGGCCAATACAACATTTTGGAACATGAAAAAAAAAGAAATTCACTAGCAAGTTCAGTAACAGCAAAAGGTGCAGAATACCATAAATGTGGGTCAGGGGTAGGTCAGTGGTTGGACTATGGTTCGGAAGGTCCTAGGTTTAAAAAAATAATTGCTCCCATTTGGGCCCCTTCTCAGATGTATAGTGAGATAAAAATGTAAGTCACTCTGGATGGATTGCTAAATGACTAAATGAAAATGCATGTAAATGTAATGTAGGAGGTAGAGGTCTCATTGCCAAAGAGAAGTATGAAGTAAATACTGACGCTTCACAACAAGGTGCAAACCACCATTTACACTCAAGAACAGAAACAAGACATGAAGGCTGTACAGAGCAGAAGTAGCCGACACATCTCTATATCAACTGCTCTAAAGAGATTATTGAATATTTTGGATGTATTCAGAATTTTGTTTTTATTAGTCAAACCTGTTGACTTTTACATTAAATATCATACAGTATATGACATTCATATATTCAATTTAAACCAAAATAGAAAGCAATGAATTTAAGTAAAAATCATATTAATTAGAATCTCTTTTCTCTCTTTGCACCCATCTTCAGGATTTTTGATTAGTTAGAGTCATGCATTGATCTCATAATACAAAGTAAATGTGTAATCCAAACCGAATGAAGCAGGTCATGAAAGTAAGGATTTTATTTAATTTTGTGTAAAGTTCCTAACTGAAAAGAAAGTACTGTATTTGAAAAAAAATGCATTGATTTGCCGTTCAAATAGCTTTTGGTCTAAAACTACCTCAGGTGTTTTGTTATTTACCACTTTAAACTCATCGAGCATCTTTAAGGATGTCTTGCCATCTGTTTGGAAAGATAAAGCCGCAAGCCACTGGTGCGGAAATTAAATTTGAATGTTTATGTACTCAGTGTGAGCATGTTAATGGAAAAATGTGTGAGTCCTGGGATGGAACCCTGAGGAACCTCGAAACTACCCATCGTGGTTACTGAATTATGAGTGTAGCTAGCAGCATATGCTGACTCTGCAAGCTCCTGTTGTGACAAGACAGGCCAATGCTAGCAAACAGTTCATGGGGTTTGCATCTATATTACTCATTAAGTATGATCTTACTCAATCAGTAAAACCAGAAATGAACGATCAAAGGTGCAAACCTCAATAAGGTCCAGGGGTCCTCATTATTTGCATTATGCATTATTTTCGTCATTGTAAGAAAATACTTGTGTGACCCAGTAAAAGGTATTAAACTAGAATATATTTTAGGTGAACTTTTTGCTAACATTGGCTAGTCTTGTCACAACAAGAGCAGCATACAGTATATTACAGTAGCTATACTCAACAGCTAGCAAACATAAATAAATTTTGTACCTGAATAAAATAAAATGATTTCTATTTATTCTACACAAGTTAACGAGCAAAGCTATTTTAAAATGTAGATCTGTTAGGTATTGCAGTTCATGAACAAGTTCAATTAAGGAAACCTGAGTGAGTACACACTCTAGTACTGGGTTGGACACCTTTCAGCTAGACAGAACGGTGGCGTAGTGGTTGTAGCACAGTTGTCTTGCTCCAGGGTCTGAGTTCGATTCCCACCTTGGGACTGTGTGTTTGGAGTTTGCATGTCCTTACCGTGCTTTATTGAGTTTTCTTGGGTTGCTCCGAATTTCCTTGCACAGTCCAAAGACATGCAGATAGGCTAACTAGTGTTTCCAAATTTCCCTGAGTGTGTGGATGAACATGTGTAAGTAGGTGCCATGCGCTGGATTGGCACCCTATCCAGTGTGTACCTCTTCCTGCTCTAAGTCTCCTGGGATAGGCTCCAGGCCTCCCGCAGCTGTGTATACAGGATAAAGCACTCACTGGTTATTTTTTTCTTTTCGAACCATTCTCTGTAGAACCCTAGAGACCAGTAGATCAGCTGTATTGGAAATACATTGAGCTGATGCAATGTGATTGGCTGGTTTGTGTTAAGCAGCTGGAACAATGTACCTAATAAAGTGGACGGTGAGTGTACATTATACATTACTTTTGTTACTTCAGTCGAATTAAAAGGAACGTACTGTATACGACCCAGGAGTCTCAGTGGAAGTAACAGGTCAATTTTTAAATAGATCAGATTTAGCACTGAAAGTTTAAATTCTGAAAGTTTGAAACAGACTAAAGATTATGTTTAAAAATCTAACGTGGATGGATCACTGCATGTTTAAAACATTCCGAAACGGTGCCGTTGAAGAGGCTTCTGTTAATCATTGCAAAAATGTCATGACTCAATACATCAAGGGTTTCTCTGAACAGCCAGATGGCAGCCGTACAGACAGGGGCCTTTTAGAAATAGGAGAACTTGCGTAAGCCGATTGTGTCATCTCCAAAGTCAGGCGGTTTCTCTTAAGGCTGCTCTGCATTTAATATTTCTCATGCAGAAATCTGAAGCCTGTGCATCGTTCCCCATTTTAAATAGGTTTGGAATGACTGGCTGATGATAGTGTCAGGAATTGCCAAACTACCATGATGGCTACGACAATGAAAAATTTAAATGTCTGGAGGGAAATATAGTTTTAGGGTTGACATAAATAAAATGTGTTGTTTTATAACGTGTTTGAGTCGAATGTTTTGTCCTATAGGAACCGTAAGCATTTCTGATTTTGTTAAAAGGTCATTCGTAAAAAATATGTATCATTTAGCAGGTCCTTCCAGTTTCCAGTATTTTTTGTTGCACACCAGCTCACAAGGGCAATATAATAACTTTTGCATTGATATCTTTAGTCGGGGCAGTGATGCTCCTTGATGCTCTGGATTGCTCATCAGAAGGTCAGGAGTTCGAACCCCATCCCATTGTTGGGTACTTGGACAAGACCCTTATCCCTACGCCCCATATAATCAAACCATTGTGTACAGCACCAGTCCCAACCCTGGCTAGAAAATCAAACAGTTAAACATACTATCCAACATAAAACCTGCGCCAGTTCTTGTTGATCAAATGATCCGATGAGGCGACCCCTAGGAATGATGTCTTCATTCAAACCAGTTCCAGGTTGTATTATTTTCCAGTGTTATGAGAGTTAAACTACAACTGAAATATCTGTGGTTGTATTGTGCCTGGGTGGAGCCTTTACTGCACCCTGTATTTGAAGGTGTGAATGCTTTGGAGATGTCCCAGCATGAAACCAAGTAGGGACGATGTGCAGGAGAGGCACCATGTGGGGAAGCAGATTGTAATTCGGCTAAGCACAAATCCACCCTCAAAGATTTCTTGATATTGATTCTGACATATCAGTATTCATTTATTCTGTGGGTTGTGGGTCAGTGCCAGTGACTGCCCTTCACCTGTCTTAGACTTTTTCTTTTACTTTAACCCTATCACCTTCTGTTTGGCATACTGGAGAACTTTCCTAGAACATCCAGCTCGTCTGTAGCTGCCAAAACACATATAGAGCTTCTCAGTCTGGTAGACACGAAAGTGCCGACAGTCTTCCAATTACAAAACCTCAGTTTAGTCACGGAATAGTTACAGTAAGTGCCCAGGTTTCCCAATATAGACAGGACGGAACACAACCATGACCAGGTTAAAGCAGTTACTGAAGACTAATGGAATGAGATGTTTGACCAGCCTGTTTCAGAGTCTTTGTGGCTTGTAGTTAATCAGATTTTTAAAAGACTTTCTGATCTTTTAATAGCACGAAATGTTTAGACCTTTTTAATGTGAAAAGAACTTAATATCTACTGTGTGACCAGAAGTATGTGGGTACCTGACTAATCACACTCTTGTTGAAGATCTGATTGAAGGATTTCTTCCCCCTTTGCCAATAAAACGATCCACTCTTCTCTTTTGTAAAGACTTTCTATTAGACGTTGTTGTGTGATTGTGGGGATTAGTGTTGATTCAGTTACAAGAGCATTAGTGAGCTCAGGATGAGGATGTAGGATGAGGGGACCTGGGGTAGAGCTGGTGTTCCAGATCATGGACCTCACTCACAAATTTCCAGACAAGCCGACCTGGTATGCTAGAATGCACAATTTTATACAACTGTGACAACTGTGGGAAGAACCACGTACTGTATGGGTGAGATGGTCAGGTGTCCAGAATATTTTCCACTGTTGTTACAGGAGTGGAGTCAGTCACAGACATTTTAAAAACACTTGGTAATTTGGCTTCACAAAGCACTTTGGAAATGTTCACAAAAGAGACAGTTATGTGGGATTTGCTCTTTTGTTATGAGTTGTTTGTTATTTACTAAGAGTCATCTTTTCAGGAAATGTTCTCTTGTAAAAAGTCACATTTTCAAGGCTTACTAATTGATCAGTATGATGTGGTCAGAAGCAGGGCAAGTCAATTTAAGAATGACGGCTATAATGATAATAATCTTACCAAATAAATGACATGTCTCTTATTAGGATTCCTTTGTTGTACTCCTACTTGATCAAGCTGGCATTTCATCCAGTTTAAACTAATATCAAAAGAGAATTATGGCCTGAAGTTCTTTATTTTTTAAACTGCAGAAATATGAGCGAAGAACGACATTCTGTAGGATTTGTATATTTTTGTATTTTTGTATTTCGCACGTTTTTATTTTATTTTTAAATATATGTCTCTTTAACTTTATCTGAGTAATTTTATATGCAGTTTTATATATTACACTTTAAAAGAAATCCTAGAACATACTGTATTATCGGTCAAGGAACCAACTGACCTTTTTTACACTATAAAATCTAATCTACAATGAAAATCTTTTTTTTTTTTTTTTAAATCACATAAATAAAAACAAATTGCTGGAAAAAGTCTTGAAGTTAACCAGTGTGGTTCTTTGCCCAGTTAAAGGGATAAATGGCAACTTTACTGACCTTGATTTGCCACATAAATATAACATCAATAATAAAAATAATGGGAAGAAAATGATCACAAATGTTCAGATATTCTCTGTAGGTGTTTTTGCATTTAGTAGCAGATTTAGTGAAGACACAGCACTATGGTGCCAAAGATGTTATCACGGACGGTAGCAAGAAGAAAAGGGAGCCTCTTTCAGTTTGGTTTTTAAAGCAGCCGGTGCCGAGAGGAATCATAAATTAAAGTTAAGTGAGGGTTAATGCTTATTTATTTCATATTTTACTTAATTTTGATGTCTTTTCTATATTTTTGGACATTTTTATATGTAAAAATATGATTATAATGTTGGAAATTTGTAATATTTTTGGGTGGCTGGAACGGATTATCTGCACTGACATTCAGTAATTTGTTTACAAAACGTTTATAGCATTTCACATCGTTTCACAATAGTAAGTTTCGCCTTTAAAACTCGCCTGGTTCAATTCGTATGCTGAAGTACCGCTATAAAGGGTTAACTAAAGAAAATACGCAATATAATCAAATATCGTGGGCACCCATCATCACACCTGTATCTGGTTCTTCCCTAAACGTTTGCAAGAGATCTGTTTTATATATATATATATATATATATACTAAAAGTTACAAGACTAAATTAAATAGATTGTTATAGTTTTTTTGCACCTTTTCAATAGCATAAAGTGGCTTTGTTTGTTTTAGATCATTTTTAACTTCTTCACCTTTTTCCCCTTGTTTCAGTATCATATCCCTCGGTGTAAATACTGAATGAAGAATTCTGTTCGTCCTCCTCATGTGTATGATGAAAATCATTGCTCAGCATGTGCCACAGGAACAGATGGACGAGGTCACTATTTAATTATGATATGATTATTGACTGCTCATATATAAACCCAAGTGATATAAACACAAGCACACCCACTTCAACGTTCTCAAAAACGAGCCCTGCTGAGCTCTCGGGTCTAGAACTTCCCTCGTGCTGTCATTTAAATCCTGTCATGCTCTTCTGCTCCCACTAATTAGCTTGAAATGTCACTAGGAAAGAGGGCCGTGCATTTTAACAGTTCATTCTCTCTTCAAAAGCAAAATCCTGGGGCATTAAAGAAATTCATTCGAGCAGCATTTGAAAGTTTACTTCCCTCTTTTATTTATGTCACTTTATGAATCAGAGAGCTCGGCTTAAAGGAGAGCGTACAGGCAGGGGTGTGAGGCGCATTCCCACTGCTCTTTAATGCTCACTCATCCATACTAAGTGTCTGAGATTAGCAGTGCACATACGGTACAGTACAGTACATGCGAGAACACACGCCTGGGAAGAAACGGTGCAGCCACAGATCCTCAGAAGCCCACGAGTATCTGATATCTTTTATTCACTTTGTCCAGAACGTTACAGTCTGATTGGCTCCCTGCACTTCCATGTACGGTCTCGTACACACACTGCCACTTGCCATTTTTCAGTAGGAAACAAGAATTGGTGCATAATGTGATGCTATACTGTATATGTTTTCTCAAGATGTACTCACTGGACTGAATGTCCAAAAGGTACTTTGTAACTACAGAATAACAGTTGACAGGCTGTGCAGCTGTACAGTAATAATAATAATAATAAGGCATGTTGGGGATACCGCTGTGCTGCGCGCTATTTTCTCTTCTGGTATGTGTTTATTAGTCAAGAATTACAATGCAGTATTCTTATTATATATTCTTATATCTTATATTCTAGATTATGATTATTATATGTTTTTAGCCAAGAAATACAATAATCCATTTTCTTTTCCTTATTTCTCTCTCTTAAAGAGTACATACAGTACAGTTTGCAAAATCCACGTTTTAGTTATATTAGATATTCAGATGAGTTTTCATCTGAATGAGGAGAAAAAAAATCCTGTTTTTTGTCCTTTGACATTTTTTTATACAGTGTCAGTCAAAAAAAATTTTTTTTAATACTGCATTTATTGCTATATATTATAATATTCTTATAATAAAAATAATAATATTCTTAATATTTTTCTTTTCCTGAAGTGCTTATACATATACAGTCAGTCAAAAAATGTATAGGCACTTTATATATATATATATATATATATATATATATACTATGGAACGATATCGCGGACAATATTCAAATGCAATTGCAAATTGCATTTGCGATTGCGTTTCCCATATGTGGACGCACAAACTGTGCCATAATTCAAATGCAATTGCAAACTTTGCATTACCGTTTGCTGATTCGCCTTTGCGAGCGCACACTGACTGCCAAATTTCAAATGAAAAAACAAAGTCCATTTGCATTTGTATTTCCCAGGTCTTACACGTCATGAACCTGTCATATTTAAATAGCAAAATCAATCACCACGTTTGCTTTTTCACTTTCTCTGCGCCGCGCGTCAAGCCGCCAAAATTCAAACGCAATCGCTAATCCATTTGCAATTGCATTTCCAACACGTTACACAGAAACCTGTCAGTCAATCAGCGTCAGGGGCGGGTCTATACTGTGGGGCGGGATTGTATGGGGAGTGACGTCACTCGCACTCGCCGACCAAGAGGGGGATATTTGAGCACTGGAGGTGAACCGAGATTATCTCATTTGTTTATCAAGAAATAAACACAAAAAAATGACAAATCGCATATTTTCTTGCTCCGGAGTGGACAGAGAAGTTTTTACAAATAAAAATATTTTTAGATCTTCTCCTGTTACAGCCTGCCGGAGCTAAATCTGTCAGAAACGCTGCGTACTGGTGTTATGCGCTAAAATGCCTCCCTGCCACGGATTGCCCCCCCCCCTCCCCAACATAACCTCTATCAAATATTATATTACAACATAAATTAATAGGTTTATGATTTACAAATTGCACCAAACGAATTTGATTATAAAATAATCTATATAAAAAAAAAACCACATGTAGTATAGGGGAAAATATATTAATTATATATTATTTTCATATACAACCCCTGGCAAAAATTCTGGAATCACCCTCTCAGAAGATGTTCATTCAAATGTTTAATTGTGTAGAAAAAAACAAGCACATACATGCCACAAAACTATTTTCACTCAACAATCCAAACTTCTGGCTGTATAAAACACTTTTTAAAAAAAACTAAGAAAGATAACTATAGTCAACGACAACTGTTTTAACAACTCAAACAGAGGAAAAAAATATGGAATCACCAAATAAAAACACTACTTGTACTTTGTTGCAGCACCTCTGGCTTTTATAACAGCTTGAATTCTCTGAGGCCTGGATTTAACTAATGTCCAACAGTAGACTTCATCAGTCTGTCTCCAGCTTTGTCTTATTGCAGTTGCCAGATCAGCTTTGCAGGTTGAAGCCTCGTCCTGGACCATTTTCTTTCATTTCCACCACAGATTTTCAATTGGATTAAGGTCCGGACTATTTGCAGGCCATGCCATTGACATTATATGTATTTCCTGTAGGATTGTTTTGACAGATTTTGCCCTATGGCACGATGCATTATCATCCTGAAAAATGATGCTACCATCACCAAACATCCTTTCAAGTGATGGAATAAGAAAAGTGTCCAAAATCTCAACATAAACTTGTGCATTTATAGAAGATGTAATGACTGTCATGTCTCCCATACCTTTACCTGACATACAACCCCATATCAATAATGATTGTGGAAATTTGCATGTTTTCTTCAGGCAGTTGTCTTTATAAATTTCATTGGAACGGCACCAAACAAAAGTTCCAGCATCATCACCCTGCGCAATGCAGATTTGTGATTCATCACTGACTCTAACTCTCATCCAGTCATCCGCAGTCCAAGATTGTCTTTCTTTAGCCCACTGAAACCTTGTTTTTTTCTGTTTAGATGTTAATGATGGTTTTCTTTTGGCTTTTCTGTATGTAAATCCCATTTCTTTTAGGCGATTTCTTACTGTCCGGTCACAGACATTGACTCCACTTTCTGCCCATTTGTTCCTCATTTGTTTTGTTGTGTATTTTCTGTTTTCAAGTCATATTGCTTTAAGTTTTCTGTCTTGGCGCTTTGATGTCTTTCTTGGTCTACCAGTACGCTTCCCTTTTACAACCTTTCCATTTGATTTGTACTTGGTCCAGATTTTAGACACAGCTGACTGGGAACAACCAACATCTTTTACAACATTCCATGAAGATTTACCTTCTTCAAGAACTTTGATAATTCTCTCCTTTGTTTCAACTGACATCTCTCGTGTTGGAGTTATGAGTTATGTCAATCATCTTGGTTCAACACATCCCTAATGTGTGCAAGCACTCTTTTTTAACTGGAGACTAATTAGCAGTTGTAGAAATGCAAAGTGCATGGTGATTCCATATTTTTTTCCTCTGTTTGAGTTGTTAAAACAGTTGTCGTTGACTATAGTTATCTTTCTTAGTTTTTTTTTTAAAGTGTATTATACAGCCAGAAGTTTGGATTGTTGAGTGAAAATAGTTTTGTGGCATGTATGTGCTTGTTTTTTTTCCTACACAATTAAACATTTGAATGAACATCTTCTGAGACGGTGATTCCATCATTTTTGCCAGGGGTTGTACATGTATATTTTTATATTTCTTATTTATAATAAAAATCGCTTCGTGTAATTTTTCATCATAACCAATATTTGTTAAGTGTAAACATTTTTGTATTACATGACAAACCCCTGCAAAATAAATGTGCCACAAAATAAACATTATATGAGAATTTGTATTATGTGTCTTAATTTCCATGTCACGTGCTTAGGGTTAATTATAATAGTAATAATATATTTGATAATACTCATATATTATATTTGATAATAATAATATGAATATTTGATTGTGATGTCCTCATACGTATATTTGACAGAGATTTTGTGGGGGGGCAATCAGTGGCAGGGAGGCATTTTAGCGCATAACACCGGTACGCAGCGTTTCTGAAAGATTTAGCTCCAGCAGGCTGTAACAGGAGAAGATCTAAAAATATTTTTATTCGTAAAAACTTCTCTGTCCACTCCGGAGAACGAAAATATGCGATTTGTCATTTTTGTGTGTTTATTTCTTGATAAACAAATGAGATAATCTCGGTTCACCTCCAGTGCTCAAATATCCCCCTCTTGGTCGGCGACTGCGAGTGACGTCACTCCCCATACAATCCCGCCCCACAGTATAGACCCGCCCCTGACGCTGATTGACTGACAGGTTTCTGTGTAACGTGTTGGAAATGCAATTGCAAATGGATTAGCGATTGCGTTTGAATTTTGGCGGCTTGACGCGCGGCGCAGAGAAAGTGAAAAAGCAAACGTGGTGATTGATTTTGCTATTTAAATATGACAGGTTCATGACGTATAAGACCTGGGAAATACAAATGCAAATGGACTTTGTTTTTTCATTTGAAATTTGGCAGTCAGTGTGCGCTCGCAAAGGCGAATCAGCAAACGGTAATGCAAAGTTTGCAATTGCATTTGAATTATGGCACACTTTGTGCATCCACATATGGGAAACGCAATTGCAAATGCTATTTGCAATTGCATTTGAATATTGTCCGCGATATCGTTCCATAATATACTGTATATGAAGTGCTTATACATTTTTGACTGACTGTATATATATATATATATATATATATATATATATATATATATATATAAACATATACAATCACACACACACACACACCACACACACACAGTGTACATATGAAAAGAGGCTAGGCCAATTTGTTCCACATGTTCCATGATCCTGGTTCTTTAGAATCGTTGCCGATGGTTGTTGTTAAGAGAACAAGAGATATCTGCCGTCTTTTCACCTCGATCCATTCTCTCAATTATTTTCTCCATCGTTATTGCTTGCCGCTTCTTACCAGAAGTGCTTTTAGGCTTAATTCCGGACATCCTGGGCTCGTGCTGCACTACTGTACTCTATACATTACAGTACTGTACACTACACCACAATCACTTGCAGAGACAATCATACGTGACAATCTACACCAGACACGTGATCTAACTTCCATGATTAAACATGCGCGAACATATACTCACATGTTTGAAAGTTTGTAACTTGAATGCTCATACAGTATGTAAGGGACTTACTGTACAGTACAGTATAATGTCTATGTCTACGTTTGGTACATAGACACTGAAATGCCACATTTGTGAGTTTATCTGAGGTGTATTTCAGATGCAGATTTACTGTATCACACACACTTTAGGAGAGCTCTGGGACCTGTGTTAACTTGTTAAAGAAATGGTCACTTACTATAGTCAATTATAGTCATTTTTGTTTTTGTAGTCATTAAACTAAAAAAATTAACAAAAAGAAAAAACAGAAAATCATAAACTTCTTTGTCCTGGAAGTTTTGCTGTGCTGATGCCAAGACTCCAAGTTAACTAACCCTACAAAGCACTAAAAGTATTAGTCTCAACAATGTCTTAGTGGTTATTAACGTCGCCTCGTACCTACAGGTTACGGGTTCGATTCCTGCCTCAAACTGCCTGGTTTATATTGTAGCATAATACTTGTTTAAATCGTTTTATTATTATTAGTTATAAATAAATAGCCTGCATTACCCAGAAACAGACATGATTAATGAGAATAGGGAATACAAATAAATAACACTCTATAGTAAGTTGCTAATGTTGCCAAGTGAACGTGTCACTATGAGGCAGAGACAGCTGAGTACACTTGAGATCTTGTTTATAGTAACAGTCTAAACAGGCAGAGTCAAGTGCTCCACAAGTGCGTCTGAATGGAGTGTGCATGTAGGGAACGAGGAACAGGAGACGGAAATATGTGGAATACTAAGATGAGTACTGCTACAACTGGAGCACTCAGAGGACACCTATAGTACCAACCAGCAGGAGAAAGGCACACAGACCGGAGGGGAGATTCGAACCACCAACCCTGCAGACGACAGTGCTAAGCACCGAGCCACCTCTCACAAGTATCAGGTATTAATGAGTTTAATGAGTGATACCTACGATGAAGTCCGACTTCACTGTTGTCAGCTGGAGTATAGTTCTTCTTAATAAATGTGCTCATTAAACTGTGCAAGAAGTTGCTGTTATTTATCCTGATACATGCTGTTTCAGTGTGGTTATTACTAACCATCTGTCTCAGTGGAGAAAGAAGAGAATGCGTCCAGCTGTTCTTCAAAGTACGCATTACGTGTAACCGCGGAGCAATTAAGCATAGCGATTCGGCTGAGAACAGAACGTCTGCAGCACAGAACTGAGCGGAGAGGATAATTAGAAGAATGCAGCTAACAGGTGCTGCGCCACACGGATGGATGTGCTCCAGTCAACTACCGCAGGCAGGGTCACAGACCAGGTGAAGTCAGGGTTTTAAAATGGAAGAATCTGATTAAATTGTGTTTATTTTAAAAAGAGGGTCATTAGCGTAACTGGGCAAGCTTGACAGCATTATCTATAACTATAGTCTTGCAAAAATGCAAAACACACCATAAGCTACACTCTAGGTACAGTAAGTCCCCTACATACAAACATTTAAGTTACAACCTTTCAAAGATACGAACAAGTTTTCGTGTATGTTCACTTGAAGAAGTAATCACATGTTCGTGTGTGCAGTGTGCATCTCAAGATATTTGAAAAATAATTGAGATAATTGAGCAAGCCGAAAAAGATGGCAAACATGTTAGTATCCTAGTACCTAGATAGACAATGTTTGCTAGACTGGAACTCGCCTTTAAACATCGCTTTTAAACATAACTTATTTATACTAATCTTATATAAAATCTAAATTTTGAATAGAAAAATCAACATTCCCGCATGCCCAGCATTTTACATGTCCAGACTGGTCGTTTTTATTCATATTTGCCTGGTAATAATAATAATAATAATAATAATAATAATACGTTAATTTTATATAGCACCTTTCAAGAGACTCAAGGCCGCTTTACAATAGCAAAAATATTTATACATAGAAAGAGACATCTGAAAAACAACAAAAACAGAATACAGATAAACATGAAACTCATAGCATTTATCTAAGCACATATTCAAAGATTGGGAAAACAGCACGAGAAAAGATATGTTTTAAGGTGGGTTTTGAAATCCTGTAGTGAAGAAAGATCACGGATGTGTTTACGAATAGAATTCCAGAGTGTAGGGGCAGAAATACTAAATGCTCGTCCTCCAAATGATGCTAATCTATGGCGAGAAATTAACAGTAGACCATCATCTGCAGATCGGAGTGTGCGAACAGTGGAGTAAGTATGAATAAGATCAGAAATATGTGTGTGTGGGGGAGGGACATGCAGTGCTGTGAAGGTGATAAGGAGAATCTTGTATTGAATGCGGGAGCGAACAGGTAGCCAATGAAGTTTGTGTAGGATGGGAGTAATGTGTGAGGATTTCTTTGAATAAGTGAGGACCCTAGCAGCAGAGTTCTGAATGTATTGGAGCTTATTTAATGTTGTAATTGGTAGACCATAAAAAAGAGAATTACAGTAGTCAAGTCGAGAAGTAATGAAAGCGTGAACCAGTGTCTCAGCATCCTTGATGTCTAAGAAGGGCCGTAGACGAGCTATATTACGGAGGTGATAGAAGGCAGATTTAGTAAGTGACAAAATGTGAGGGAGAAAGGAACGATAGGAGTCAAAATTTATACCCAGATTTTTTACGGTGGTGGAAGGTCTAACCAAGGTTCCAGAAATGTTAACAGTATCAGTACAGAAAGAAGCAACATTTTTAGGTGAACCAATAAGTAGAAAATCTGTTTTATCATTATTGAGCTTAAGAAGGTTACTGGTCATCCAAGCATTTATGGCATCAACACAAGCTGAAATGGAGTTAGTGGGAAAGGGATGGTAGTGTCGAAAACTGATATAGAAAATTGAAAGCATTATGGCGGATGATTTTACCTAGAGGAAGCATGTAGATGATGAACAGTAGTGGGCCAAGAACAGAACCCTGCGGAACACCATGAGAAACAGAAGCGGTAGAGGATTTAGCCTGGTGGATAGCAATATAGTGTTGACGGTCAGACAGATAAGAAGTGAACCAAGCTAAGGAAGTTCCAGAAATACCAAGAGCAGAGAGTCGTGAAATGAGAATACTGTGAGAGATAGTATCAAATGCAGAATGAAGATCTAAAAGAATCAAAATGCTGACAGAGCCAGCATCAGAGGCCATAAGAAGGTCTTTGACAACCTTAAGAAGAGTTTTCTTGTTGCTGTGGTGAGGGTGAAAACCAGATTGAAACCATTCATACAGATCATGAGATGACAAAAACGACTGTAGATGAACAGCAACAACCTTTTCAAGTATTTTGGAGAGTAGCGGAAGATTTGAAATTGGTTGGTGGTTGGCCATATCAGCCTGGTCAAGGCCAGATTTTTTTAAGACTGGTGTGACAGCCGCAGTTTTTAATTCAAGAGAAACAACACCAGTGACCAAGATTTTAGAAATGAGAAGTGAAATAAGCCTTGAAATAACAGGTGCAGAGTATTTGAGCAGGAAAGTACGGGCAGGATCAAGGTGACAGAAAGAAGGACTGAATTTACTGAGTAACTCAGAAATAAAAGCAAGAGTTGGAGGATCGAAATCAGTAAAAATGCCAGTTGCAAAGTCTGTAGGGAAGTCATTTGATTGCATATGGGAGTACACTGTTGAAAAGAGAGACTGTATACGAGTTATTTTATTTTGGAAGTAGTGTAAGACTGACTCACAGAGATCTACAGAGTTGGTCATAACAGGGACAGGAGGGCTAGTGAGTTTATTAAGTACAGAAAACATTGTTTTAGGACGGGAAGATGCATTTGTGATGAGAGTAGAATAATAGCTGGAGCGTGCAGTATTTAAAGACAATTTGTATAGCTGAATATGATCTTTATATGCAATAAGTTGCACGGTCAAGCCAGTTTTCCTGTAAAGGTGTTCCAGGTGAAGACCAGTGGTTTTCAATTTGCGAAGTGAGGGGGTAAACCAGGGTGATGTATGTGTAGAAGGTACGATTCTGCATTTGAGTGGGGCGTGAATATTAAGGACGGTAGAAAGAGCGTTATTATATTTGGCAAGAATATCAAGAGCAGAGCTGTGTTCAGTAATACCTGAAAGATGTGTCTGTACAGAATCAGTAAACAGTGAATGATCAACTGATAAAAAGTAATTTTACGAAAAGTAATGGTTGATTTTACCCTGAGGCAGGGGAGAGGCATTTCACAACTGAGTTCAATGAGAAGGTGATCAGAAAGTCCAATCTGAGATCCATATACAGAAACATTACGTAAACCAGTAGTACAAATTAAATCCAGTGTGTGACCATTCAGATGTGTAGGAAAATTAATGTGCTGTACGAGATTAAAACATTCAAAAACTGAGATGAGTTCATAGGAGTCTGCACAATCACCAAGAAATCACCAAGTAAGATTATAGAAGAAGACATCGCACAAGTAAGGGTTAATAGTGAAAAAAATTTACATTGATTTGGGTGGACAATACAAGAGAATTGCAATCATAGGAAATGTACCAGAGATTTTGAGAACCAGGTATTCGCGAGAGTTTAACGGAATTCAGCACAGAACAACTAAAAACTCAGACTCAGTTACAGTACGTTATAATGGATAATATTCAGCTTGTTCAGTGTGTGGAGTGCAGTATGTTTAGACATTCTTCCTCCGTCATTAGCGATAACTTTACTTGTGATAGGTGTGTGTTAGTTAGCACTCTGACGGAGAAGATATCAGCGTTAGAGGAGCGCATCCAGACTTTAGAGAGGGTTAGACAGTGTGAGAGCAGCGTTATTCCCGTAGCGGACAGTCTGGGTGCCACAGGCGGAGATAACCAGCCCCTGACTCCGGCATTAGAGCCCTCACAGCGGGGCGAGTGGGTGACGACTCGGCGGCATGCTCGTTCAGCCAAAGCTAATGCTAAGGCTAGCCCACCGGAGCACACCTCCTCTGCGCCTCACGTGTCCAACAGGTTTGCTCTCCTCAGTGCTGCACCCGCTGAGAAACCTGAAAGAGCTCTGGTTATAGGAGACTCTATACTGAGACACGTGACATTAGCTAGACCTTTAGGGGCGCCAGCGGCAGTGGTTAGGTGTATCCCGGGAGCCAGAGCACCGGACATAGCAGGTAATCTTAGGGCTCTAGGACAGCACAGGTTCTCTAAGATAGTGGTACATGCTGGAGCTAATGATGTACGCCTTCGTCAGTCAGAGGTTAGTAAGAGTAACTTTACAGAGGTGTTTAAATTAGCGAAGGCGATGTCCGATGAAGTAATATGCTCTGGTCATAGCAGGTTATGGTTGCTGAACCGCTGGATGTCCAGGTGGTGCTCCGAAAATAATGTGGGCTTCATAGACAACTGGAAGTCCTTTGAGGGCAAAGCTGGCCTGTTAGGGCGGGACGGTGTCCATCCCACTCGGGAAGGTGCTGCTCTCATTTCCTGTAGTATAGCTCATAGTCTCAGTAGAGGTCTAGTTAATCGGTGACAATCCAGAGCACAGGCCAGGGAGCAGACAGACAGGCTAAACCAACCGTCTGCTAGCTGCATAGAGTCGTCACTCAGGGTTCACCTTATTGAGACTGTGTCTGTTCCCCGATCTAAGCAAAAATGTAGAAAGACTCAGAAAGTCTGTTTCAATAATTTAATTAACATAAAGACCACAAACTCAGATCATACTGAATGCGCAGCCGGCACCTCTGATCTGAAGCTAGGATTGTTAAATATTAGATCTCTCACATCAAAAGCAGTTATTGTTAATGAAATTATCACAGATCAGGCGTTTAATATACTCTGTTTAACCGAAACCTGGATTAAACAGGACGAGTATGTAGCTCTAAATGAAGCTAGTCCTCCTGGTTACAGCTACATACACCAGCCTCGGTTAACTGGTAGAGGAGGAGGCGTCGCAGTTATTCATAATGATAATCTGTCTATCGTACAAAAACACCGACACAAATTTAACTCATTTGAAATTCTTTATAGTAATATAAGTGTATTTAAGCATATTAAGTCAGCTCAGTCGATCCTGATAATCATAATTTACAGACCTCCAGGGCCGTATTCTGAATTTCTTTGTGATTTTGCAGATTTTGTCTCAGACCTGGTCATTTCTGTAGACAAAGTGTTAATTGCTGGAGATTTTAATATTCATTTTGAGAATCCAGAAGACCCTCTGAGAACAGCATTTATGTCCATACTGGACTCCGTAGGCGTGAATCACTGTGTAGTAGGACCCACTCATAAAGCAGTTCACACTTTAGACTTAATAATATTTCTCGGATTAAGTATAAAAAATTTATTCACAATTCCACTGTCTGAAATTATCTCAGATCACTATCTTGTCTCTATTCAAGTGTGTCACAGTGATAATGTACGCACAGCACCGCGCTACCGTATTAAACATACATTCACATCAACTACCACACAGAGTTTTATCAGTAATCTCCCAGAGTTACCAACTTCGATTAGGTCACCGTCTGACCCCACAGAACTCGATCAGGCGACTGAATATTTAGAGTTACGTTATACCCTAGATAATGTAGCTCCAGTTAAAAGAAAAATTTTCAGAGATAAGAAACTCGCTCCCTGGTATAACGATCACATGCGCACTTTAAAACAGACTGCTCGGAAATTAAACTAAATTGATAGTATTTCAAATAGCATGGAAAGAGAGCATCCTGAACTATAGGAAAGCTCTTAGTGTAGCTAGATCAACGTATCTCTCCACTCTTATAGAAGAAAATAAAAATAATCCTAGATTTTTATTTAATACCGTAGCCAAATTAACCAGAAATAAGACCACTGCAGAAATCTCCACAATAACATCGTGCAATAGTGAGGACTTCATGAACTTTTTTAATAATAAAATTATAAATATCAGTCATAAAATTGAGGCTTCAAAACCGGACAATGCAATTTATGCAGCTGTTAAACTAACTATGTCAGATCAGAATCTAGAATACTTTACTCCCCTTGAAGAGAATGAACTAATTTCACTCATCTCTTCTGCAAATTCATCAACCTGTATATTAGATCCTATACCTACACATTTTCTTAAACAGATAGTACCAGTTATAACAGAACCCCTCTTGAGAATAATTAATTCTTCACTCAGCATTGGGTATGTTCCAAAATCTTTTAAATTAGCAGTCATTAAACCGATTATTAAGAAACCTGACCTCGACCCCAGTCAGTTGTCTAATTACAGGCCAATATCAAACCTCCCCTTTATCTCTAAGATTCTCAAAAAGATAGTAGCGGAACAGCTATGCTCATATCTACATAGAAATAGCATACATGAACTGTACTGTATCAGTTAGGATTTAGGCCTCATCACAGCACAGAAACAGCACTCGTTAAAGTAGTAAATGACCTCCTATTGTCTTCAGTGCAGCTTTTGACACCATTGATCATGCTATTCTTCTTCACAGATTAGAAAATGTAGTAGGAATTAAGGGTACAACCCTCTCCTGGCTCAGATCCTATTTGACCGATCGTTATCAGTATGTAGACTTAAATGGTGACTATTCTGCATGCTCTCTAGTGGAGTTTGATGTTCCACAAGGTTAAGTTTTAGGCCCACTGCTTTTTTCCCTTTACATGCTTCCTCTGTGCAACATAATCCGTAAACATGGTATTAGTTTTCATTGTTATGCTGACGTCAGACAGTTATATGTCTCATCAAAATCAGATAAGAAAATCCAGCTCACTAAAGTTGAGCAATGTGTGCAGGAAATAAGAGATTGGATGCTAATTAACTTCCTACTGCTTAATCCTGATAAGACAGAAGTTTTAGTCATAGGACCGCATTCAGCTAGAAGTAAGATTTTAGATCACACCGTAACTTTAGATGGCCTTTCTGTTCCATCAAGTGCAACAGTAAAAGACCTCGGTGTGATTATAGATTCCAGACTTTCATTTGAAGCTCATGTAGATAACATTACCAGGATAGCATTCTTTCACCTCAGAAATATTGCCAAGATAAGAAATATACTGTCGCTAAATGATGCAGAAAACCTAGTTCATGCTTTTATCACCTCTAGGTTGGACTATTGTAATGCTTTACTGTCTGGTTGTTCAGCTAGTTGCATAAATAAGCTAGATAGTATAATAATAATAGTCCAGAATGCAGCAGCGAGAGTCCTCACTAGAACCAGAAGATATGAGCACATCACACCAATCTTATCTGCACTTCATTGGCTCCCCGTAAAATTTCGCATTGATTTTAAAATACAACTTTTGACATATAAAGCATTAAATGGTCTCGCGCCGCAGTATCAGAGTGAATTGCTAGTGTCCTACGATCCGCCACTCCTACTTCGATCAAAGGATGCAGGCTGCTTGTCAGTACCGCGTATTATGAAAACTACAGCTGGGGGCAGAGCTTTTTCTTACAAAGCCCCAAAATTATGGAATAGTCTTCCAATTAATGTTCGGGACTCAGACACAGTCTCAGTGTTTAAGTCTAGGCCAAAAACCTATTTATTTAGCCAAGCATTTTCATAAATATATTTGCCATAAGGTAAAGGAGCAGATCTGGGGGACTCATGGACGTAGAGTATTATGGTGAACTGGTATGTTTAGATGCTGTCTTCCTCAGTCTCATTTGATCACTCAGGTTTGTTGACGGTGAGGTGATTGTTTGCTTTACATCTCAGGGAGCCCTCATGTTTGTGTTTCCTTCTGGCTCTCCCTTTTAGTTATGCTGTCATAGTTAGTCCTGCCGGAGTCTCTGCTTGCACTCTACAGTAAATATACATTCACATTATACATCGTATAACTGTGACCATACCTAATTGCCATCTCTCCTCCTCTTCTCTTCCTCCCCCTCTTTCTCTTCCCTCTTTCCACCTGTCTCCCCCTTTCACTCTTTCTCTCTCTTTGTCGAGCTACACATGTCGTTCCTGAGCTGCCAGTGATCCAGACTCCCTCTGCCCTCCGGACCTGTCTGATCCATCCTGGTGCCTGGCTTCTGCTTGGAGATTTCGTCACATGGATGCCCCGTGTGTCTGGTGCCCGGCGTCTGCTTGGAGATTTCGTCACATAGATGCCCTGTGTGTCTCCTTGGGATGCATCTGGTGCCTGGGGATGATTCTCTCTACCTAGACGACGGTTCTGGCCTCGACTGGTGTTGGCAACTGTTTCTCTGGGGACTTGACAGTCCGATAGTTCAGGACTGGAATTTCCTACAAGTCTACCTGAGTCTTCAATAACTACATGGACTCCATATTAACATCAACTAACATCAACTGTTATAGCTGACCTGCCTGCCACCTAACACACAATATAAATGCAGATAATTTTTCACCCAAATGAGGATGGGTTCCCTGTTGAGTCTGGTTCCTCTCAAGGTTTCTTCCTATCACCATCTCAGGGAGTTTTTCCTTGCCACTGTCGCCCTCGGCTTGCTCACCAGGGACAAACTGACCATTTTGATTCATACGCATTCACATTCCATACAAACTTAAATAATTGAAAGGTTGAAGTTGCATGAAAGTCAATGGTTTTAACAGGAATGTTACTACGATACGCGGCAGCCAGACCGCCACCCCTAGATGTCAGACAGGGTATGGCCAGGTAGCTGTATCCAGACGGGGTGAGAAAATTTAGATGGAAATAGTCATTTGGTATTTGCCATGTTTCAGTATGCAGCAAGAATCCCAGGTCTTTATCAGTTAACAGCGCGGAGAGCACAGTAGCCTTGTTAGTAAGTGAATGGCAGTTGAACAGCGCTAATGCAGGACGATGCGCATCATCATTGATGTATGTAGAGCAGATGAAGATGGAGATGCAGTAATTAATGCAGTACGATTGATACCACGGTGGTTGGCCGGCAGCATAGAATAGCGTATACCCGAACAGTTAGACCAAATAGAAGGAATAGACGAGGATGGCACACAGTGCGATGACAGGTAGTGGTGACTGGAACGATGAATGTAACGCGGCCGTCTAGTAATCCCAATAGCCTGTATGTAGATGCGTCGAGACGCGGGTGTGATTTCAGGCTTTTTAGTTGAGATAGCGAGTAGCTGAGTGCCATAACAACAACGCAGCCAAATAAGCCAGTGTTAAAACTCTAAGCAGAGCAGGTAAAGGAACTTTGCGAGCAGTGAAACGCATGGTTAGATGCGAAAGCACAACATCGCTGACAGATTAGGAGCACACTTCTCTCAATTAAAATGCAGGAGAGCCGAAACACTCTTGTCGCCGAATGATCAGCGCAATACAGACCCTATCAGTCAAATCAGATGGCGGGGGGGTGCCTCACCATCCGATATACTGTCCATGATAGATAGATGGGGGAGTGGAGACTCACCCGTCAGCTATGTAGGAGGCCCAAATGAGCATGAAGGCCGACAGGCAGAAGCAGAGCAGAGTGGTGCAGATAGGTAGTGATGGGTAGAGGCAATCCAGTCGGAGTATAATCCACAGTGAAAGAACAACAGTAGAGTCATAAACAATAATAACAAAGTAAGGTGTCCAGGAAAGGAGATGTAGCAATAGACAGGAAGCAAGGCGAGCAATTAGAGTTATAATCCTTAGTGAGATAACAACAGTAGAGTCATAAACAATCCAGATGTTCAGAAGAGGAGAGGAACCAATGGACGGGAAGCAAAACGCGGCAAAACAAAACAAACACGTAAATGTTTGAACAAAACAACAAAGGCCGCAGCAAAATGCACAAAGGTACTCAAACAGAGAAAAAAAACACAAACATGAGAAAACAAACACTGCTGCAAGAAGCGGCAGCTAAACGCACACAGCGTACTCTCGCCGAAGCCGGAAGTCATTAACCAAATCATGCACATATTGTACATTAAGAAGGCTGCTGTCATAGTGGTCAAGTTTTAAATGCTACTGTACATGCCCATGCATCACTACTTGTTTCTAAATCTAACCAACTGCCAAACACAATCTTATGAACAATTTTATACCTGATGGATCAATTAGCTAGATTGTTTACATTGGTTTAGGAATTAGGAACACAATGGAAAGTGGAAGAACAGGGGCGTTCAAGTCAAAGCAGTACTTTTGATTGTCCAGAATAACAGAACACAGTTTTGAGAGTACTCACTTTATTTCTCTATATAATCCCCTGCTACACTAATGCACTTATCACTTACTGTATGTGATTCATGCCTGAAACGCCCCAATGGCCCAAACATGTGGAAATGGCTTGAAGCGAGATCAGGACTGTACGGGGATGTGACAATAACTCCCAGCTGAGTTCCTGCAGTGTGCATGAGGTGTTGGTGAATGATTGTGTGTACGGTTCCCACTGACAGAAGCATCTCTTCTGCAAGTTGGCGGTTAATTTTCAAGGATCTGGCGTTCCACTGGCTGAACAGTCATGGGAACGACTGCAGTGGGCTCCGAGCCAACTCGGCCGGGATCTGCATTCATCTTCTTTAAAACGTCTTCACCATCCAAATTAAATAAAGAGTCTATTATTAAGGGTCTCATCAGCATGCTGTGTCTGAAGTCTTCTCTAAATGTCATATCAGACATTTCATCATAAGTCCCAGTTTGACTAAACTACCTAAGTCGATTGTATGTAGAAGCAAAATAAAAGATGATGCGATTCTGGGTTGCTGGCAACTATTACAGCCAGAATGCAGTTAATAGGGTGCAGGTCTTTTAGTGCAATAACCCCCAAAAGAAGATTAGAACAGGCTCTCTAATCTTTATTGATGATGGAGCTCCTGATGGGAGCAGCAGAACGAATTCAGAAGTCTGCAAAAACATTCCATCTGCGTCCAATCTAATTGTGAGGAACTTCATCATGCAGCAGCACAACGACCCGATACACACTGCCAGTGGGCAGGGGTTCGAACAGACGACAGCTATAAGCCGAGGTGGTGCCAATGGCAGAATTGATATTAATGAAAAAGTTCTGCACGATGCCTTTAGAAGCCAACAGTAATAGCAGTAATACTTTCTGACTCGGTTTTGTGTCAAACCATTCTCTTCTGACCTTACATACACTGCAGTGAATAGACCACGCCACGTTCACACAAGGTCATATTTTTGGCCTTTTCAGCAGCCGTGACTCCACTGGGTACACTGAGAAACAATATTTTATTATTCTTGTAGGCATGAGTCAATAGTACTTCATAGTGGCTTAGAAAATGCCTTTCTTTAATGTTTAGTATCCATTGTGCCCTTTCTGCTTTGTGAATTTGGCCTTCTTTGAGTTTTGTGGGTGTCGTTAAACACAACTCAGCTATGCCTGCACATGTCTGGTAATTTATGAGTAATTGCCATTTATCAAAATGCAAAACCTTTGTTTAACTGGTATAATGTTTTTGTTTGGTTATGCTTATGCAAACTTTGACACATGATTTCATCAAATATAATGAATCAGACCCAGGAATCATGGGTACAGTGACCTTCAGTGTTCGGAAGAGATCTATTAATGGAACGGTTTGGGTGTATGTCACACCAGCAGTCTAGAGCCATCATCAGCACAAATTTGAGCAAATGTCTGCAATAATGGAGCAAATAATGACTTTGCAAGACAACACTCTAGAAACTAAATTTCACTCTCCACATGCCGAGGTTACACCATGATTTGCCATTGTTTGTTCCATAAACAGTCTTAATCACTTTTTCACCTAATATTCAGATTAGCAAAACTGCGGACACCCTTTGAAGTCATCAGTAATTAAGATTTTTTTCTTTCAGTCGATTTATTTGATTGACATATACTGTAAGATTTAACAATCCAATTGTTCCGGGTTCAAAATGATGGATGATTCAAATGCATGAATTTAAAGGTGAAGTCACCAAACTCCAAAGTGAGTCCATAACCTCAAACTCCAAAAAACGTTTATGCAGTGTGAACAAGCTACGTGTCTATCCACATAAACTAATGTTAACAAATAAGCAAGAATTGAGCTCAACTTAAGTGACATCTGAAAATAAGAAGTGGGGAAATATCCCAATAACAGCTTGATTTAAAGTACGTATTTCCATCAGCCATACAGTACTGTAGTATGCGTCATTGGGAGAACATCATGCAAGGAGAGAACCGATAGTTCATAGTTGTAATGTTGGTGAAATGTAGTATACAGCAGTGTACAAGTATCTGGTATAAACTTGAGTTATTATCCTTCACCTATTTATTAGCAAAGAATAAAGTGCAATAAAAATGTACAATTAAGATGTTTTTTTATTTATTTAAATGTAGCACTGTTGCTCATCCACATCTCAGATTTCTCAAATATTTCTGTTGAGTCTCTTTGTTTCTCCTAACAAGACAAAAGCGAGCTTATAATGAGAAAGATCAATTCAGTCTCATGAGACCAGAAAAACCTCTTTCAAAGCAAGAAAATTTTGCTATGGGGTGCAATTTGAAAATCTTAATAAATGCAATATTTCAGTATCTGGGTATCATGTTAAACACTACAGTACTAGATCATGTTATAGTGTTTTATAGTCTGATAGCTGAAATCCTTCTACTATTTATTCTTGTTCTATATGTTTGTTCTACAGATAAAGTTCTGCAGATAAAAAATACCAATGCTCTTATACTGTTGGTACATATACAAATGACAAATAAAATATCTCTTGACTGGCTTGCGTTTGGTGAGGTACAGTAGCAAATGCAATGCTACACAGAGTCGAGCTTTCCATGGGAATTTGACTATGTAGCGTTTTCGACTCACTCTGTATTAATGCATTTACTTTCTTATAAGCAATTTTTTCATCCATTTATTCATCTTTAGTAAGCGTTTAACCCTGGTCAGGGTCACAGTTGATCCAGAGCCTTTCCCAGGAGTGCACCCTGGTTGGAATGCGGGTCCATTACAGCCTTGCCACACTTTGAGTTTAATATCAAAAACATGTGACTAGCAAGCACAATGAGAATTTTGCTTTAAAAAATGATAATCATCTTCTTGCATTCAATATAAAATGTATCCTGTATTGAGACCTTGAGGAGGTATACAATAAATGACTGATGAGCTGAATTTATGAGCATTTGCTCTATTAATGCTAGACTTTTTCATATTCGGCTTGACAGCATTTTCATATTCGGTTAAAGTCGAGCATTAATAGAACAAATGCTCATAAATTCAGTTCATCAGTCATTTATTGTATACCTCCTAAAGACATTACCTTTACAGACATTACCCTTTTATGGCTGAAGATGTGACGGTGAGGTTGAGTCCAGAGTTACGGATTGGAGCTAACACCAGGTTGCTGATATGGATTATTTGCACAGGAGGTTACTCTACAAATTAATCAATTTGTCCTCGTTAAGAGTCTAGCAGTAATTTAAATCAGATATACAGTCTTGATTTCCAAATCTGGTGTTAATGTAATTAGTAAGAATGCAACACTTTGTCGGACATCACATCACGCCACAGGGCAGGGGTCGCTCAGTGGGTAAGGTGTTGGACTACTACCTTTAACCTCCTCAGCTGCTCAGACGTAAAAGTGTAATAGACACTGGATATGAGCTTCTGTCAAATGACGTAAATATTGCAATGAAGAGGTTAATCTCGAGGAGTCTTTATAAAGTTAAACAAAAATGAAGAAAAACAACTAAAAACATATGTTGGTTAGGGTAAATTCATAGCAATCCATGGAGCTTGTTTAGTCTCTACTGAGTACTTTCTTATCTGATATTCCTCAAATGCCAAAAACCAGCTAGAAACTTCAACCTTAATTAAAATTCCTGGCTTAATTTTCATCTTCAAAGATCAATATCTCCCCCCAGTGAGCTTAAGACCATATGCCTGGATCCTAGAGTCCATCTGTAGCCGATGTCAGAGGGGCATTTCTGGGCCTTCCAGCCTGGGGAATTTTATAGCGGAGAATCCCCGCTGGGTCTGACCGTACTTTTAATAAGGCACTGATTTTAAATCATGCATACATGAATTAAACACTGCCAGAAATAATAGTTAAGACAGAAGGGATGAATAAAAAAAAGCAACTCACCCTTTCTGCTGACTGTGCTGTGCCAAAGAAGATGGGTATAAAAGCTAACCAAATGATACAAGTCGTGTACATTGTAAATCCAATAGGCTTGGCTTCGTTGAACGTCTCTGGCACCCCACGGGTCTTGATGGCATAGACAGTGCATGTGACCATTAAGAGGATGCTGTAGCCCAATGAGCAAATGAGAGAAAGGTCAGAAATGTCACACTTGAGAACCCCTCGTGCCTTGTCTGGGTCAGAAGTGCGCTGCTCACCGTAGTCCACCACCGTGTGAGGCGGGTCAACGGCAAACCACACGAACACACCAAATAGCTGCACCGAGATAAGACTAAAGGTGATCGCCAGCTGTGAGGCAGGACTGATGAAGCGTGGTGCTGCGACAGATTTCTTGCCCTGCTCAAAGATCCGGTGGATCCGGTTGGTCTTGGTGAGCAGTGCGGCGTGGCTGAAGCACATACCCAGGCCCAGAAATATGCGTCGCAGAGAACAGACTGCAACAGTCGGTGTAGCGATCATCAAGAAGGTGATAGCATAGCACAAGAAGATGCCCGTCAATAGGACATAGCTCATCTCACGGCCTGACGCCCGCACAATAGGCGTGTCGTTATGGCGTACGAACGTGATCACGACAAAACTGGTGGCCAAGATTCCCAAAACTGAGATGAAAACGGGCACAGACGCCCAGGGTGAGTACCACTCCAGCTTGATGATGGGAATAGGCTGGCACCCAGTTCGGTTGCGGTCTGGTCGCTGTTCGTACGGGCACATCTCACAACTGAACTCGCTGGCCTGATGTTGGTATCCCTCACAGCGCTCGCAGTGCCAGCAACATGGGACGCCCTTTACGGTCTTCTTCCTTTCACCCATGCGGCACGGCACGCTACACACAGACCCGGGGAGAGTGTGGTCACCTGTCCTCCAGCGCATGGCATTCACCTGAATTCACAAGCACAGTTGCAGAGGCACAGATAAAGCTTAATCCCATACAAGATTTATACAAGATGCCATAACGCCATACGTTAGCAAATACATAATCAATGTGTAAGTCAGATTTATTTTATGTGACGTGTCAAAGTAAGCAGGTCTGGCAGATTAGAGAATTAGGGAAAACATTCCGCCATTTTCTTGCAGCTTTTCATGAACTTTTAGAGTGAGGCTTTATTCCCTGCTCTATTCATACAGTGAAATCTCATTCAAGCTTCGCTAAACTCTAATCGGCCTATCTTGTTCACAATGGTTATATTGTTATATATAATTCCTCTTCCTGATGAGTCAAGTACCCAGAAATATACATGTTTTATTGCTGGCTTTGGCTTGTTTTGTATCATTTTCAATCCTTTTGTATTTTAATAAAAGTTTTTTAAAGGGTAACATGTCTGTATTCAGTAACTGAGAAAATGAGCTGACTAATGATCTAACAAATCTACTATTAAAAACTATAATAAGCTCACACTGGGTGAACGTCTGCAGAAGCACTTTTAAGGACAATTTAATTCTGGAGTAGAGCAGTCAGGTTTGTTTAAAGGGACTGCAGCCGTTCGCATTCGGTCTCTGCTTTGTGTCTTGCTCTCCTAGTTTACAGGAACAAGCTGTGCCAATTTAAAATATCCTAATACTTCTAATAATCTGTTTTGCCACTTCAGTCATATCCAGAGAACTCAATCATCTTCAACCATATTCATAGAATCTTCACTCACATCCAAGTGCAGCTTATTTGTCCAGCTTCCAATCACTTTATATTCCGCCACCGAAGCTTTGCTTATCTGATATTGGAAGATGTCGTAGCGTCCAGGTGCGTCGCCATTTTGATTGAAGGTAACCGGAGTCCCTGCACTTCCTGAAAGACAGCGCAGGATACATTCATCATCTTAAATGCCACATCAATCTTCTTGTATAATAAGGTGAAAATTAATCATTCTGACATTTTTTGTTTTAAGTTTTGTGACAGCAGCTTAAGTTGTTTTGTTCTTTCATGCTACGGGATGCACATTCTAGAAACAGAAAGAGTTATTTCCTAAGCACACCCCATATGATCGCAGCAACTCTCTGCCATTTTTTCTACCAGCCTGGTTGAAGGGGAAGAAGCAAAGACATACAGGTGCCACTGGAATGAATAACACACGACTCCCTGCTGTACATGGGAGGATTGCTGCACTATTGCACAATGAGAGGAAAGCAAATCCTCACTCTCAAGGAAGGAAGCTATGAGTTACTGTCAGCGTTTATGAACTGGTCCCTCAGTTCCAGGCCAGAAGTGTTTTTGGTGAGATCACTGAGCCACTTCTACTGGCAGGAGACCAGCTGTTTTGTGCTGAACAGCTCTGGCACACGCGCTGTCAGTGGAGAAGTATTAGGAGAGCATGCACACATGACCATGTCTGGTTTTACCGAATCCCAAAGCTGAAAGGAATTGCTTCCTTAAAGCTGAGAGTGATATTGTAGGCATTATTCAGACGACTTTGTTGCTGGTGAGAGCGCTGTGATTGTGATGATACCGAAAGACAGACTGTAGCTTTGGACTTTAAACAATAACGTACAGTTGGAACAATTAAAACATTGAAATTGTTTGAAAATAAAATCACCAGGCTATGAATGCCACCTGCTACAGTAGTTTCCCTACCTTCATCTTAGCGTCATAGCAGAAGTACCAGTCGTTGACGGGGGAAAAAGTTTGAAGAAATAGGTTATAGCTCAACATAAGCTGATCAGCTTTAATGTAATCGGTGATATTATTACTTCTGGTTGAAGCCCACGCACACACACATATATATATATATATACAGTATATATACAGTATACTTCAGCGCTGTTATTTCAGAGAAAGTAAAAATATTCACTTTATCTTTTCTAATTAATATCTATTGGTGCAGGTGTTTGTTTACATTGAGCGAGTAGCGCATTAGTAGCTTATTTTAAACTAGATTATTAAATCCCACACATAACTATTCATAACATCATTTTTACTCAACATTCTGATTTCACTTATAGTGCAGATTAAACGTCAGGCAGAGATCTACTGTAAGTACTGAAAAAGTTCTATTAAATTCTGTCCAGCTGTGAATTTAAGACACGCCCACAATTTAATAACTTCACTTCAATACCCAACATTTACATTTCACTTATGGTGTAGGTTTAGAAAGAACTGGCAAAGTTTTATTAAATTCTGTCAGACAGACAGACAGAATTTTTTTTATACTGTAGTTTCTGGTCCTCCAATGTATGAAACATAAGGATATCACTGAAAGAGCGATTCTGACCAGCACACAGACAAAACCTTTCTATTATTTATATAGACATGCTACCAGAGTACAAACGCCATCATCTTAGATATATTTCAGTTTGTGAAAAGTGAAAGCAGCATCTCAATGTTGTCCCTGACTCACATACTTACACGTCTTATAAGCACATAAACGCTTTCAAATAGAATCTTGTCCGAAATTGATCTGAACAGCGCGTCTTGAGAACACAGCTCCACTAAGAGCTGACAGCTCTGAAGATGGCCCTAACATCTGTTGACTCAGGCAGCGAGTTGTGGTGTCAGAGTTTTAATACGTAATTTGCCTCCTGAGGCAAAACAAAACTAAATAAAACACCTAATTAAAACAAACTAATTACCTGCAGTTGTTGTGACTGTATTTTAAATACCGGGGGGGGGGGGTGTCTGGGGGTACCTGTACCTGTACCAATGTACCTGGCTCAAGCATCTATCTGCTTAAACATGCTAGTCACACAGATTTCACAGAATCACTGGGATGTTACATTGCAAACATTCTGACTCAGTTTTCCTTTTTTATTTACCTTTTTTTCTTTTTTTCTCACTGTAGGGAATATTTGATTTTTAGTATGTTTCATGATATTCTGTGTGCGTGAGAACAGAATGTTACTTCTTTCTCTTACCTCGACACAAGCTGCACTTTTAATAAACACATCCTATAGTAGTTTATGTTAAAGGTCGTAAAACTGTTAAACGCTCGTAAATGCAGAGCTACTCCTAAATTTTATGTTCTTCTTTTCCTTATCTTTTCTAAACATTCCTGCTCAAATGTAAACACTTCTGCACCCTCTTCTTTGGTTCTTTGTGTGTGTGTGGGTATATATACTGGTGTCTTCCACAATAAACTTGGAACGTCTCACTGATCACGGACTTGTGTATTATTGAGGGGTTCCCTGGTACCAGGCGGGAAGCAAAGTACAGGCTGAGCACTGACTAGACGGGGTCTAGCAAAAACAAGAAATCCTTACAATTTGGGGGCTCGTCCGGGATACCTCTAATCAGGTGAGTGCTGCTTTTTTATTTTTCTCTATAAGGATAGAGCAAGCACGCTCCCTGGTTTTTGGTATCTGGACCATATATAGTACGGGGGAGGATTGTCTTGTGGCTTTTACGCCAGTATAGCGCGCGCTCGCTTCTGAAAGGTTCCTTGAACTGAAGCATAGTGTGGAAGCTGTATTCTGTTGCCCGCTCTTTTTTGTTTTTTGTCTTTGTTGAGCTCTTTTTTGTTGTCTTTTGTTGTTGTATTGTGTGTTTTTTGTTGAAGATATTGGTTCTTTCTGTTGCGGGTTAATTCACATTTATAAAATGGGTAATAAGAACACAACTACTTATCCAAAGCCGGACCCAGAAGAGGTTCCGCGCGACTGGATGAATAGGTGTGGACTCACTTATTTTACCACACCTTGGCTTGATAATTTATCAGGGTGGACTGAACCACAATTTCAATTTTTAACCTATCCACGCGGAGGTACTTTTAAGCCTGAATATCTAGCCTCTGCTTACTCTCAGATATATGAGGGTATGGGTGACCCAGGATGGGATTATCCTTACATGGGTTCATGTTATCAAAAATGGGTAGAAATGAAAGCTCTTTGGGATAAATACTTAGACATAAAAGAAACTAAAATACAGAAGAAAAAGATTCCAAAGGTCACATCCGAAACTAAATTCAAGCCGCCCGTTCATTCAACCTTTCCGATCCCTCCTCCATATCATGTTGACATAGAAACATCAGCATCTAACCAACAAATAATTGAGAAAATTTATCCTAATTTGAATCCCACTAATCCTTTTGTGAGCTGCCCATCTGTGCCTGTCTCTCCCGTACCCACAAAACCGTGCTCACCTTCGTCGGAAGTGTGTGCCTCAGGAAAGGGAAAGACTCCCAAGAGGGTGTCAGGACGAACTCCTGAGAGCCCTCTTTCGGATGATCCCGAGGATACTGATGGTGAGGATTTTGATAACTCGGACGATGAAGGTCCGGATGAGAGGTCTCGCCCCAAACCTCGACAAGAAAACACTGCGTTTGTTTTCTCTATGGGACCAAAGGGTCCAAAAATCCTTCCACCATCCGTAAGCACGCTGAAGGACATTATTAAGATGCTCCCTTCTCCCAACAAACCTTTGCATTTTGTTGATATGCTGATAAAGGCTTCCAGGCACTGTCAGCTCGTGGGTGCGGATTATCGCTTTATTTTGCAGTCGGTTTTGGGAGATGGGTACGATGAGGCTGATTTGATAAAGACGGTAAAATGTTTAGATCCTGAAAAAGACAGATGGACTGTAGTGGTGAAACATGAAGACGTAGAGGGAGGGGGGAGACGAAAAAAGAAGGAATATGATTTTCTTTGGGGTAATTCTAATGAGGCTATGAAACTTTTAAAAGATGAGCTAACTACTTATCTTCTTGCACGTCAACAAGCTAGTCAGGATCTGTCACAGGTAACTAATTGTAAACAAGAAAAGAGTGAGACCACATCCAGGTTTCTGGAGAGGTTTCGAGAGACCTGGACCCTTTTGGGTGGTATGCCCCTCCCTGAAGAAAACCCTAACCCACTTTTCCTTACCACCTTCTTGAATAATTGTCGACCAGAAATCATGAAGATTTTAAAGTTTCAATTGTCAGACCGTTCTACAACGACTATTAAAAAATTAGGTGAGCGTGTGAGAACACTGGAAGGAGACGGTATTTTAGAAAACAGACAAGTGGCATGTTTGTTTGTGGAGAGTGAAGGACACAGAGGTGGAAAAAGGGGGGGTAGAGGAGGCCGAGGAGGCTGTGGAAGAGGTAGAGGAGGTCTGCAGGGTCAGAGTGCACCCCGTAGATCTGGTTATTGTTATTATTGTTATAAAGAAGGTCATTGGGCTCGTGAATGTCGCACGAAGGCCCTTGATGAGGGACGTAGTGGACAAAATGTGTACAATCGATTGAATGATGATCAGTGGCATGATGCTAATAAGGTGTTTTCTCCTAATCCTTCACAGCAGCCACCACAGCGAGTACAACCACAACAACAGCAGCAGCAATATAGACCCAATCCCTTCTCAGGGATGCAGGTAGGAGCATATGATGCATAGGGATGCCCGCAGAGTTCCAGCCCCGCGATGTTACTTTGTACTTTCGAGTCACCTCAGGTTAATGAGTTGCCCTTTATAGAATTGTGTATAGATGGTTCTGTATTCTCTTTTTTGGTGGATACAGGAGCTACAATGTCGTCTTTAGGTCGTGATTATGAGGGACCGCTTTCGAATAAAAGTATCAGCTCTGTGGGAATTGAAGGGGTTGCTCAACGAAATTATTTCACTCCTCAGGTAACTGTAACATGTCCTTTAGATAAGGGAATTCATCTCTCTCATCGTTTTGTCTGTATGCCTGATTGTCCTTTTAATCTGCTAGGACGCGATTTAATGAGCAGATTACACATGTCCTTGACTTTTTCTGGCGAAAAACTCACTGTTGAAGTGCCTGATTCAGTTCCTTTTTCCCACCTCACAAATATGCGTGTAAATAATTGTTTCCTTTCTTCACAGAACAGCTCTATTCCTGCTGCCCTTCAATGTGTGCCGAGCAGTCTGTGGGCTGAACATAAGGATGAGGTGGGGTTAGTACACTGTGTTCCTTATGAAGCTAAATTAAAACATTTGCAACCTGTGTACATCAAACAATATCCACTCTCCGAGGCCAAGGCCTCAGGAATAGATGAAATTTTAAGCTCATTGCTCAAGCAGGGTGTTATTAAACCATGTGTAAGTTCTTATAACACACCTGTTAATCCAGTACTGAAACCTGATGGTACGTGGAGATTTACACAAGATTTGAGAAAAATAAATGACATAATTGTCCCTGTAGCACCTGTTGTGCCTGATGTGCTTTCTTATCTAAAACTTTAGATGCTGTGGCACAAGGTTTGCCTGCCTGTCTCAGGGCTGTGGCCGCCTGTGCGGTGATGGTACAAGATGCTGAAAAGATTGTTCTCTCTAATCCTTTAATTTTGTATTCTCCACATCAGGTTAAACAAGTGCTGCAGAACATTCAAACACAACACATGACGGCTCAGAGACGGTCTGGGTATGAGATTATCCTGTGTTCTACAAGTAACTTAGAGATAAAAACCACCTCTTCTTTTGACACCCTCGGATATGCTCTGGCACGCTTGATCAATGCACAGGATGACACGCTAATAGACACAGATCATGACTGTTGTTCAGAGATTATTCACTCCACTAGTATACGTCCTGATCTATCTTCTACTCCATTAACAACTGGTGACATTTTGTTTGTAGATGGTTCCTGTTCAAAACCATATGATGGGAAATTTCTCTGTGGTTATTCTGTGTGTGCACTGCCAGATATAACCATTGAAGCTTACTCTCTCCCTTTCTCATCTGCTCAGGCAGCTGAACTTTTTGCTCTAACTCGTGCGTGTGTTCTTTCTGAAGGAAAAGATGTCACTATATACACTGATTCTCGTTACGCTTTTGGTATCGCTCACGACTTTGGCCGCATCTGGCAATCCAGGGGTTTTCGTTCTGCTGAGGGTAAGCTAATTTCTCATTCTTCTCTTGTTCAGGATTTAATAGACGCATGCCATCTACCTGGTACTCTTGCTATTGTAAAAACTAAGGCTCATTCTTCTGGTGATTCTACAGAAGTGCGAGGGAATTCGCTAGCTGATCGTATTGCTAAAAAAGCAGCTCAAAAACAGATTTTCTTTCCTGATTCTGGTTCTGAGTTGATCAATACATCTTTTCTTGCTAGCTCTTTGATTCCCGATGTAGATTTATTGTCTTTGCAAGCTTCAGCCACGCCGAATGATTCCTCTTTTTGGCAAGCTCAGGGCGCCTACGTTGCTTCTGATGGTTTATGGTACTGTGCTGATGGCCGTTTGTGCCTGCCGTCTCATTGTCTTCCGTTCCTCGTGCGCGAGTTCCACGGTGTTACACATCGTGCACGAAGGGGGGTTAAGGAAGATATGAAAAAACTCTTTTGCATAGCTAACATGCTTGGAACAATAGATTTATTAATATCTAGATGTTTGGTGTGTGCTCAGAATAATGTGACAAAGGGTTTAGGTAAACACGAAAGTCTTCCTTTACCTACTGCTCCGTTTGCAGAGTGGCAAATTGATTTTACACATATGCCTGCATGTGGCCCATTCAAATATCTTCTGGTTTTGGTAGACAAGTTTTCAAGGTGGGTGGAAGCTTTCCCGTGTGCTCGAGAGAATGCAAAGGTGGTGACCCGAGTCTTAGCGAAAGAAATAATACCTCGTTATGGCGTTCCTCATGCTATTGACTCGGATAAAGGAACACCTTTTACATCACAGGTAACACAGAATTTGTGTAAATATCTTTCACTGTCCTGGCATTTTCACATTCCTTATCATCCACAGTCATCAGGTATAGTCGAAAGAACAAATAGGACACTGAAAGAAAAACTGTCTAAAGCAATGCAAACTATGGGGAGTAAAAACTGGGTTGATCTGTTACCTGCTGTTCTAGCTGAAATGAGAATGACACCAAGAAAAGATGTGCACATGTCACCACATGAAATTATATTTGGCAGACCTTTTCCCGTGCCATGGAGGAAAGGTAAACCCGCGATAGGAACAACTGATCTTGATGTACATATTGCTGAATATTCTGCTGCTCTAATAGATACTCTGAACAAACATTATGAACGAATTGCTAATGTGACTCCAGTACCCTCAACGAAACCCACACATCCTTTTAATGTGGGAGATACTGTTCTGGTAAGATCTTTGACCCCCAGAAAACTGGGAGATTGTAAATATGACGGACCAGCAGAAATAATCGCAATTACTCGTACTGCTGTCCTAACTGATCTTTTTCCACAGTGGATCCATGCTACTAGGCTGAAGAGATGTCCTGTCGGCGTGAGATCAAAGGATGAATAAATGTTTGTGTATTATTATCTTTCTTTCTCTGTGATTTTTGTTGTTCCCTAGACTGAAGACGTGCTGCAGTGATGACCAACCCGTGACGTGACACAGAGGGATTGTCTTGGGTTGCCACGGGACGACTTCACTATTGCTATTAGTTTACCATTCCTGGTGGTGTCTTAGCGCCTCGTAAGGTGGGACGAGTGCAGATTGGGCGTGCCCGCACTCTGAGCACTGTAGCGTCAAGAAAGGCAATAGTTCACCACTAGTAGTTATTTATATGTTTGACATTGCGAACAAGATTTTTCACACACACGAGTTTACACTCAACCTGTTATATTTCTGTGTATTCTTTTGGTCACACTTCATTCTGTAGAGTTTATAGAACAGCACTTGGAGTAAGGTGGTAACCTCTCCCGCCTTAGAATGAAGTTTCTCTTTGTCCTCTTAATCTTGAATGAGAGATTGTTGTACAACATAGTGCAACCTCATCCACATGATAATGTTTTTTGGCGATTCGCTAATTGGACCGCTAAGCGATATACCAATGATTCAGACCTGTTGTGTATTTTAGGTCCATGCATTCTTCGCTGTGTGCAAAATTTTTTGTATAAGTATGTTTCAGGTTATGTTCCTGCGCCGTGTCCGATGACCTATTATCCGCCGGCGACTTCTTGAAAGTTCTGAGTTTTATTCAACGATGTTTCTTATGAATAAAAGGGGGGAACTGTAGGGAATATTTGATTTTTAGTATGTTTCATGATATTCTGTGTGCGTGAGAACAGAATGTTACTTCTTTCTCTTACCTCGACACAAGCTGCACTTTTAATAAACACATCCTATAGTAGTTTATGTTAAAGGTCGTAAAACTGTTAAACGCTCGTAAATGCAGAGCTACTCCTAAATTTTATGTTCTTCTTTTCCTTATCTTTTCTAAACATTCCTGCTCAAATGTAAACACTTCTGCACCCTCTTCTTTGGTTCTTTGTGTGTGTGTGGGTATATATACTGGTGTCTTCCACAATAAACTTGGAACGTCTCACTGATCACGGACTTGTGTATTATTGAGGGGTTCCCTGGTACCAGGCGGGAAGCAAAGTACAGGCTGAGCACTGACTAGACGGGGTCTAGCAAAAACAAGAAATCCTTACACTCACACTGTCCTTCAGGCATGCTTTGAAGCATTTATGGATAATTTCCCTATTTGCAGGAGAAAAAAAGAATGCATTGGACCTGTACCTCTGGGAGTCTACACGTCACTAGTGAAAGTCGCCTTTGTGATAGTCCAGACACAGGCTGAAAGGGACTGTCCAGCCTATTGTGCACATAAAGGAGTACACACACACACACACACACACACACCCACACACACATAGACCTTACTCATGCACCTATCGCAGCAATGAATTTATGGAGTTTGTAAGATTTAATGCTAGAGAAGGTAAGCAACATGGTGGTGACCCATGCAACTTATAGATATTGTATCGCATGATTTACAATCAAAAATGTATTAATCAATTAATTTAAGTAATACAAAATAGTGTGTGTAATTGAGTTAGCTTTTCTGCACTTATATTTTGATATATTATTATTATACAATATTTGTTATTATTCTAGAAATGTTATGTATTTTGTACATTTGCGATAATAGACAGATCATTTAGTTTATATTTAACGATCGAGCTGAACTGAATGCCGGATAAATTGCGCGTACGTCCAGGAGACGCTCAAAACTTGTTTGCGTCAATGTAAAGCCAAGGGAAGCGAATCTTAGGAGTCAGCAAAAGCTGTTTTGAAAAAGTCCACCCACGATACTGTACTACCGTTTCCTTTGCCATGCATTCAAAGGCTATGTGATTTTTTTTTTCAACTTTCTTTTGTAATATTGGTAATATTTTTGTGTGCCTGGAATGGATTATCTGCATTTACATTATATCTTATGGCAAAATTCGTAATGCAATTTGAGAACCCGCGCCAGAACGAATTCAATTCCTGCGTATGCCTGGATTCTGCTGAATATATTATAAAGCATTGAGACTCAGAGCTACAAATATCTGCTCTGATTCAACTTAACTGGGCAAACACACACACACACACACACACACACACTAATTGGAAAGTCAAGTCTCCTGCCTTGATTTAATTTGAAACGGAGATGATTGGTCAAACTTTTTGAGAGTTATGAAGGTTTGTTCGGGACCTGACAGAAAACGGATTTCCCATACGAACCCATTCATTTTGCACTCTGGCTGAGTTCCGCAAAAGAAAAAAAAGGACTTTCTTCTGGCTTCTCTTCATTGTCTCTCAGCATTGCTTGCTGATATCCTGACCCTGGTCTCCTTTCGATACTTTGATGAGGTTTTGGTTTTATCTGACTGGATTTTAAATACACTTTGCTTCTTTTATTCCTTTTTGTTTTGCTTTGTCTTTGTCTCAAATACATACTGAATGTTTTTTTCTCACCTGTGTCCATATTAGTGAAAAAGACGATCAGTAAATGACTGAGGAACTTCACACCAGTGGATTTCCACAGTTCATCCTGGATAAAGGCAGTTTGTAGTCGTTTAGCACTTATTTAATCACTATTACATCCCGGTGTGGATAGTCGAGCGTGGACTTCGGCGGATTTATTCCCTTTTCTTTAAGGAGCTCAGGGATCTTAAGTGTTCAACTGAGATCTTTTCTCTCTGTGATTGAAGCGAAGGCTTTAATCTCATGTCATTAGGGCTTAGGGCCTTTTAGTAACGTATTGTTCGAGTTTAAGTTGAAATGGTCCGACAGTCTCTGGAAGTCATGTGTGTGGATCAATGGGTACTGAGGGTTAGTCAGGTCATACCACCCCCTTAAACCTACAGGAGACAAGCAGCTGAACTCTTTTTTGGTCTGTAATGACCTCATGCGTTATTTCCTCACAATACTGCATATGATTAACGGAAATATTGTAATCTTTTTTGTTTAAATAATACAAAACACCAAACATATGGTTCTGTCATCTGTTCTTTGTGTAATTAGTACTTTGATTACACAGTGTGAGCTTAGTTTATTCACTTTCGTCTCTCCTCAAAAATGTTCTCCTATTTTTTGTGTGAAAAGAAACGTGATAAAGTAAACATCCTCCACATCGTAAAACAGACAGGAATCAAGGAAGCATTTGATTTCACTGTGTAATTAAGTTACATTTTTACCACATTACTGAAATTCCTTTCTTTACACATCCCAGGTAGGAAACGGGGGGGTTAGAGCACAGGGTCAGGGGCACTCAAGAGTCCATGATGGCAGCCTGGCAGAGTCTGGGCTCGAACCGCTGACCTTCTGCTCGACCCACCGAGCTACCACTGGCCATAACTCCTTGATAGAACCATTACTGATATCATTACATGAGTCTAATCAGCAGGAAGAAGTCAGTCCCAGTCCTGCTTCTCTAACCCGGTTTGTGTAATCTTCTCACAGACTGTTAGTGGTGCTGTTGTGCTTGGATCCACTATCTGATGTGTTTATGTATTTGAAATACAGCGGACTTCCTTCATTTGACTGAGGAAGTCAATCTGCATCAGTCTATTTGTAATTGTTAGTAATTGTATATCTCTGGAGATTTGGTCTAAGACCAGAGATTTAATTATGAAGCATGAAGGTGAATCATAAGCAGAAATACTGTAGATCCAAACTTTGGTAAAGTCCAAGCACAAGGAAATCACTGAGAATTTCACCAACTGCCTCTTGTCACATGACTTCCGGTGCACTTACAAGTTTAATGGCTGGTATATTTTAAGTATCAGCATTATGATTTCCTTTATGAAAGTTTCATCTGTTCCTGCTCTGATGACCTGATGACATCGTTATTTCATTATTCATTATTACATTTTATTATTTTATTTGAAAGTATTACACTGTTCATTTTCTATAATATTGCTTTGTGACTCACTAGCTGTTGGGTGTTTCATCTTTTTGTGTAATTTAAGGCTACGTTCACATTACCGGCCTGAAGGCTGTCTGAACGCACACATTTTATGTTTAAACTGTAGATTGATACAGCAATCCTGGCCTTAGATTACTGTTAATTGTAATCGTTTCCCTGTTTGACATTGTTGTCATGATAATGTTGATATGGTGAGCGTATGGTGTTAATGTAACAGTTTGATGAAGGACCTTTTTTATTCCAACACGACTCCGCCCCAGTGCACAAAGCAACGACAATAAAGACATGGTTTGATGAGTTCAGTGTGGAAGAACTCGACCAGCCTGAACACAGAGCCCTGACCTCAACCCCATCAAGCACCTTTGGGATGAACTAGACTACAGAATGAATGGGCACAAATTCTCACAGAAACTCTTGTGGAAGTTACAGTATAGCTGCAAAAGGGGGACCGACTCCATATTGAAGTGTATGTATTTGGATAAAATTATATTGCAGGTCTGCCCATATACAGTACACGTAGTGTATCTTGCTTGTAAGTTAAAAGCAAGTTTAATAAAAGTAATTTGCTTATCAATAATTCTGGACCTTTAAGCTGGAATAGAAATCAGATTCAGACTATTTGAATATTCGGTTTGAGAACTCCTCCTATATACTGTTAAGTAAATTACATTATTACTTTATTTGGCCATATATATGTTTAGCTGTAGTATAATAATGAGGTTTTTTCCTTTTTCATCCTCATGGATTATTTGTTTCCAATAACAATTAAGAAAGAATTTGGGGCATGAAAACATGTATTTGATATTTATATGACTTTATTTAAAAGTTTACACTTTTTAGCCATTAAAACATATTCACAAGCATTGCATAATTATACATGTATATAAAATATCTATTCTTATATCTATTCTCATAATAATATTCATATAATCTATATATAATTCTAAACCCATATGTTTATTTTATCCTGATAATGATTAGTTCTCCAATCATACAGCCTAACAAACATTTACTCACTTCTCATACAGGTTTCTAAAAATCTGTGAACTCCTGCAACTGCTTCATGGGAGTGTTAAATGCAAATATTCCACTATTTGTGTTAAAGAACAATTTCCTACAATTTCATGCTCTTCTTTGATGTCGATAAAACTAATTTTCTTTTTTTTTAATGGTAAGAGGACATCAGAGACTGTGTAGACAATGCCTCAAAGCTTCACTCATTTTTTTATTAAGATATTAGTAAAGACAGTAATAATATTGCTACATACAGGAAAAAATAAAGGCGCATACTGTACCTTCTCTGCCTGAGTGTTTTTATCATGTTCTGTGACATTGTTTTTACATAAATGTCAGAAGTTTTCACAGAAGCCTTACATACGTAAGACTTACTTATGAAAGATTCATGGAAGGCGTATGAATGTGGTACAAAAGACTGATATACGTACACTTCAAATAAACACACTCCCTTACACAGTCTAAATGATTAATATAAAGTACAATAATTGTGAATATACAGGGAAGTGTACTGGTGGCCAGCATTAAATGGGGCTTTTTTGCACCTGAAAAACTGTCCGGGTGTAAAACCTGTTCTGAACCCCTGATGTCCTGGATTTCATGATTTCAATGTTAATTACTCCTAGGCTTTTTGATCTCTCCTTTAGCCTATGGCATGAAATATTTTTAAAGGGTTTATTATGTAGGGTGGGTTCATTTATGTAGGCCATCATGTTGTGTAGAGTCCACTGAAATGACTTAGAAAAATCGGCAGGAATAAAAGTTAAAAAAAAAAAACTAAAAATAGATTGCAGCCTCAGAAGATTAGCCCCTTTACACCAGAAGTATCCGATAAGCAATGTAAAAGGAATGGGTCCGGGATTCTTCTTTATGTATTGGTGGGCATTGTTAAGCCATCCTTAAAACCCTCATTATAACTTCAAACCACTTTTAGAGAAGTCCCCCAGAGATTCACATCATTTTTCAGGCCTATGCTGAGTGTTTAATTAAAAAATATATTTTTTTAGTACAAACCGGATTCCAAAAAAGTTGGGACACTAAACAAATTGTGAATGAAAACTGAATGCAATGATGTGGAGATGGCAAATGTCAATATTTTATTCAGAATAGAACATAAATCACGGAACAAAAGTTTAAACTGAGAAAATGTATCATTTTAAGGGAAAAAAATGGTGAATCAAAATGTCATGGTGTCAACAAATCCCAAAAAAGTTGGGACAAGGCCATTTTCACCACTGTGTGGCATCTCCCCTTCTTCTTACAACACTCAACAGACGTCTGGGGACCGAGGAGACCAGTTTCTCAAGTTTAGAAATAGGAATGCTCTCCCATTCTTGTCTAATACAGGCCTCTAACTGTTCAGTCGTCTTGGGCCTTCTTTGTCGCACCTTCCTCTTTACGATGCGCCAAATGTTCTCTATAGGGGAAAGATCTGGACTGCAGACTGGCCATTTCAGTACCCGGATCCTTCTCCTACGCAGCCATGATGTTGTGATTGATGCAGAATGTGGTCTGGCATTATCTTGTTGAAAAATGCAGGGTCTTCCCTGAAAGAGATGACGTCTGGATGGGATCATATGTTGTTCTAGAACCTGAATATATTTTTCTGCATTGATGGTGCCTTTCCAGACATGCAAGCTGCCCATGCCACACACACTCATGCAACCCCATACCATCAGAGATGCAGGCTTCTGAACTGAGCGTTGATAACAACTTTGGTTGTCCTTGTCCTCTTTGGTCCGGATGACATGGCGTCCCACATTTCCAACAAGAACTTCGAATCGTGACTCGTCTGACCACAGAACAGTCTTCCATTTTGCCACACTCCATTTTAAATGATCCCTGGCCCAATGAAAACGCCTGTGCTTGTGGATCTTGCTTAGAAATGGCTTCTTCTTTGCACTGTAGAGTTTCAGCTGGCGACGGCGGATGGCACGGTGGATTGTGTTCACTGACGATGGTTTCTGGAAGTATTCCTGAGCCCATTCTGTGATTTCCTTTACAGTAGCATTCCTGTTTGTGGTGCAGTGTCGTTTAAGGGCCCGGAGATCACGGGCATTCAGTATGGTTTTACGCCCTTGACCCTTACGCACAGAGATTGTTCCAGATTCTCTGAATCTTCGGATGATATTATGCACAGTTGATGATGATAACTGCAAAGTCTTTGCAATTTTTTGCTGGGTAACACCTTTCTGATATTGCTCCACTATCTTTCTGCACAACATTGTGGGAATTGGTGATCCTCTACCCATCTTGGCTTCTGAGAGACACTGCCACTCTGAGAAGCTCTTTTTATACCCAATCATGTTGCCAATTAACCTAATTACTGTTAATTGGTCTTCCAGCTCTTCGTTATGCTCAAATGTACTTTTTACAGCCTCTTATTGCTACTTGTCCCAATGTTTTTGGGATTTGTTGACACCGTGAAATTTGGAATCAACATATTTTTCCTTTAAAATGATAAATTTTCTCTAAACTTTTGATCTGTCATCTACAGTATGTTCTATTCTGAATAAAATATTGACATTTGCCATCTCCACATCATTGTATTCAGTTTTTATTCACAATTTGTTTAGTGTCCCAACTTTTTTGGAATCCGGTTTGTACTAACAAGATCAGAATCTGTCTATAATTGTGAGATCAAACAAGATTGAATTGTGTTTACTGTAACTGAGTATTTAGTGAGAATGCTGGTGACATGGTGGTGCCGAACCTTTGTGTTCCAGCTTCGAGCTCAAATTGCTTTGAATGTTATTCATGTGTCACATGAGGTTCTTCCCACATCCCCAAAACATGGCAGTAGATGAACTGGCCAGGATAAAATGCCCTTAGCTTTAAATATGGGTTCATGGTGCACTTACAGCGGAAACGATTGTTGTCTTCACACCTCATGGCCAGTTTTCCTGGGTATAGGCTCTGAACTCATTACAAACCTGACCCTGATAAAGTGAGCAAATAAATGCGAAGTTTAATGTAACCTCGGCCGTTCCGCTTCTGCCACTGCTAAATGAAATATCTTTGATTGACTTAGCTTAGCAGCGGCCGCGGTCCATTAATAAAGTTCAGGTGCAACCTATTTCCATTTATTTAATTAAGTTCGGTATTTGCCAATAAAGGACTTGTGTGTGTGAACACGGTATATAATCAGCTCTTACAGATGATTGCGGGTATAGTGATATAGTAGCAAAGGTGAGAGTGGCTTTTTTCATTCTCAGCAAGCAGAAACTGCTAATTAAGTCATACTACTAGAAAAAGGGGTATTATTGCAAGGAAAGGCAACATGTCGGCTATAACAAAGCTCCAGTCTGGAAAAAAAATAGCTGACAGACTGAATGAAATAAAAATGGGCAAAGATATCACAATTACATGGTGTAGTAAAATGATAGATAGATAGATAGATAGATAGATAGATAGATAGATAGATAGATAGATAGATAGATAGATAGATAGATAGATAGATAGTCATAGCTTAGTTTGTGGAATCTAAATTATTATTGGCTTATTCATTCATTTTGTTCTGAGCCTTGTTAGTGCTTTATGCCCGGCTCGACCCTTTGCTCAGTCTGCTGCTTTTTGGCTTATTTGCACTGACATTTCCTATTTTCCTGACCAGTGCCTGGTTACTTTGATCTCAGTCCTGATTTGTGTTTTTTGTATATTTGGATTTTATATTACACCACCTTTGTGTGTGGATCATAACTCTCTCTCTCTCTCTCTCTCTCTGAGTCTGATGTGTTACGTTAATGGAACTGATGGGATCAGAGGAAGTGTAGTGCACTTAGCCATGAACACCAGTTTAGCTTTATTGCTTTAAGAAGCGATAAAGTAACAAGCAAAGGACACACACAACAGATTTCTACATAGATATCCACACTAGAATGCCCAATAGACCAAATAAAATCAGTATTCCAAATCATATTAATAGTGGTAGCACTGCTACATTTCTAATTGCATTTTGGAGGTAAGAAACACGACTTAGACAGGGTATTGGAACAGAGTGCTGGAGGATAATCTATACAGTACATATAATAAAACTGTAAAGTTGGAGTGTCTGTAGATTGAAGATATTTGCGAAAAAGTCACTTGTGGGGATGTAAGATGAGTAATAGAAAATGTATCATCTGTCTGTTTGTTTGTGCACACATCACTAAAAAACTACAGGAAAAACATTTATGTGATTTTCACAGATGTATTTGGCCAGGCTTGGGGTAACATATAGGCTTTGATTCATCTCAATCGACCCACGGCAAGAGAAGACATTTACTTACATCTGAATAGAGCCATTTATATAAATCATACATATGAATGGAGAGCTATGTGCAGGGGCGGGGCTCCAACTCGTGTGGAGAATCTGACATGCATCTGTTTTTAATTTTAAACATTAATTTAATAAACATTTATATCGTCGATGATGCCGTCGACCACTAAGGTTTAATGGAAAAACGCTCGTATATCATAAAAAGATCGACCTTGAAAAAATTATTAGTTCATCTCAAAATTCAACAGATGGCGCTGTACATTTAAAAAAAATGAAATTAAATTCCACATGGACAAAGTCGCTGGAACATCGAGTTAAGATGAGATCAGGACACAAGAAGTCCCCCCCAAAAATGATTGTAAACCCAATAGGCTATCAAAGAACTAAGACATCAATAAAGTCGTGTATCACATGCAGTCAGAGTCACACTTATAAAATCAAAGTATTTTTGTGCAAATTTCCCAAAGAATCTATAGAGTAGCATCTGTCTATACAAGCCAGTGGTCATAAAATTGTTGCTATTGCTAAGAAAAAAAATGATGTAATGAAAGCGAACGATGGTCATGAGCTTACTCCTTCTCTACTGTACGTATCCTACACGTAAGGTGACACACTTCTCCAAATGATGGATGAGCTGGGTGGAGACTGTCTTTGAAGAAGCCTTCTTTTTGGCTCTTGAGGAAAAGTTCCACCTCAGTAATCGTCAAACGCCTGCCATGAAGAGGTTCCTTCAAGTGACACTTCATGAAGAAGGTGAACCCCCCCTTTCGTGAACATTCCACAACGCTTCCCCTTGTTTTTTCCCCCTCTATTAATAGTTATAGCGATACAGTTCCATTGTGTGGCTTTTTAAACAAGAAGAGATTTTCGTGAACCTACTTATTTCCAGAAACAAATATTTTCAGATTTTTCATACAATAATCCGACTTTTATGACCACCCCTCATACACTGCACAGTGTATTCAGTTCACCTTCTGTAGATACTGTCATGAAGTGGGCAGAGCAGTGTGAGTGCAGATTTTATGATAACCAATATGTCAGAGACAGAGGAGAGGACTAGACAGTACTCAAGAATAAGCGAGGCAGGGAAATGGTCAGGAAACAGGCATGAACTATAAAAAGCCAAAGGCGCAAAGGGTAAGCGGGCAGATACAGGCAGAAAATAAAAGCTTGTGATAGTCACAGACTGAGCTGAAGTGAGACTGCAAAGTGTGTTTGTCACTCCTGATGAACTAGAGCAGGATCTTTATTGTGTTTAAGGTAGCATGGTTAAAGAAGAACCTGACTGTAGGTTGGGTGATGAGGTCATACACACTACACACTACACAGGTACTGACTGTAGCACTCAAGACAATCACCCTGATAAACTGGACTATATGCAAGCCGCTGTATAAATTTATTGTCCGACATATGTCTGATTTCGGTACAGTAGGTGACGATATGCTGCCTGTCAGCTTGTTAGTATTAGATCTTTACCAGATTGACGTATTATGTCAAATACTCAATACTCAAGAAACGAGTCAAGTGTTGAAAACATTTAAAAAATAGTCATATTTGCAAATTAGTATGAAATGTGTAAGAAAAAGTGCATAAATCAAAATGATCAGATCGTCCCTGATGAACGAGCCGAGGGCGACGGTGCTGATGGAAAAACTCCCTGAGATGGCAATAGGAGGAAACCTTGCGAGGAACCAGACTTAACAGGGAACCCATCCACATCTGGGTGATAACGGATAGCAGGGATTGATCTGCAGTCATACTGTGTGTCAGGAGGCTGGAAGTAAGGTAGGTGCATTATGCTTGTGCTGTATGCTTTACTTTCCATTGTATAAATAAGATACACGCCATCCCTATAGTGTTGTCTGAAGGCGGACGGCGCCACTGTTTTATTAGTGGCTTCTTCTCCTTCTTCTTCTTCTTCTTCTTTTGTTATGCATTTTCTTGATTTCACAACATTATTATTACATATTATAAGATTATATATACCATGTAGTAGAGAAATAATTTATTGTCCTCGTATGAGAACAATGGGGTCCCAAGAAGTTATTAAATACATTCAATAGCAATAACATGTCCAAAAACCTTATAAAGTGGCACATCACCACTGCAGCTATTCTAGATTTTATAGACAGTGAGTTTCAGGAAATCCATATTGAAATGATGAGTTTCCTGAGAGAATTAAATATAACACCACGACTGTTTCTTGGGATATGATTTTAGGATGAAATGAATACTGATCAGTGTGTGGAAGCAACATTAGATTAGACGGTTTAAATAAAATATAGGATTCGATGCTAAATTAGAGAAATTGGAAGCAAGAAAATGAGATCTCACAGAAGGATATGCAAATGTAACCGACGCGGTTATTACTGTGGTTTTCCATCATGGCCCATGTTACACAATTGTTTCAGTCTGAGATACACTCCACCAGACCGCCAGTATACAGTATGTGCTAGTGTTTAAGGGGGTCTTGTGTTGTTGCATTTCGTTCTAATGTTTAAAAATGTCCTGCGCTGTTTTTTTCACTTCGCTACAAGCCACAATTCATCACAGACAGTGGAAGGATTTTAAACATTGTTTAAACGCTTACCGTCTAGACTATGCAGGGCTTAGAGTTAACTAATTACAGGCTGATTTTTTTTTTGGAACTGAAAAATCCGCAGGTTCAGGATTTGGCTAATTCAACTCAGAGTTTGGTTGCGTTTTGGCTTTTTCAGGACCCTGGAACAGACCGCCGGCTTTCATCTGTTTCTGTTTCATTAGCATTTTGGCCAGAGATCCTCAATCACGTGTTTTTTTTTTTGGTGTTGGCGGCGGGATAGGAATGTGGATTAGCTGTGCGGTGGTGAGTAGAAATAATCCACATCGGTCAATACGACAGTTACTGTATGTAGGGAAAGTGTAATTCCCACAGTAGAGCTTAAAAAAAAAGAGCTTCAAGCAAGTAATGACACACACATTACCATTATCATTGCACCATTAAAGGGAAAAATCCACCCTGAGTGACTTGCATATCAACATTTATAATTAATATCTGGTTTTCACTGGAGTCCAAGATTTATTTTCTAATAAAATGTTTTTTGTTTTTTTTTTGTTTTAAACTTATTTCATTCTTTCGTGTTGATCTGTTTCATTTAATCCTATTACACCCCCACCTCTTTTTTTTTTTTTTTTACTTAATCCTAATTTATCAACCAAGCCTCCTGTGTGTGTGTGTGTGTGTGTGTGTGTGTGTGTGTGTGTGTGTGTGTGTGTGTGACACTGTTATGCCTTTTATGCCTGTTATGCCTTTTTGCATGCATAGAATGTATTTTAGCACTTATACTTGTGCATATAGAAGGACGTGCATATAGAATTATTGCACAAACCTGAGCATGAACCCCAAGTGGTCAAAAGTGGTAATGCACAATCTGATTATCAGAACTTTCCTTTCCATCACACTTGCTGCAGTTTTACTTGATCTCTGCCAGCAACTCGGATCATTTTTGAAGAGGCTGACATAACACAGCATTGGCATTTCCGCACACACATCCAATCCATTCTACTATCAGGTGTTTAGCCACGGGCACACTTCAGCGAGAAATTGGAAACAGGTCTGACATTTCCCAACCACAAGCTGAAAAATGTCTTACATGCCTCCATATCACTCACAACAAAACGCAACTGTAGTGAAGAGGTGATTTTAAGCTCTCGCAGGTTTTCCAGCTGTAACAGAGGCAATAGATTTCACACACATACAGTACAATCACCTCTTTAAAAGGATGTTGTTTAACATATCTGGTGATTTGTTGCATTGATTGAAGAACAATTTAGAATGCATAAAATTGACCATCATGCCCTGCATTACACCTGTGAGACGGTCTGTGCAACCTTTGCCAGAGCTCCAGAGTATCTCCGTATATTCCTCGCTGTTTTCCCAACCACGGATCTGTGAGTACATTGTGGTTGAGTGGTTCTCCCCGGCCTGCCGTGATCTCAACCACTCGCACATTATCTCCACTGTTGCATAGAGTGGCTGGAGCGTTCCTCCATTTCCTCAGCAGGGGTCTCTCTCCGTGTTCCGGCTCCGGTATCTTGAATGCCATGCCTGTGACCTAGCACGGATGAGCGGGCTCTTTCATTATACTGCTGCTGGATGCAGTCGAGCTCTCTCTCAAGGTCTCTTTTTATGGTTAGCCCGCAAGTTATTTGGGTTCCATTATAAGCAGCTTTGGCTGTGAGCGACTAACGAGCCATGGTGAAAGATTTACACCCATGCAGCCAACATCTAAGCCTCCCGGAAGACAAGGATGGATAGCAGCTCTGTGTCAGCTGCCGCACCGCTGACTGGTTTCTGCTCGGACGTCCGATGTCACGTAAAGAATTTCATTGTTATATTCATGTAGCTGTACAGGTATCTCCCTTTCTTTGGCTTTCCCTCTCTCTCTCATAGATAGAATTTAGATATTCATAGATATTATGTTCAGTGTTACCGCAAATCCAGAGCCTAGACCTATCATGAAAAAGCTGAGCCTGAGGTACTCATATGGATGGGATTACCATTGCAGACTATTGCAGGGACCAAATTGTGCATACTAATTATCCTCACTAGTCCACCTACTGGCATGTTTCTTGGATGGTAGGGAGTAACTGGAAAACTTTGCGCAAAACCCAGAAACAGATACAATCACCAGAGCTCTGGGTCGACTGGGGACGCTCGAGTTTTAAGCAGTAATTATAATGTCTGAAGTGTTTAAGTAGATGCTAGATTAAAGCAGATGTTTTCTATTTACAGCCACTTTTCTCTATCAGTTTTTCTCTCCGTTCAGGTTTTTCTGGGAGTTTCCTTAAGGCGTATTGTATGTGAATATCTTCTAGCTATTCATTAGTGTCCTCAATGCTTCTCTCCCTCTCACTCCCACTTCCAACCCAGGCATCTCTCTCTCTCTCTCTCTCTCTCTGTCTCTGGCTAAATCTGCACTGCAGTAGCAGCAGTATCGGCTCTTAGTGTCCTGTCCTTTAAGATCAAGTCATCGAGGAGGCTCTCTTTATCAGCAGAAGAGTCCACGCTGTGCCGATATCACGATCACTCATGCAGAGTCATTATTCAGGTAAAGAGAGCTCTGTCTCTCTCTCTCTCTCTCTCTGTCTCTCTCTCTCTCTCTCTCTCTCTCTCTCTCTCTCTCTGTCTGCTCATGTGGCAGAAAATTATATCTTACCAAGTGAAATTGTCCTGAATATGAGCAAATGTGTCCAAAAATGTTTTATTATGACATCATTATATACCAAAAATAAGATTGATTGGCCTGTTTTTTCCCATTTCAAGACAATTTGAAAGTTTGAGTTAGTACACAATATCTGGAAAATGGTGTAATAAGCTTTATCATAATCTTATAATAGGAAATACTTGATAATTATAACGATATTTCAAATATTGGCAATAAGATGGTACATTTTTGCAGTGGGTAATAGCGGGGAATAATAATAATATTAAAAAATAATAATAATGATTATAATAATACTTTTTTAAACACTTTATTGGCTTAAAAATTTATTCAGCTTATCAAATGTTTTTAATATAATAAAGGAAATGTGAACAAATGTTTTTTCTTTCTGCGACAGGCTGCAAAGTTCCTAAAGATACAGTTTAAAAACTGCTGGTTTATGTAACAACCTCAGCAGCGACCTCATTTCCCCTCTCGTCTGTTCCAACCACTCAGCAATCAGCATCAGCAGTACACTAATCACCGGCCTGATCATCATCTGCACCTGGTTCTCACTGGGTCAGGACTTAAGTAGATGGTTTTTATGCTTGAATGATTCATACAGTAGTCACTGTGGGACTTTAACAAACAAAAACACATTCCTCTGAAACTGCTCAGGTACAGGGACTGGATTGAAAATAATGAGAGAGAAAAATAAAGTCCTTTAGGAAGCCTGGGGAACTATTTCTCAGGACCACATTATAAATACAAGAAAGTCTGGAGAGTTGGGAGCAAAATAAATTTGTTAAAGTCATCAACATAGCTATATTTTTCATTTGCATAAATGACTTTAATTGATATGTTATGTAGTGCAGTAATTCATTCAAATGTATGCAAAATGGGTAAAATCACCTGATCTCCATCTTTCAAGAGTAAACATTGATTAGAAAGGGGGAACAATGTTTTATAAGGTTGTAATTTATCTTCTAAAATATTTACTTTTAAACATTTTACTTATTTCAAGCTTTGTGCACTAGGTGGGGTCCAGTACACCCTGGACAGGGTTCCAATCCATCACAGGCCACAAACACACACACACACACACACACACACATGATGGACAATTTGGGAACACACCAACACCAGGAGAACATGCAAAATCCACACACACAGATCCAAGGTTAGAATTGAACCCTGACCCTGTAGTTGCGAGGCCACAGTTGTGAGTCCACCATGTTGCCGCTTAAAATGTAATTCTATTAGAAATGGGTGAACATATGAAGCCTATTTCTAGACATCTTGTGTTAGTTTTGAAGCGGTAATTAACCTACATTTAGCAAAGTTATCTGAAGAAGAAAATAATTATGCTTAAACATGACCAGAAAGAGTTTTAAAAGCCTCAAGCTGTGTTGAGATTTTGTACTCCTTGTTGTCAGTGTTGTTGTGAGTAAAACTGACCCGTGTCAAATCTTTGATTTTAAAATGTAAGATGAGTATTAAATGAAAATGAGCCAAGGACATGGAGGATCAGGGTAAAGCATTGATTTGTCCTCTTATTCTTCACATCAAAAAACATTACTTTTTCTTTACGGGCCAAATCGACCCAGACACAGAACCAGGGTTAGGGATCTTATACTCAGTGTGCTGGAATCTCATATTAAGACTTCGTAGATAAACTAAGACCAGATTCACTTGTTTTCTCTCTGGTCTTATTCCACTTGGTCCAGCCTCCACAGCTTTACCCTGACCTGAGGTGCGATTAATAATAATAATAATAATAATAATAATAATAATAATAAAAAAGATAATCATAAAAAAGTAAAGTAATGGATCTATTTCCCAGCTAGGCAGAAATAAATAGAAATTCAATAAGAATGAAAGTTTTATAAAAGAGCACAGCATGAGAAAGGTCTGAGCTTCTCTGAATGAAAAACAGATTTAATGCAACTCACATTTATTAAATAATCCCCACTTAAAAACCCTATTTGTGTTCACTTTATGAGTGCGTTTATTCAAATCGCCTCCATGCCTCAGTTAGATGGCAGGACATTTAAATCACAGGTGGCCTGTTTTTATTATTTTATTATAATCTTTTCGTTTATTGTAATGTGGTACAATTTGTACCAGCATCTTGTAAAGATTCCACACTGTGGATTATAATGATGGCTGTTTTCTGAGCACATTTTCATTAAGGCATTTGGCCGACGATCTTCTCCGAAGCGATTTACAAAAGTGCTTTGAAGTTTCCTTCACTGGACAGATCTTTACAACGCGTTACTAACTACAGCAAGTACCATCAGCCAAACTCTGTTGGGAAGGTGTAACAAATTTTCCCAAATATCTAAGAAATAGATCTTTAGTCGTTGCTTAAAGAGTGACTCAGCTGTACGGACATCTAGGGGAAGTTCATTCCACCTCTTAGAACAGAAAACAGTCTAGATGAACGTCTTACTCGATCCCTGAGAGATGGTGCGGTCGGTGTAGGGTGCGATTAGCGCTGAGAGGTAAGTGGCTTCTGGGCCATTTTTAGCTACGTAGGGAAGCATCAGGGTTTTGGATTCGACACGGGCAGCTACAAGAAGCAACACACATGTCTGGTTACAAAAACATGTAACATATTTAGTCGGAATGTGCTTAAGACCGAATAGGAGCGTGACTTTTCAACAGTAAGTGAAAGTTACTGTAGCTGCTAACGGAGGTCCTACACACTTCTTTTATAAATGCACAAAATTTTTATCAGCATTTACAAAAATTATGACGAGTCTTCAACCACTTAAAACGAGGAGAAAGGGATTTTTTAAAAATCTGAATATGGAACATCTCAAAGTGGCGTGCAATGTACAGAGTGCAATGGAATGTTCCAGAGCTTTCATTTTAACTGTTTAAATGAACACTGATCTGATACACACAGTACCTGCCCAATAACCAATCAAGTGACTAAGTTATGAGGGCTTGGGTTGGGCTAAATAAAAAGTAGTCACTGGGTAATGTCCCAATAGATGTCAGGGTTTTGGGAGTGTTTTTTAAACAACCAATCAATGTTGAGATAAGAAACCAACAGGGAAGAGCAGAGTTGGGCAAAGGTGTAAAATGCAAATGGGGCTTGAGGTGCGAATGTCTCCTGACAAAATCCTTGAGTGGATTATTTGCCATGGCAACAAATGGCTGTACCATGGAAGGATTCCTCAGCAAGATACATCTGAATTGGTATCAATCCGGAAGTATCCTAGCTTGGTGGAATTTGATGTATACGCTCAGTGGTACTTGTAGATAATTCCGAAAATCAGTGGTGTATACAGGAGTTTCCTAGTACAGATACAGTACACCTCTTTTCATGCAGTGCAAGAATGTTAACAAGGACGGTAGCGAGAAGAAAAAGGAGCTGCTTTCAGTTTTGTTTTTAAAGCAACCGGTGCCGAGAGGAATCATACATTAAAGTTAAGTGAGGTTTAATGTCTATTTATTTCCTATTTTACTTTATTTACATGTCTAAAACAGCAGTTGTAAGTGTTTTACAATATACTGTATGCAACAACATGATTATAGCATTGGAAATTGATAATACTGGCAATATTTTTGGGTGGCTGGAACGGATTATCTGCATTTACATTATTTCATATGGGAAAATGTGTTTCACAATACAAAATTTCACCTTAAGAACTCGGTTCGAAAACGTATTAAATTTGTATGGTACCGAGGTACTGCTGTACTGTAATATTACATCTAAATGCGTTTATTCAGCAAAAGCGAGAACTTGCATGACTGAAAAAAAGAAGGCAAAAAAGAGCTAGAGTAATAAATGAAACAAAGCAATAAGAAATCTCCAAGTATTAAAAAAAGAAACCATTTAAACTTCATCCAATCATGTAAACTTTAAAACAATGTTACTCACCATTGAACTTGACTTTGCGAATGTACTCCAACAGCTCTTTGCCGCTGATGTTGCTCATGCGGGGACAGAGGCCGGGGTAGCCGAAGCACAGGTGCCGGTGCATGCTGTGGAGAGCGTGGGCCATGGCGTACACGGCGTCCATGACAAACTGAACCTTCCCCTCCTGCTCGTAACTGGAGTCACGGCCCACCTTCTCCAGCCCTGCACACACACACACACACATGATATTTTCTCTTTATTTCAGCACTCTGGTCTAATGTGAGTGCGTGATCATTCCTGCCATCCCCTTCACTCTGTCTGTATAAGTGAATGTCAGGTACTGTAGTGCCGTTTAATATGATGCGCACTCCTACCCAATAATTAGCATCATTGACTAATGAGCACCCTAATGAGGTGAATGCGTGCGACGTGTATCTGATGAATAAATATTGCACGGTGTATTTAAGACATGCACTGTGAAAAACATAACCAAACTCTTCCCCGAGATATCAGTTTAGCTTTGCTCACATACACCTCTGTGAGTTACGACAGAATCTTTTCGACTCGATTCTTACCCCCCGGAGCCTTTCGAAGAAACAGGAGACAAATAAAAAACACGGCTGGACAAGATGAATTAACGAGCGTTACAATCCCTGAATCGATAATCGAGTGAGTGAGGAACAAAATGAAATTCAAGCCTCATTTATGATGTTTTCTACAGAATGTAAGAACACCCGCACAACCTTCAACATTCCTGATCAGCTTTTGCTTTGGGTGGTCATGTAAAAAAAAAAAAGAAGAAAAACACCCAGGGGGCGACTCGAGAGAGCCGTCCAGGTCTTTGAAACAAAACAAAGGCAACATGATTTGCAGGTCCGGAGCCAAGACTCTCACTAAACAGGCTTGAGTTGGGCAAGGGCTTTTTTGGACCAAAAGCTGCACTGATTACAGTGAAGGGGGCCAAGGAGCGCTTAGTCAAAGAGCCAGCTTTAAATATCAACATGCACGCATACTGAATTAAGCAGAAACCATAGGGGAACTACAGATTAGAAATTTTTGCTTTAGAAATTTAGAGATTTAAAAATTGGTTCTCTTGGTTCGAACCATAGCATAAAATGATACATTAGTTCTGGTTCAAGGCAGCACGGTGGTGTAGTGGTTAGCACTGTCTCTTTGCACCTCCAGTTTCCAGGTTAGATTCCCGGCCAGGCTCGATTCCCATCTCTGTGTGCATGGAGTTTGCCTGTTTTCCCCGTGCTTAAAACGGCTGATGCACCTAATGTTTTTATTTTGTGACTAGTTTTTATCCAGACAGCTGCCAGTGGCGGCGCGGTGGTGTAGTGGTTAGCACTGTCGCCTTGCACCTCCAGGGTCTGGGTTCGATTCCCCGGCCAGGCTCGATTCCCGTCTCTGTGTGCATGGAGTTTGCATGTTCTCCCCGTGCTTGGTGGGTTTCCTCCGGGTACTCCGGTTTCCTCCCACAGTCCAAAGATATGCAGGTTAGGCTAATTGGTGCTTCTAAATTGCCCGTAGTGTGTGATTGGGTGTGTGAGTGTGTGTATGATGGATTGGCACCCTGTCCAGGGTGTACCCCGCCTAGTGCCCGAAGTCTCCTGGGATAGGCTCCAGGTCCCCCGTGACCCTGAACACAGGATTAAGCGGTATAGAAGATGAATGAATGAATGAGCTGCCAGTGGTGACCACCCGTGATCTGTAGATAGATTTCATTAAACCATTCAACTCATTAAATTTAACATTTCATTTGGCAGTGTTTCATTTATTAATGGTATCAAAATCCATCCCATTCTATACCAACTAATGTGTTTGACGTAACTAGGATGTTCCCTTATTCCGTGCCGACTACAGTATATGTTGCCTCTGCTACATCAGTTCATTTGGTCCGTGATGAATTCACATTTCAATCAAACCCCACCAGAGTTGGCATGAAAGGGAAACGAGACCCACCTTTTTAAGTGAGATGAAGTGAGTCAGATGGCAGCGTTCACACTTTGTCAAGTGAACTGCACTAACAGAGCAACCGCACCGGAGTTTGTTTTATCAGAACCAAACATATCAAGTGTGAATACACCCTAAGTGTCGAAACCAACATACTTGATTATTTCAGGACCAGTTATGCAACAAGTGAACACTAAGGCTTTTTTTATACAGTACCAGGGACAAGCATGTATTCTTCTGTGTACTGTTGTATTTATTTACTCGTTTAATTAACTTTTATATGATGCCATCAATCAAATGTTATTGTATGTCTTATGTTCTTTTTTACGAGTTAATCAATTTCACACTATACAGGCATCCATCACTGAACAAATAAAATCATCACCCTGACCTTTTCGAACATGTTCCGGCGGTACATGAAGGCAGTATGGACCAGAGCTATGGGGTGATTAAAGTCATTCCTCTATGTAACATTCTTCTCTCATTCACACCAGGATTTAGAAGAGCTGTCATGTTAACTGCATATGGGCTTCCAAGTTCTTAGACAAACTTAGGAAAAACTGCCTCTGGTTAAAAACTTTTAAGCAAGCAAAAAGCATAAAAAATTTAAAAGCACCACAAGGCTTTTGCAAATTGCTGCATTTCCATGCGCACTCACTAGGGGCAGTATACCACAAAACATTGTGATGCCATGAACTATGACTAATATGGAAAAATATTGAAATACGGTTTCTGCAATAACAAGCCACCATGTATTGTTTCACATTTCAAATACTACTTTCAGAACAATAGGCAAAAAATGACTGAGAGCTCGATTTAGAGTTAAGTAGACGTACTCGGGAACTGTACTTAGTGTCAGAACTCATACCTCAGGACTAGGACTATTCAGTGCAATCAGCCTCAATATCTGCTCAGTGTTATTTGTTTCATATTTACTCCTGATTGCTACTTAAATCTGAAAAAAAAAAAACACTTACGTATTGTTATGTCTAAAAAAAAAATTCTAAACAGATTTGGGTCTGAAATCAAAAGACGAACAGGAGACAACAGTTCAGAGTTTTACCTGATAGTCACGTCTAGGTGTCTCACACACTTTAGGACATGCTCCCTCTGGTGTCAGACCACCTGACGTTTAGGTGAGAAAAAGTATAAGAACAAACAGCACTTGGCGTATAGCATATGTCTGGCGTATGTCTGGCATATGCCAGTTCACGCTTATTTCAGCTCCTGGTTCTTTTATGATTGTCTAGTTTCTGTTTCCTCTTCAGGAGGTGAAACTCTGCTCAATAAGGTTAAGATAATTTGGACATCTTGTCCAGTCTAAAACCTCTCTCTTTTCAATGATGAAGTCTTTGGTTGTGCTGCAGTGTGTTTTGGGTCATTGTCATGCTGCATGATGAAGTTCCTCCCAGTTAGATGGTGCGTTTCTCAGTAAATTGTCAGACAGAATGTTTCTGTTGACTTTCTGTTGCAGGCCCATGTCATGACATTATCTCCACCATGCTTCACATATCAGATTGTATGTTCTGCATCAGGAGCAGATCCTTTTATTCTCTAAGATTTTCCATCACTTAGGTAGAGAGGTTCAGGTAGAGGTTCATCTCAGTTCCATGATTTCCAATCCTCCCTTCTGATTCTTCCCACATGGAAAGAACCTATATGAGGATATATGCGCATATATGAAACCTATATGCAGAATATATGCATATATATGATAATATATATGCTGCATATATGCGTATATATGCCACATATAGGCAACATTGAGGTGCATATATGTGCATATACAGGCCATATAGGTCTCCTGTATTGCTTCTTTATATCCACATATAAGCCCTATATGTACATACAAGATTTGGCAACTGTCATACATGATGCCTAGCTCATATTTTCTATTATCAAGGCAATAACTAAGAACTAACAAAAAAAAAAAGCAAAAAACTAATCCTAATTGGCCACATACAGTATATGAGGATATATACACATATATGAAACCTCAGTCTCCGTGAAAATCGTTTTGAAACACGTCACTAAAATTAACTGAAATGAGAAATATATCTATATAAAGCTTAAAGTGTCTACTTTTAAATGATGCAAGTCACATTGAAAACAAATATTCTCAGTTTATGTAATCCGTATGAAACTAAGGAGAGGCACAGAATTTCTGTCGCACTTATATGCTAATGACCCGAGGCAGGACACGCCCACACGCCAATCACACGGAAATCAGTCCGGGTAATTTACATACTAAGCCACGCCCCCGGACACCGGCATGATCAACACACACACACACACACAGAGACAGGCTTGAAAACACACAGATTTAGTGAGTTTTCTGCACGTTTTGGAAGATGGCACACGCTTACACATCCGAGGAAACTCTTCAGAATGTTCTGGAAAGTGGGAGGAGTTTACATTTACCTCAGAAGAAGACTGTGTGACTCCGACGACGAACGGGAGCATTTTGAACAGAGAATAGACCCATGCTACACTGGGTAAGTTATTAAGTCTTATATAACTCTTATTCTGATAATATTAAACTAATATTAGTAAATATTTTCCTCACTACAGCTAGCTCTTGTCAGCTTGTGTGACACATTGGCTTTCAATGCCATTTATATAGTTTAGGTAAATCATGCTAACATGCTGCCTCATGTAGCACAAACATGATATTTCCCGGTGGCTAAGCTAATGTCTTATGGAGTTTACAGATGTTTATAAATGTTCTAATGTATTTCACCTTGTTTTGGATAGCTTTAGATTATGGTTGCTAATATGTATTTTACTCCATTTTGGTTAGCTTATAACAATTCAATTCAATTTTATTTATATAGCGCTTTTAACAATGGTCATTGTCTCAAAGCAACTTCACAAAAAATTTAAAAGATTTTGTTAGAAAAGAAAATATTTGGAAGTGTGTATGTGTGAGAAAAATGTGTATAGGTAATAATGAGATGAATGAAATGTCTCTGATGAGCAAGCCAAGGGTGACGGCGACGGTTGGGTAGAAGGGTAACACTGCTATCGGTAATGTTATTTAGCACAAACAAGCTAGTTCCAGTTGGCTAAAATACTGCCTTGTGTAGCTAAGGTGTACATGTATATAATCCCTTTTGTTTAGCGTGTATTTACAAATACCTGATAAGATGTAATTGTTTTGAATGTGTTCAATATGTGTGTAATGTCCAATGGATGGTGTTATGTCTCAGTTGTAAATGTTTGAGATCCACTACATGGTCTGTTGTCCATCAACAGATATTTGCCCAGCCTATTACCCATCAACAAATACAGAGGGGCACAAAAATGTATACACACTTTCACAGTTGTTATCTATGGCCTTTTTTAAAACTCAAATTGAATTATGGCAGCAGTGTGTAGTATTATCTATCACCATCATTGATGCTGTCATGTGACCTACAGAAGAGAGGTGCATATTTTTCATGTTGAAGTGTGGATACATTTTTGGTCATCTCTGTATACAGTATATTGTGCATCCATATTAATTGTACATCCATTTACTCTGAACAGTATAAGCTAACTTTTTATTTATTTATTTGTTTTTAAGAATGTGTCTGCATCACCCTTGCCTTCACCAGCCCCTCACATCAGGACACGCAAGCTCCGTTCAGATGGACCTCTTGTATTTGTGAAGTGGATGGACACACGAGAAGTATCTACATGTTGTACCATCCATTCTGCTTATACAGTAGACGTGGTGAAGATGAGGGTGAAATTACAAGGTACATGGACTACAAAGACATTTCCATGTCCTGTGACTGCGTACAACCAGCACATGGGGAGTTGATCTCTCTGATCAGCTATTACAATACTATACTACACAGCACAAAACAATGAAGTCGTACAGAAATATTTCTCTACACTGCTTGGACATTGCTCCAACCAATGCTTACCCTGCATATATGTTTTGTACATTTTTTTATTTTTTTATCTTCCACTGTTTTACTCTGAATGTCCTTTTTTCAGTTTTTATTTTGTACTGTTCCTGTTGCAGTTTTACCCTGCATGTATCTTTATCATTAATCTGCATTTATACATAAAATCCTATTAACTATTGGGAAGCTAAACATGAGAATCAGTATGAAACATGAAAAGTTTCTAAAAGTTGCCAATAAATTAATATTGTGATGTGAAATAATTTTTCAGATTGAAGTTATAAAGGGCTCTGGGGTGTTTTGCCAGGCAGAAGTGTGGAGAGCAGCCCGCCTTGCCACCTCTGCTACTGCCATGGTACGGAATCTGCTGCTGGGCACCTTCGACTTGGAGACTGGACCAAATTAAAAAGGTAGCCATTATTGGTGAGTAAATGCATAATGCGTTGAGAAGGGGAAAAAAAACATTATAAGTTCACCACTTTAACCATAGCCTACTTGTATCAATGTTTATTAGCCATCAATGGAGACTGCATAAGGTAGGGCACCCATTATTGTTACTGTATCTGCTTGGGACCTATAATACTAATTCATCACTTGCTCACTTCTTAATCCTACCTTTCCTCTTCTAAAGCCACATTATATTGCGCTGTAGGGTGTGTAGTCCTCTATTTTGTAGAACATATAGTGTTGCAAATAACCTCGTGGCACTAATTGTTGTTGTCTGAAGTTTTAATAAATAATCATTTATTATTCTTTCATTCATTCATTCATCTTCTATACCGCTTAATCCTGTGTTCAGGGTCGCGGGGGACCTGGAGCCTATCCCATGAGACTTCGGGCACTAGGCGGGGTACACCCTGGACAGGGTTCATTTATTATTATTATTATTATTATTATTATTATTATTATTATACTGTCTTATTATTTTTGTCTTCTCTAGATGCTACTCTAGATGCTGTGGCCGGCAGCCACCCGAGGGCAGATAGGCACATCTATCAATTCAAAGCTCATGGAGCTGAGAAGATTCACAAAATATTTTTTTTTCTTCCTGTTCAGTTTTTTGTCTTATTTTTGTTCTTGTGCTATGTTTTTGTTCTTTTACTAGTTGATTGCTCTTAAGAAAATAAAAAAAAATAAAATTTCTACATTTTGGGCTTTTATTTATGTTGTCTAGCAGCTATGGATTTTTAATAATTTCACTAATCTAGGTAAACATATAGGTATATATATGCACGCATATATGTACATATAATATAGGAAAATGGCCAATTTTATATGTCACATATATTAAAAACCTATATCAAAACCTATATCAAAACCTATATTAAAACATATATGTTTATATAGGTTAATTCCATGTGGATTTCAGCTGACTCTTCAAACTGTAAATTGCTAGACCTTCGCCCCTGCCATGTGGGGGTTCTTGTGCTGATGTCACTGAATGTTGTTTTGGGGTTTTTCTATTCTACAGCTTTCACAATACTTGTTCTCATTGTCCACTGTTAGAACCCCAGTGGTTTATTTATTTCTCAAGACATTGAAAATGATTGTATTGACGAGGCCCAGTGGTTGTGCAGTGGCTCTTTTCATAGCTCAAAAACAGATTAATCTTTTGCAACAACAACAACAAAAAATATGTTCCAATATTTTTGATCACTTGACGTATACAGCAAATAGTTTTAAATAAAAGGAGATGCTTGTTTGTGATGCAAATATCAATGCAGAGAAACATCAGGCTGGAAAATGACAAGTACAGACAAGTACAAGGTAGACTAAAGAGGCAAACAGAGAGAGAGAGAGAGAGAGCTTTGGTCAAGATGATAATCAAAACAGGCAGGAAACAATGACCTGGAACAATCACAGACACGGTGCTTTAGAGAGACTTTGCCAAGTGTGTTCGTCAGTCGAGGCTGTTTAAAGATTTAAACAGAACGGTCTGATTATAAAAAGAGAGCAACTGTGAGGTTAGGAGCTCGACTACACTTCCAGCTTGGGCTTGAGGTCTTGGAAGTTGTATACACAGGCCTGACAGCATGACACTTTCTCATTAAGAGACAGACTGTATTTCAACTGACTAACCCACTATAAAGTCTGTCCAAGTGTCAAAGCACAGAACAGATACTGGACCAGACAGAAAAATCACCAAAACCAGGAGAACCAAGGTAGTACACCAAAGAGTTCAAGCAGCAACCAAAGCAAAGGTCTAAGAAAGTCTATGTAGGTTAGAGGAAAAACCAGCCTCTGGTAGTGAGGCATTGAATAGTCTGTGCAAGATGTCGCATTATGCAATACATTGAAAGCTGGCTAGTTGTTTTTACCAAAAAATTCAGGATAAAATCAATGTCATTATGCTGCACTGCACATGTTCTTCACAAAAAGAACAAGAGACCACCAATGGTCGCGACAATATTTCACTTTCTTTTTCATCCCTATTCATTAGCCTGTACTGTACAAGTCACGGTAGATTGTTTGCTCTTGTTTGGGGGAAAGTTGATTTAGGACACGATTTGATTTTATCAGTTTTACGAAGTGTGAAGACGCCTGCTGACTCGAATTGCCTTTTTAATGTGGTTTCCTATGAATGATTCCTTACTGAGGAGATCCAGTTAAAGCTGCACTGACAGGCGTGTGTTAGTCTGTGTTAGACATGATGACATTTGATCTTTGTTTAAAAGTAGCTCCACTGGCCACAAAATACTGAGATGGTGAAAGAAATAAGTGAAAAGCAAAAAGGGAGACCTACTGTACAATAACAAAAGAAATGAAATTCCAAGTTAAAAAAACAAAAAAAAAAGTAGTAAGGGTAAGTAAATATTTTTGCCATGTAATAGAACATAAATCTTGTGTATGGCTGTTTTGTAATGTTTGAAATGATTGAAGTATTTAATAAAATCACAACACGACTTAATATATTATTTTTCCTTTATAACAACGTGACTATATTATACCCATTGAAATGAACTTTATATCACTAGTAGTTTTGCCCCAGGTGCCTGGGGCCGCACTATTCATTGTGTGAATGACTACTGTAGGAAACAAATGACAGAAAAAGCCCAGATTCATGGCAATAAACTCAAGATTTAGTAACAGACCAGGCAACTTCAGCAAGCATTACAGTGATCATCTATTTCTCTCACCACATTTCTTCCACAATGTTTGCTGGTTTACAAGTTCTAATAATGTTTCGGACAGTTTTAACTATTCCAGTTCAGTTCCAATCATTTCAGTAATTAAACTCCTTAGTTGTTACATTGCTTGATGCAGTTCCTTCTAAAATAACACCTTGTTTTGCCCAGATCAATTCCATTTTTAACTGATTCAATATGTAATTAAAACAATGCTAACCTCATGAGTCTGGTGTCTCTTTATTAGGAGTGCACGGTCTAAAATCTATAATACTTTTTATCTTTAAGTTGCAGGAGATGCCTTGTCTCAGTGCTGTCACCTTTGGATATTCCTAACAGCAGTTATGGGAGGTAACTAAGTACATTAACCCTGTACATATTTCACATATTTGTACTTGAACTTGTGTAGCTTTATTAGAGGATACGTTTTACTCTTACTCCATACAACATACAGCACATATCTGTGCTTTTACTTCACTTCAGCATGGCATCGTCTTACCTAATCACGGTGTGTGTAGAATTTGAATTTCACCATCTGCTGACTGTTATGCATAATTTCATGACTTTCCTTTGAGATATGCTAAATGACATAACTGGTGTTTGAAATCAGAAGCGGAGCTGGATGCAACACAATCAGGAAGCAAAAGAAAAAGAGAGAGAGAGAGAGAGAGAGAGAAAGGCTACTGTGAGCCATGCACTTTTGATACTTGAAGGTCGGTCCTTCTACTTTAACTTGAGTTTGCCCTAGGGAATCTCTACTTTTTCTCAAGTACAATATTTCCATATTTTGCCCACCTCTGCCTAGGGGTCCTAGGGTCCATTGAGGGAGTACCGCGTCTCGTACCTTAAGTCTCCTGGCACCCTGTATAGACTCATGAGTGCTTCATTGGTATCCCTGGATGGGGTGCCAATCCTTCACAGGGCTCATTTACACATTACGGGCAATTAGGAAACACCAATTTGCCTAACCTGCCTGTCTTTGGAATGGGGAAGGAAACTGGAGGATGAGAATGAAACCCACCAAGCACACAGACCCCAAGGCGGGAATAGAGCCCAGACCGTGAATGTGCAAGGCGACAGTGCTAACCACTAAGCCACCGTGCCGCCTCTGATCATATTTTTTAGGTTAAACTAAAGTAAGACCAAGAAACCAGTGTGTTGTAGCACTCTCTATAACACATGACATAAATCTGTCCAATGCCCTGAAACTAAATAACCAAACAAATCAATAAGAAGGCAATTAGAAATACAAATCATGTTTCCCTCCATCTACCCAAGAGAGTATTTTATTGATGCTCTAAAAGCATTTTTTTTTTCTTAGTCTCTTTTCTTCTCACGACTTCCTTATTTGGTAACAACAATGAATTACCATTAACAAAGAGCTATTAGCGAATAAAGGGTAGCTTACAGCAAGGTCAAGCCGTCCTTCAGCAGTGTGGCTTTTACTCATGGGTGTGTTAATGTGTGCAGTGTGTAACTGCAGGACAAGTGTTCAGGATACATGCTGATTTTTACTGACACTTATGCAGCCCCACAAAGGAATGGACTCACGATGAGACGTTGTAAAGCAAAGCGGTCTGTTTTAAAAACAGTGCAACTTATGTTCCTTGAAGTGTAGTCGGATGTCATGAAGTTTCTGACGAATATCTTTATCTAAACATCTTCTCATCAGGCGTCAGATGATGCAACATGCTTGTATAAGATTAGATCTTAAAGTCTAGATGATGTCTAGACTACAGATCTTATTAGTCATTACTTCATAGTTAAATAATTTTTTCAATGTGAACAAATACTCGAAAAAAAATAAAGGGAGGGGCGGGGCAAATACTTTTTCATGTGATGCAACTTTCCAGGAATTCTTGAAGTTAAAAGCATCTGCTACACATCACCACAATTAACAGCAAGAACACTTACAGGGAGAAATGCACTTCCTGAGATCCATAAAAAATGAAAATAACACCCTGAACTGAAAATTCCACACCCTATGATGCAATCTGGTGGCGGATCAGTGAGGATTTGGGGCTGTTTTTTTATTTAATGCTCCATGAAAATCTTGAAGATTGACCCCATAATGAATTCTGCTAAGGATATTTTAGCCCAGGTAGCCTCTGCCAGGAGGTTAAGGCCAAAAATGAATCTTTAATCTAAAAGTGCTGCATTAACAGTATCTTATAAAGCAGATCTATTTATAATCCTTTATCCCATAAGAGACGTGCACTTTGCCTTGCTTTCCTAAGAGACACTCCAAAACCCGAACATGCAGAATCGTCGAGTGAAATATTTATGGAAACATTCTATTTGAATGAGGACCGCCCTTTGCTCCAAGCCTATACAGAAATGCAATCCTGCCAGGAAACGCAGTGAATAAGAATGAAATGTTAATAAATGTACACATTAAATAGTGGCATGCTGAATCATGCTGAATGAAGAGAACTTTCATTGCATCTTTTTTTTTTATCGCTCAGAAAATGCAAGTGCAAATTAGTTCCAACACACACGCACACAAAAGCGGCATTCATACTAATATACACTCGTGTCAAGAGTGCTATTGTACCGTGCCCGCATCTGACTCCATTAACGGAAAGTGGTTGGGTTCGTGACCTACACATCATTAACAAGGTAAACAATCTGCCAGTGTGGCACAGACACCAGAGCGTGATGTCGATGTGATGGCAGAGCATAGCAGAGTCGTAATTAAACTGATGTGATTGCATGTAAAGAGGTCCCGCTCTTCAAGGATGAGAGAACAGAAGAGGACGCCGAGTAAATTCTGACGCATTGTGTTGGATTAAGCAAAGAGGCAGCGCATCTTAACAGCTGCCCGCTCGCTTTTTTATAAGATACGTCTCTCTCTCTCTCTCTCTCTCTTTCTCTCTATTATTCATTTATCCATTCAGTCACTACAGAAACATTACACAAAACACATCGTAGAGGAAAACGAATAAAGAAATCATTATCTAATTCCAGGTTTAAAAACAAACAAAGAGTTTAGAACTGACAATTAACATAGTTAATACATAGAGTGTTTTCCTGTAACCTTTCAATAAACAGATTTGTTCTCGAATCACGTCGATTTTGAGATTGTAGGAAATCTTACAGCGATTGTTAGGAGGTTAATCAGTTTGATTTATTGGGGACAGCTACTACAAATCCATAAAATGCCTTAATAAGACCCTTCGCACTAAACTACTATCAAGTGCACTCTAATTGATACTAAATCCATGGTTATATCCCAACCTGCACACTAAACTACTAAATAGTATGCTGTAATAATACTAAATCTATAACTAGTCCCATACGGTGCACTAAACTACTAAATAGTGCGCTCTAATAAAAAATCTAATCGACAGCTAAATCCCAACCTGCACACTAAACTACTAAATAGTACGCTTTAATAGATAGTAAATCTCACCCTGAGAACTAAACTACTAAATAGTACGCTGTAATACAGTAGATACTAAATCTATGCCTAAATCCCACACCATGCATTAAACTACTAAATAGTACGCTGTAATAGACATTAGATCCATGGCTAAATCCCACCCTGTGCACTTAACTACTAAATAGTACGCTGTAATGATACTAAATCTAAAACTAATCGCACACTGCACACTAAACTACAAAATAGTACGCTTTAATAAAAATCTAATCGACAGCTAAATCCCAACCTTCACACTAAACTGCTAAATAGTATGCTTTAATAGATACTAAATCCATGGGAAAATAACACCTTGCACACTAAATTACTAAATAGTACACTTTAATAGATATTAAATCCATGACTAAATTCCATACTGCGCAATAAGCTACTAAATAGTACGCTGTAATAGATACTAAATCTATGGCTAAATCCCAAACTATGGACTAAGCTACTAAATAGTACGCTGTAATAGATACTAAATTCACGGCTAAATTCTACCCTGCACACTAAACTACTAAATAGTACGCTTTAATACGTACTAAATTCATAGCTAAATCCCAGCCTGCACACTTTAATAGATACTAAATCAATAAATCCCAAATCTCCTAAACAGTACTTATATATTAAATATTGGTCTGACATGTTGATAAATTTTGATGATTTTGTAAAAAAAAAAAAAAAAGTATAGACCAAAACGCACATTTCAGTGCTGTCAGACAGTGACGCTGTACTTAAAACTACTTCTTACTTAAGCTATTAACATGCAAGAAATATGGGCTCAAGTTCTGTAGACACATAAATAAGTGTAGTGTCTTAGGATGCTCTGTAGTACAGCATGAGAATTACGCTTTCAGAACACGGCACTTCAAGCCCTGAGTGCAACAGTCTTGAGTTATTTCTCACTACTTCACTGCACACTTGGTTAAAGCTACTTCCAAAAGAGTGATATATTATGGGACACGGTAACCCATCAAATGACACTTTAGGACTGTGTGAAATTACTTTAGTACTGTGCTATACAGTAAACCAACCAAAACACACACACACACACACACACACACACACACAAACACATTTACATTGTACAATCAATGATTTTAACAACATGTTATATTTTAGTCATAACCTTTTGATATACAGTATATTTACACATTAATAACAACCTTTTGTCTTTGTTACTGTTTTGAAAAATATGAATGCTAGAAATTGATACTCATCAATACTTTGAGTGAACTTATAACAAGAGTGGACAGAAATATGTAACAAAATGTCAGACAATGCAATAATCTTATTTAGTTTATTTTAGTTTAATTTGTAAAATAATTTAATTCATCTTTTAAAAGTGAAAATTATTTCTATCACAGTTATAGTTAAAGCTAATCAAATATAATGAAATGTAATCTATATCCGTACTGTACTGTAAATACAGTACAGTATAATAACTCTACTGGACTAAACAGGGTATTGAGCCTCCACCCTATGATGTGCAACATCCAAGAAGGGCGGGAAAAAAATCAATAGGACATCAGCTTGTATCTGTCAAATCACATTTTTAATTCATTGGAGTAACAGACATTGACGATCTTCTGAGCTCAGGATTGAACGCTTGGACCCTGGAGATACTGATACTGTAGAATGTGAATTGTGCAAAAACTAAATTAATTAAAAACAAAAGCGATATCATAACTATATATATTAAACATTTAGTTTTAGGTCTGTTTTTATATACTGAACTAGTAATGATTTCTTACAGTGTCACTGATATTATGCTGGAAAACTGTTCATATCCCAGGGGGGCCATAAGTGGAATAACACTTTAGGACTCTTATTCCTTGTTTTTCATTTACTGTTATTTTAGGCATTGAAAAGAAATACTGTAAGTTAAAATGAATATTGTAATAGGATTAATATTATTTAATGTAACGGAGCACATTTTCCGTCTATAACAACATGACTTTAAAAACGCTTCCTGCAGTAGTACACTTACTGTATGTCACGATGAAATGATTTACAAAAATAAGAGAGAGTTTAAAGAGGCACTTAATTTCTACAGCCTCAGCAACATCACAGCCATCACCGTGGGCACGGGTTCGTCACCATGCTTTGCGGTCCCTTGGTATGCAGTAAGCTCAGTGTTGCTCTACTCTGATGTAACAATGGTGTCCCTTATTTTCTTTTCGTTTTTCTTATTCCTCCAGCAAATGACAGGAAATAAATTCCACGCACAGCATCACTCTCTCCTGACTCTCCTGAAAGTGAATGTTTAATCATGCTCCGGCCCTGGAGCTCTCCACAAGAGAAGCTCCCCTGAGCCATGCTTAACCATTGCCTGGTGGTACGATTCAGGGACGATTACATGGGTGCTTGTCTGGGACGCATTTCACCTTCTTTGGTGAGTCTACTGGAAGATTTAAAACATAACAGAAGGAAACAGACTTCGTAAGAGAGGTAACACAAACAGACGTTGAGCTCTGGGACAACAGGAGCAACAAACCGTCAAGACAGGATGAATATCACATCCATCAGAGACAGACCATCTTTACATCCACAGACGGAGTTGAAATGCTCACATCTGTTTACAAAACTGTATAGAGCATATGCAAACACTATAGTAAGGTGTTGACAAAAATGTATGTGTAGCTTTTTAGTTGTTTTTTTATGACTGCCATTCTTGACTTTGACAGTATGCCAGTCAAAGCTGCTTACCAACTCTATACATTTCTTATGCCAACTTCTATGTTTTCCACTCCAGACACAAAGCCCACTGAAAATATGTACACACAGCCACCACAATGCCATGGTTGTAATCGTTATGCGGCTCAGCTCATTGAGGGTAATCCTGAGTCTGCAACCCTGCAGGATCCAGACATCCAGCCTAGGCATGTGCCTTATGCCTGGTACTCACAATGGAAACACTGCTCACCACTTGGAGAGCTGTGCTAAACATAACCATTCAGTGGGCACATGCTATACAGCTGCTGTACTGTACAGTGTCTCTTGGACAGTACAGTACAAGCTTGATAAGAGATATGAGATAAAATATGAGATAACAAACCTCTTAGTCTGAGTTTGACTGATGTACCGTAGAGCAGGAGTCTGGTATTAGAGCACTACTTATTTATACTACCTCCATTTTCTGCCTGCTTGGTATACTCATAAACTACCATCTGATGCCTATTTGAGGTATTCTCAAGATATCAGACAATCAGGATGGTCAGTAACATACTGTGCAAGACCTCAGGCTACTCTGCTCCAAAAAGTCAAAACACATACTGTAGGACTGTATCTCCAAGCAAACTTGGAAAAATGGGACAATTCACGTATCTTGCATTATTACGACTACCTGGAGACACCCATAACCTCCTCCTTCCATGTACCCTGTTGTGTGGTGTAAAATAACCATATGCTTAATGGAGGTGTAGTTATTTTCCTTTTCTTCAACTGCACAGCATTCAAGTTACGTCTGATCTTTAAAAACCTAGTGCATTGCAAAATCTGCTGTACCAAAAGAGTAGAGGGAGGAGCACTGAGCTACCGCAACCCTCTCTGTTCCAGAGTTGCCATAAAACATGATGGTATAGACCCACAGTATGACCCACAGTATGACCCACAGTATGACCCACAGTAGCCAGTGGGTGTCATTCACTGAATGGCACTATTACTTACCAGGATAACTAATGGCAGTAGTAGAGATCACCCAACAATTTTCCAAATATTTGCTGGGGAGACCATTTGTCAAGCTAAAGAAGCCTGAAGGCTAGCTGCTTTGCAGCATTTGACTTTATGGTTGTACACTGTCCTGGATGACACCTAAATTGACCAGGATTTTAATTAAGATGCCATGCTGCCTGACCAATATTCTATTAGACTGATTTTTGCATTAATTTTGTTTCGATAAGCTTATGAAATCTCATAACGTTTGTTTCAGTTAAGGGGGCCTGTTAATTTCTTTAAAAGATCTTGTATTGATGATGGGAGATTCAGACTGCTGCGTAAAGCCTTCAACAGCACATCTCAATGATTCTCAATGGGATTAAGGTCAGGACTCTGTGGTGGCCAATCCATGTGTGAAAATGATGACTCATGCTCCCTGAACCACTCTTTCACAATCTGAGCTCGATGAATCCTGGCATTATCATCTTGGAAAATGCCAGTGCCATCAGGAAAGAAAAAAAAATCCATAAATGTGATAACCTGGGGCCTCATGTACAAAGACTTGCGTTGAATTCAAACTAAAACATTGCGTACGGACAAAGCTGTAAATGTGCGTACGCACTAAAAAAATCTGATGTATGAAACACTGCGTACGCGGAATCCCACGCAGATTCTCTTTGTACATCCGAATTAACGTGAAATTGAGCGCACGTGCACGAACGCAAAACCCCTCCCTGCCTCCTCCCCTGTATAAATATGGTAATGACTCCACTTTGGCAAAACCAAACAAAAAAGCAATGGCAAAAGCAAGCAAGAAGAGAAACTTCACAGAATGTGAAATGGAGGTGCTCCTATCGGAGGTAGACCGGAGAAAAACTGTGTTATTTGCAAGTTTGTCCTCCGGAATTAATAAGAAAAAAAAAACTTAACTGGAATAATATCTTTAAATACATCACTCACCAAGAAGCCACCCATGGCGCACCCTGCCACCTTGGAGCCGCATCCCAACCATGCTGTTTGTGAGCATGAATGAATCATGGGTTGACCCAGGCCACCTCGCCACAATATTCGTTAGGCGCAGATCATGCAACCTGTTTGAGCATCACATATTATTTGCACATTTATTGAATGGAAATGTTTCCGATTCACATATGCAAATTCGTCTTCAGATGGCGCCTTTATAGCAATGTGCGTGCAGTCGATGGCTCCGATTACATTAGGAAAACTGGCGATCGCTGCAAATTGCGCTGTAATGTTTGGCTGGTCAACTGCATGGTATGGAAACCTTATATAACTGCTAGACATGCGGATGATCCCGTCCCATACAGCTGGCACTGCACGGCTCAAAGACGACTGGGTTAACCCCGAGCGGTCTGCCAGTTCCCTCTGGAAAGAACCAGTTGCCAGGAAACCGAGCGTTGTCAGCACCTGTAAGGGAACGGGTAATGCGTGGCTCCTCACTGTCTCTCTTTCCAAATTTGGACCCAACACAGCACAGAGCTCCAAGAGGATAGCTCTTGGAAATCTGAAACGGCTAATAAGCCAGTCATCATCATGGGCCAGAAAATCACCGTGATCCCTAAAAACGCGTTCCCTTCGGATTCGGCCATCGACAATGTCCTCTAATAAGGCCAACACTGCCATTGCCATAGACTAAGGGTTGTATACATTTGAAAATGCTTTTATATGTTCTAAATTACATAATTGGTAGAAAAATATTTGTCAATTAAGCCATTTTATCAATTATAAATGAATAGCAATGTTTTTCACATGTGTTGGTGCGATACTCTGTAGTGTGCAATTTAACATAATTGCCTCTAGGAGTCGCCAAAGGAAATAAAACAAACACACACAAGAAATACACGTACGCCAGACATGAAGTTGGCATGGAAGAACGCACATTCTCACGTTAATTTCACTGTTAGTAAATCCCACCGTGAGCGTGAAAACTGGCGTAAGCAAAGTTTTTTTTGCGTACGCAGCGTTGATACATGAGGCCCCTGGTCATTCAGTACATTCAGTTTGTCAGCAGACCTCATTCTTTGGACACATAACAATGCTGAATCTAGACCCGACCAACAGAAGTAATCCCAGATACTGCTACCAGAGGCTTGTATGGTAGGTACTAGGCATGATTGGAAACCTTTTTATTGTTAAATAGCCTCACTGATGTGGTTTTCTAAATGTTTAGTCCCAATCCCTTGATCGCAGTTATTAGACATAAGATGTTGTGTTACCATTATACTGTACTTCCAGGTTTTAATAATGCATTTCACAGTTCTAAACCCAATTTTAATAGTTTCAGCAAATTTAATAGTTTTCAGTCTTCTGACATGGTTGTTTAAGGAATGAGAAACCAGTTAGGGTTAATTAAGTAGTTTCGACCTGAAACCTGCCGTAATTATCCAATGGAAGGATGGTAGGAGACAATCCTTGTACTGTATACATGTTGTAATCAGTAAAGCTCAGATAGATACCCCTGGCATGGCCCACTTGAGGAAGGTAGGAAGCATCCTGTCTAGGTTTAAATAGTTATAATTTGATTATTCAATAAGGCCTATTGGAGCCAGTGAGACCTGAGACAAGGTATCTTGGACAAAGTATTTTTTTACTAAAGTTCACATTCTTTATCAACTGTCCCCAATAACCGAGGTTCCATTTTTGAATCTGTGATCTTCTAAGGAACTTGCAATGTTTTTGAGAAGACCTACATGACCCCATTCATCAGATCAGGGCCAGATGGACAAGTATAAAGGACAAAGGTTTAGGTACAAAGTAAAAAGGTTTCATACCACACTGCAACTGATCCTAGGTACTGCTGCAGAATGGTGTTTTGAGAATGCGGACACGTTTGTTGTTATGGTCGAGTTAAGCACTATAGAGTTAAAGCACTGTTCAGTGTTCAAACACACTCAAGTAGGTATTGGATTGAGTCAAATTGAGAAGCAGAAAGCCCAAAGATTGTTCACCATGATAAGTTCTGTAACCATTTTTTTCTCTCTCTAGAACTTACCTGCTTTTTCCAAACATGGCTTCCCTTTGACATTCTTACATTTTTCTTTTTTGATCTGTCAAGTTACATGGAATGGAATTGTTGGATAAAAAGTGGGATCCAACTAACAAGACCATGGCCAGGATACGGGCTTAATAAAAATGACACAAAAAGGAGCACACAGATTTGTTGCTTGTTTGTTGGTATGCAGTGTGTATGCCTCTGCTTTTCTTTTCACTTTTCTTTTCCTTCTATTAGCTCACATTTTCTTTCTGTTTGGAAGGAAATGTCTGGGTATAAATGCCACAAACTTCAACTTCACATTTTTTCTGACTCATTCTTGTGAAGGAAAAGATACAATATTATGGCAGTTACCCATAAAACTTAAATGGCATTTTTTTTTTCTTAGAGCTCTACTTGACAAAAGCGCCCCTGAGTCGTCCTGGCCACATTCTGGAGGTGGAAATCAGGGAAAATAATATGGACTATTCTCGCTCTTCTCCCAGACTACATAAACAATGTCTGCACTTTTATCTGTTTTAGGAATACTTCACACCGTTGCTGCCGTCTATCTGTTATGCCCTTTAGATAATTATTTCATAATGTGCCTATACAAGTAAAATGTAAATAGTGTTTTTATGCCAGCAGACAGAGGAGGTGGTAGATCGCTGGATAAGATCTTGACTACTGGCCAAAAGGTTGTAAATTCAAATCCCAGTACTGCTAAGCTGCCATTTAACCTCAGTAACGTGTAAGCAAAATAAGTGCAAGAAGCCCTGTCTACTGCAGTACATAGTCTAAGTACATTTGGATTCATATAAAAAGTATTACAAACCTACAAGCAACCTCGTGTATATGGACCTTCCTTTGATGTATTTACTAATGCAGCTAATTCTGACATGCTTCACACAATTCCAAGCACAAAACTCAAAAAAGGAAAACCTGTTGACACCTTTTGAAATTAAATCATGAATATTGGTAAAATTAATAAATGCATGAACAACTAAAAGTTCCCACCATGTCATAACAGGTAGATGTGTGTGTGTATTATAGGGACATTGTGGCATTATAGGGACATTTGTTTGTTGCAAGCTAATTTTTTTAGATGTTGTTGGAATGGGAACCTGGCAACCACCCTTATTAGCATTTTTAAAATCTCCACCCTAAAACTGCATGCTTGCATAACTGTTTTGTTCCTTCCTGCCGGATCTTCATGCATGAACTTTCTAGCATCTCAAGAATAAACAACCAAGCCAAAAAAATCTCATTGATATTTTTTTTAGAATCCTTTTTTTTTTTTTTTTCGCTCAATCTAAATAATGTACAGTATGTATTTGGTTACATCTCCAGTCTGTTTACATCAGGGTTGTCATGGTAACCTGTCTTTCATCGATCAAACTGGTTTCATATTTTATCATCATCATCATCATAAAATACATATTTCAAAAGCTCTGCTGAATATAGCTCGCAATATAACTGTGCTAGAGTCTGGTGACTTGGAATCCTATCATTTTCATGGCTTGCACCATGTGGACCAGGCTGAAAAGCTGGAGGCTATGATTAGCATTAACATGTGGCCTGCACTTGCACCTTGAGCTCATAGCACCATGGACAGTCGCACTCCTTCCACCATCACTCTCATATGAAATAAACTCTGTGCACTTTATTTATCTTGCCATATAACGCTTGACTGCACACTGCATCATCACACCACCATCTGACAGCCCACTCTTCTTTTCTATTGTGCATTGGAAAATGTTTCCTCAAGGCTTGTGTACATTTCATAATATTGTCTATACTGCATATTCTTTTCTCAAACAAGTACAGATGAAACAGTCAGGAACAATTGCCACATCATTCTTAAAGCCAGCAATCCCAGTTAATCATGGCATGACTTCCAGTGCTATGTATTATGGGATTTGAGAATAAGACTATAGAAGTGAAATTAAGCAATCAGGTTTAGAGGAGTGACCTTGACAGTGTAGTACCATGCCAAACGTTGTGAGTGAGGGATATGGTGAGAGTCAGGTTGCTTTCATCCTTAAAATTTCCAGGACTGCCATGCATAAGAACATGGTCAAGCAGCAGACACTGGGGAGAAACAAAACTTAACACAAAAGATGAACACAAAACTTAGTCGAATGTCACTCAACAACTGTAGGATGGCAGCAAGTGTCCTTCAAACACAGTGGTGAACTGAAGCTGGGGTGAAGTGCATGGCGAGGACGGTTTGAAACCCATGCAAAGCCCAAAAAAAACCCCATCTCCAATGAGTCAAATTTTCAGTTTTAACCAACACCTTGTCGTCTTACAGCATGTCTTATCTTGGAGACCTTGAGAAGCTTACAAGCCACCGTGCCTCCCACCTGACTGTGAAATGGGCTGTTTCAGCAAGGCTGGAATTGGGCAGATTTGTCTTTTTGAAGGACGTATGAATCAAGCCAAGAACAAGGTTATCTTGGAAGAACATTTTCTTCCTTTTGCTCTGACTATGTTTCCCAACTGTAAGGATTGTGTTTTTCCCCCACTGGGCAATGCTCCATGCCACACAGCCAGGTCAATCATGGTGTAGATGGAAAGCCGTCAGCTCAAGACCCTATCATGGCCAGTTCAATCTCCAGATCTGAACCTGATTGAAAGCCTCTGGATTGTGATCAAGCGGTAGACATTCAGTACGGAGGCAAACTGTTAAACAAAGCTTCTTGAATGTTTGCGCCAGAAAGTTTCACAACAGCAATGTGAGAGACCGAGACACATGAAAGCTGCAGCTGGAGATCAGGATTATTCCAGTAAATCCTCATTTCACAGCGTTCCTTAGTTGAAATATTAAAACAATACGGTTAAAAATGAATATGATTTGTTTTCATTTTTTCTTAATATTATTCAAGCATGTTAAATATAATCCTTTCCAATCGGATCTCGACTGACACAAGATTAATGACATTTTCATCGTATATTTTTTATCATTTTTCATAACTTGCACAGATGATGATATGACATTATGATGGTAGATTTGGGTTTTCCCAATTCACAAACATTCTGCAAATATGTTGTGACTTTATTAAATGTATTTTGGGGTTCTATCGTTCTTGTTTAAAAAAAAATCAATCTTGTTTAATAAAACTTTTGAAAAAAAAAATATTTGAATACAAAATATATGCATAATTTGATCTAAACATTTTTGACAATGTTTATATACAGGATGTTTTAAATTGGTTAACGTGCAAAGATTGTTGTTTTGATTATTTTTTAAGAATCTTATTTATTTATTTATTTATTTTTTTTTAGCATAATATTATAAAATACGGTTTAATAATATAATTAGATTTAATAATGCAGCTGTTTGTGTGTCTAGTGTAGTAATTAAAGATTTTATTGCATTATTGGTTATGATTTCAGTGATCACTGCAAAATCTTTAAAGGTATTAATGTTTCTCATAAAATGTTCTGTTATGCTGTAAAAACTATGGTGCCGAGGGTCACCAGATGCTATTACAATCACGGTCGGCACCATCTACATCTGTGTATATATATATATATAAATAATTACATTTCCTTCATCATTTGATTGAAATAAGACTGATGGAGACAAAAGGTGCAGAATGTTTTAAACTAAAAGGAAAATGTTTGATGTTTGTCCAGTGTGTATGGATGGCCTGATAGAGGCAGATTGTACAATATTATTATTGAGATTAAGGATTTTTTAAATAATGTATCTTGTTGTGCTTTATTAGAGAATCAGAGATTATCTGAGTTTTGTTTCGGGTTTTCATGATGACTCCGCAAGTGGACTCTAGTAGTAGTCTGATGGAACCTGGACGCACTGGAACTAATCTGATGGTTTCACACCAACAGGCCAAGTGGGTGTGACAACTTGTCCAAGGCACTACAATGATCAAAGCCAGCCTTGTTTACTGACCCTAAGAATCCGATGTTGCAATCGATAGTCAGGCTAGACCTAACGCACTTGTATCTGCCAAAGGAGAAAAAAAAAAGTGACGACACAGCAAAACAAAGCCGGAAAGGTGAACTGTAAGAGCAGAAGACTAAAAACAACTCAAGTGAGCAATTTCGAACCATGCTCCCAAGAGCAAGAACTGAAGAAATCTGTAATTGAGTCAGGATGCACAGATAAAGCTCTTGGGCTTCTGAAGTCAATCTCCTGGAGACAAAGACAGAAAGAGATGAGTCGTCCAATCTCAGAGTGAAAACAAAAAAAAACCCTGACTCACTTTTTAAGATAAAGTTCCTAAAAGAATTTCTTCTTCGTAAAGTGGTTTGAAAAAGAGAAGCTTTGACATTTTCCACAAATTATCAAAAAAGACATACCATTTTACAGTATGTGTAGCCACTGAGAGGTGAGAAACCAAAGTGAGGGCGGAGTCTTCACCTCCGTCCATCCCGCCCACTTTCCCCCAGCAACATGTGGACACACCACTCTCTGATCTGATTGGATACAAACCTAATCCACAGCATTATACAATGAGAATGTAAATACAGTGTAATTAAATGTTTTTTTTCTTTTAAATTAGTAACTAGAAATACATATAAAGTAAATGTAAATATACAGCCATGACACCAGCAGCATGTCGGCTCCATGCTCAGTGACTCCACTCTGAAGATCTTATATACGTTTGATGCGATGCTCGGCTGCTGTTCTCCCGCCCATGCGGGTCAGAAATGTGCAGAAGTACGTTAATAATTCCTGATTACACACCTCTCTGTCCAATCTCTCTCTCTCACACACACACACAAACATACACACAGACACTATAAATAACCCAGACATTCACAAGCTCTTTGCCAAGTCTCGTCCTCGCGGGTTCCAGGAACTATATAAAGCTTTTCTTTCTCACGTCTATATTTCTGCTCCTGTCTCCGCTTTTATACTTTACACTTCTTGTTTTGTCTTTTTTATTATTTTATTATATTATCTGTGCTCCTGGAATAATTTAGCATTACTCGGTTCCTTGACACATTAATGATGTAGGTAAGAAAAATAACAGATAAAGAAGAAAAACAAGAAAAAGAAAAAAAAAAAGAAAAAAACACCACTTTTGTATAGTACATAAGTGCTGCAAAGATTTTTTTTATTATTAAATATTAATCAGCTTGTATTTGTTCAGCTTAAAAGAAAAAGCACACCAACCAGAGGACGGTCATTAAGCTTTTTTAAAAGGCGATTTTCCTTTAAAATGGAAGAAAACGTAAAAAAATTAAGAATAAGTGTCTGAATTAAGTGAGATAACATATGAGTTTATTTCCACGTGAAACAGTGCACCTGTTTTTTTGTTGTTGTTTTTTTTTATTTAGACCATTTATTACACTTCCTCTGATTTATTTATTTATTTTTTTGTATTATGGAAGCCATAAATAAACATACTCTATGGATACCTGTATAATACATTGGCTAATAGTAAGGACATTTCTTAATTATAACAACAACAACAAAAAAAAAACAACAACAATGATTTAATGATGCTGTTTTTCGTTTTTTTTTATTAAAACTACAATCTCAGCATAACCACATGCTGTTAATTAACCATTCACTACGCAACAATAATTCTAATAATGACCTTACATTTTAATTTCAGAACCTAATGAAATAATTTCGCAATAATAGGATGCACAGTTAATTAATTACTTATCCATGGTTAAAATTGAGGTAAATGTACTGTATATAATATAGTGTGTTTCCTCTCTTTGTCTCTGGTGTGTGTGTGCGGTACGCTTCGTGTGTGTGTTTGTTTTTTCTCTTCTAATAGACAAGCAATCAACCACAATCAGGAGACAGAACAGAAAACCTCGGGCCAATCTGCAGAACTCATTCGCACCAAGAAATCATTCCAGCAGCCGGAGCGTCAGCAGCCAGCCCTCGTTCCGCTGATCAGCTGATTAACATTCCGGACACCAGACCTCGCTGATCAAACCGAGTCGTGCCTCATACTGTATCACATGCCTCATATGTCTCGTATAGATGACATCTCAAACACAACAATTAAGAAGCCTGCGCGATTCAAGCTGTCTTGCATCACAAGTTCACAGATCATGCAGGAGTCAAGCAGCAGCTAAACACTGCAGCACTGAGACAAAGGTTTTACAGCCCAACTAAATTCACCATCACTATAGTGAACGTGTGATGTTACATGAGCACTAGAGACTAAGTACATGTCTCACAGTGACCTGGACACACATTTTATTGATATTTTTTCGACATATTTAAATAGCTCTATTAAAGAATCTAAAATAAAGTCTGTTCCAAGCTATTTCTCAAAAGTCCAGTCGATTCAACCAGAAACAAAGTTTGAATCATTTCACATAATTAAACGATAATTTCCGATCACCCTGCAATTCTCTGTTAAACATGAAATAATAAATTACAAGCCGCAAACAACTCGACCTTCGCGTGTTTTTAAAAGGGAAATATTTTACATTTGACAAATCAAACTGCATAGTTTGAGAGTCACATCTTGAAGATCTCGCAAGGTCTTAAAAATGAATACGGTAGAGACTGCGGCAAAAAATATATATAAAGAGTCCTGCATTCCTTAAACGATATTGTGAAAAGAGTTAGAGTTCGTCATTTGGCAATCATTGCAATTTGTTACAGTAGTAACTCAAAAGCGTAACAGTGAAGGTGTGCAAACATTCCAGCATTTCTGGACAATTTGACATTGATGTTATTTAATTTTTTTTAATAATATGTAAAGTATGAAGGACATTACCGTTCCTTAGTTAGTGGTTGTTGTATAATAAAAATGTCTAAATGATAAACAGATTTTGAAGACTTTACTTTTTTTTTTTTTTTTTACATATCTTACATATTACATAAGTTGCGCAATGACTTGGCTTTACTGTATGTAGGTGCTTGAACAGTGCTCTTTAGGAATCCAGTGTACTTACAGTAATTAGATCCGAATTGACTATCCTGTTCTTCCAATCTACAATATGAAATCCTAGAAATCACAACCTAGGGACATGTAAGCATCATCTGCAAACTGCTTGCAAATGTTACTAGAAACTATTGAATATTATATCTGGATATTGCATATTTGTGAGCATTCGAATCCTCCACTCATGGATGATTATGGCACACCATCATGGCAAATCAAATATCATTGCCAAGTGCAATCCGGAGGAATTTCCTCCTAATCAAAGCTGTACTGATTCTCCCTCTTCAGCCGGGTTTCTCCGCTCAAACCCTGGGTGATCTACACAACTACAGGACGAACTGGGGCTGGCGAAGCTTCTCATGTGCCTCCGGTGAGATAGATGAAGCAGAACATCTTTCAAACTCTTGCTCATACTGTATCGCAGGGCGGGATAACACAGTTAGAGGAAATCGCTATCCACCCACTTCTGCACCCACCGTCTGACGTCTCGTGTCAATGTGACTGATAGGAGGAGAAAGAGAGCGTGTCACCTCACCCACAGCCAAATTGTTCTCTTTTACACAATTCTCACGACCTCAGACTGCTGTGACATGGTCGGGATTTGATCGAGAAATGAGAACCATAATTTGTCTGTGGTTTGAATTGAAGGCGTCACGGTAAACAATTTGACTGTAACACTGTGTTTAAGTTTAATATGTCAGGCTTCATGGTTAGAGCCCAGTCACCTCGACACCTCAGAGTCGGGGTTTTGACTCTTGCCTCGTGTGTGTGTGGAGTTCCTCCAGTGCTTAGTGGGTTTCCGAAGACATGCAGTGTAAGATGCTTAACCTTTCCAAATTGCCCATAGTGTTAGAAAGAGTGTGTGTGTGTGTGTGTGTGTGTGTGTGTGTGTGTGTGTGTGTGTGTGTGTGTGTGTGTGTGTGTGCTTGTGTCCTCTGAGGGGTTGGCGCCCCACCCAGCCTTGTAAGGTTCCCTACCCTGTGCCCTAAGAGATCCAGACCCCCAGTGCCCCTGCATCAGTAGATAATGGATGGATGTGGCATGTGTATAAAGACCTTCTCATCATTTACAAAAATTTTAAACAACCATATAAAAAGCAGGAATGTATAACCCCCAGACACTCTGTGCACCTTTGTTGAAAGGAATGTGATGTGATTTTAAACAATTTATATATAAATTTACCAGCATGGGCTTTTCTATGCAACGTGCAAACATATAAACTTATAAGTCTTAACCCTCTAAGGGCCAGATAATGAATTACATTGATTTTGTTAAAGCTTCATAGGAGTCAGACCTTTTTCCCCCCCCAATACACAGTATTTAATAAAGTTTGAAGAAGACGCAACATTCTTTTCCTTGACGTGACCTCAGTACTATTTTAGTGCCGTGAGCACCAACACAAGACTGTTATATCACACACGATAGACAAGGGACTGAAACTCAGCGTGTGAGGACACCTTTCTCACACCTTTTATCAGAGGTGTGAACCTCTCTTGCTTACCTGTGCACTTTTTGGGGCTCGCCAGCCGCTTGCCATGCATGCCCAATTTGCAGTTGAAGTTTTCTTCCCAGAATTCAGCAAACCACACGTTTCTCCTGTTATTGGAAAGCGAGCGGCTTTTGAAGTAACGGTCGAAGGCTGTGGAGGAAAAAAACAAAAGAAAAACAGACATGTGGTTCATTTAAAGTCCAGATTATAATATTATTAAATAAAACCAGGTGAACTGAACGTAATCTGAACTCCTAATCTTTGTCTATAAATCCTTGATTTTAATCTACGAGGACATTTAGATATTTATAGTCGCTGGTTCCCCTATACAGTGCACTTGCAAAAGTATTCATGCCCCTTGAACTTGTCCTCATTTTGTCACGTTACAACCACAAATGCTAATGTATTTTATTGGGATTTTATGTGACAGACATTTTTATTTTTAAAATGTTTTGAAAGCCATTTGAAAATCATTTTCCTTCCACTTTACAATTAAGTGCCACTTTGTGTTGATCTATCACCAACACAACAGGGAAAAGTTCAAGGGGTATGAATACTTTTGCACGATACTATGTATGCATTCCTCTATAATAATAATAATAATAATAATACACAAAAACCTTGTTGCTGTGTTCAAACTTAATTTGACTACTATTAATTATTCTGTCTGGCAGTGGTTAACACTGTCACCTCGCACCGCCAGGTTCTGGGTTTGATTCCCACCTCCTGCCTTTAAAAGTGCATGTTCTCCCTGTGCTTGGTGGGTTTTCCCCGGATTTCCTCCCCCAGTCCAAAGACATGCAGATTAGGCTACAGTAATTGCTGCTCCCAAATTGCAGTGAGTGTGAGTGTGTGCGTGCCGGTCCAGGGTGAACCGCACCTCGTTTTCTACGTCTCCTGAGATAAACCCTGTATACTGGATAAAGAGGTATAGACGATAAGCGAGTGAGTGGGTAATTATTCTGTCTCATAAATTAGCCAAATTTTGTCATATTTTTGCCTTGGGGTTATGACAGCTGTCTTTGGCATATGATTAGTCTTAACCTGACACACACTCACTAAGAGCTGTTTTATCGACAGGCTCAGCCTGATGGCACAGTGGGTAGCGATGCTGCCAGACAGCTCCTAGGCCCTGCATGTGATTGTGTGTTTGGTTACTGTCTCGAGTTTGTCAGGCTTCCCACCTCCCTGCCAGGTGGATTGACTGATTGATGGACATCCTCACCAGGATTAAGCCCTTACTGGAAAATGGATTACGGAATTGTGCCAGCGTCTGGATCTAAACCTGCCTTCTAAACATGAGTGCAAGTCAAATCCATACTGTGTGTGTGAGTAAATATACGTGTTGTGTTTTAATTTACTTTCTAATCATCTCTTCTACAGTAGATTACTGAAAAGATCTATGTGCAAATCAAACCTTTGAGACTGAGAGGTTTTGTTGTCCTTTCTTTTTTGCATAATCACTGCTTCTTTTAAAGCAAATGCATACTTTAAAGCATAAAAAAGCACACTTCCAGACGATACTCAACGCGAGCCGATAACACAAAGCAGATTTTATCTAAACAAGCCATTAGGATCCTGTTGAAGATGTTGTCTAAGGAGCAGATAATCATAACAAGCAATTGCCCTTAGCGAGCAGTGCTGTGCTTCATGAGCAACAGATAACTGCAAGGTATAAAAAGCCATGTGTGCAGTTTTGGCATCAATTCATGAACGTTACATCAACAATAAAGAGGAATTCATTAGACTCGTGTCCTTGTCTGTCCTGCGTTTTCAAAACATTGCTGTTGAAATGGTTTTGGGCGTACCCCAGCACCCCAGCACCCCAGCAAGAACCCTGGCTTTGGATGAGTGTTGCAAAGACGTTTGAGAAAGTTAGAATGGCTTTGATAAAATTATGTTAAGATAATATTGAATGAACGACGCAAACACAACATTGCAAATGCAACCTTAAACCTCAGTAACAAATATTCTTACAACGACGGTTTCGTATGGAACTTGGTACAGCTGCCGTTTTGACTTTTCTATCGTACGGTGGCTGTAGAGTCCTTACATTGGCCTTAAGATTGCCTTAGGACCTTCCTACAGACTACATTACATACATTTTACATTTAGGCATTCGGTAGACACTCTTACCCAGAGCGACTTACATTCCCACCCCCCCATTATACATCTGAGCAGTTGAGGGTTAAGGGCCTTGCTCAAGGGCCCAACAGTGGCAACTTGGTGGTTGTGGGGTTTGAACCTGGGATCTTCCGAACTGTAGTCCCATGCCTTAACCACTGAGCTACACCTGGCCCCACTAGATATTACAATCGTACAAAAATTCCTGTCTTAAGGTGGTCGTATACGGCACCCATAAAGTATGTATAATTTATGACACTCTAAGTAGTTGGTAGGAACATCTCCTGTCTGGCGGCACATTTTGTCATGGTATGCAAAGTGGCAGCTATTCACTCTCTCTGGTGCTGGAAAATTGACGGATGCACAGAATGTGGGTGGATGTCATTTGACAACTTAATATGTTCTTGAGGCAAACAGTACCTACAGCCACCGTAGGAATATGGGCTTCTGGAAATGTCTCCTGAATCTAAATGATCCACAAACGGCTTCTAGTCCGCTTTCTTCACGTTCATTTTACGCTTCCCATGATTAACATTTATCCCATGATCCTACATGCTAACATAGGGAAATGCGGGAAAAAAACTAAACTATCAAAAGTGGAAACTGACATCTGACAGAAATTTTCGCATTTCTTCATAAACCAAAAAAAACTTCCTTTAATCCGACGTTGTGCAGTCAGAGGGTGAACCCACTAGTGTCGGTGATTTTTTTCTCTCCCTACGTCGCTGTATTACGAGAATTTTTAAAACAAGAAGATTAATGTCTAAATATAGCAAAATGGTCCATATTAAAAGGAGGCATCTCAAATAAAATGACAAGGGCTTTCATTTCCAGTTCCCGACACACTCACTCACTCATCGTCTATACCGCTTTATCCTGTATTCAGGGTCACGGGGACCTGGAGCCTATCCCAGGAGGCTTAGTGCACGAGGCAGGGTACACCCTGGACAGGTTGCCAATCCATCACAGAGCACACACACCCATTCACACACTACGGGCAATTTTGGAAAGCCAATTATCCTAACCTGCATATCTTTGGACTGTTTGAGACCAAAGAGAAAACCCACCAAGCATGGGGAGAACATGCAAACTCCATGCACACAGAGACAAGCCTGGCCAGGAATCGAACCCGGAACCCTGTAGGTGCAAGGCGACAGTGCTAACCACTACACCACCGTGTCAACAGGTTAACACACCAACTACAATTTGGGCTGCAGGCTGGCAGAGCCAAACGAATGCCAGTGTAGAAGTCAATCGAGCGCCACTACAAAACGCAGAGCACATTCGTTTATCCAAAACTTTAACGCCCGTGTGAACAAGGCCTTAGTGTTATAATGTTACCTCTCTTTCATTTTCTTTCTGAAATATTAGAATGATGGAGCATCTGCAGCATGTTCCTGAAATCCCATCATCATGTAGTCAATGCTGGTCTGGTGACATTCTACATTCACGTCCTGATGTCCATAATATTGAAAAACTAAAGTCAACATAACGTTTTTACAAACTACACCTCCTGCTGGAACATGATATTCTTATGGTTTGATAAATAAACAATGTCCAAATCCAGATCTGACCGTCAACATCAGCTTGGTACAAAACCATTCCCTCCCATATAGCTGAACACGAATGTCTTTGTTTTCAAAGGACATACGTTCAAATCCCAGCACTGCCAAGACCCTATGGCGTGATTATAATTTATTTTATACAACATAAGCTGTTTTCGCTATATTACAGTATTTTATATAATATTTTGTATAGTATTATGTTTTAGATCTTATTGTTAACATTCTGATGAAAATCTCTATTCATAATGATATTAATCATCTATAATCTTAGCATACCCTGTCCAGGGTGTACCCCGCCTAGTGCCCGAAGTCTCCTGGGATAGGCTCCCGGTCCCCCGCGACCCTGAACACAGGATTAAGCGGTATAGAAAATGAATGAATGAATGAATGAATGAATGAAATTCTAATGTGGATAAACCAGTATCCAGGATCGAGATGGTTTAAAAAAAAAACTTTGACAAAACGTATCTGACTTATTAAGCTCAAGAAAAGAAATAGGACTTTGTTTCTTCCTGGTCAGTTTTATGCAAGTGGGAGAAAAACTTATAATCTTTATCAAACCTGAGCTCCATGACAACTCAGCTTGTCCGTTACCATTACGAAGAAAAGACTTGAAAGTTAAGCTTGAATGAATGTAGGACAGGTTGAAACAAAGTCTCCTACAGTAGTGACAGACATGACAGGAAAAGGATGAAAGAAAAAAAAAGCAAGCTACAGCTAATACCTAATATCTTTCAGTATTACCTTCTACTGAAGCTCGTTTGGGCAAGATGGTGATCGCACCCTCGGCCACCTGCTCCTGCTGGATCACTGGGGAGATCTTGGAGCCCCAACTGTCCGACCCAACCCACAGGAAGTGCCCCGTCTGGTTGTTCCTTTTGGCAGCATCTAGGACACGCCTGTGAATGAAAACGCACATATGCACACAGGGCATGAAGAATAGGTACAGCAAGTAAGATAAATTATTATTTTTTTAATATATATATCTATATACAGTATAATAGCCTGCTAAACACTGAGTGTTATCTTTGTCAGGTTTGCATGTAAAGTAGTCAAGAAAGTACCTAACAAGGCACCTGAAGAACTAGATTAGAGAAGCACGTCAAAAGAGCACCACAGGGCGAGAATAAAGGAGTGTTCCCTGCCTCCTAGCTAAAGAGAGAGCTGAGACTTTATTTCACTTTGCACCTAAGGAGAGTTCAAAAGACTGACACAAGTGACTATTTAAATAGGATTTGGGTATTATTATTGTTATTATTATTATTATTATTATTATTATTGTTATTATTATTATTGTTATTATTATTATTATTATTATTAATAATAATAATGAAGAAGAATCTCCATCTAGGAACCTCCGTAGTCCAACTAGTGACCATGGAGAAGTGATGAACGATGTTCTTTTTTTTGACCCGAGTCTTTAATGTGACTCAGATGAACGAGTCGTCTCGGAGAGACGCGCAGAGATGCACAAAGCATCACAAAACCTCCGTAGGTTATGTACAGGAAACAGAAATGAGTCGTTACCTTTGAGTCTTTTGGTCCGAGTCGTTTTGTCACGTGACTCTCATAGAAGCTATGCAGTGCAGTATATTCAAAGAATGATTCGGACTAGAAGATATGCGAGGTGAGCTGCTCATTCTGTTTATCATTATATTGTATGTCCTTAGCTGCATTGTAATATTACTGGAACTAGAGACAAAATTTGTGTTTGTAGACGTGTTGGGGGTCTGTTTGTTAAAAGTGCAAAATGTTATTTTATTTCTGAACAAAAGAACGAAATAAACTAAATGACTCAAAAAAAAAAAAGTTCATTTTGATGAATGAGATTCAAAGAACCGAGTTAGTAAAATGATTCAAACTTCCCATCGCTACCGTGGAGGCCAGTGGTGAGCATTGTGTTTATTCCCATTTTTACAACCTTGGTAGGACCTCCAATAAACATTCACATGCATTCACAAACAACGACCGTGGGAGGAAACTGAAATTCCCAGAGGAAACCCACCAAGCATGGGAAAAACATGTGAACTCCACACAGACTCCGAGGTGGGAATCGAACCCAGACGTGCCAAGGCGCTAAACACCACACCACTGTGCCACCAATAATAATAATAATAATAATAATAATAATAATAATAGTAATAATAATAATAATAATAGTAATAATAGTAATAATAATAATAATATAAATAATAATAGTAATAATAGTAGTAATAATAGTAGTAATAATAATATTAATAATAATAATATTAATAATAGTAGTAATAATAGTAATAATAATAATATAAATAATAGTAGTAATAATAGTAGTAATAATAGTAGTAATAATAATAATATTAATAATAATAATAATAATAATAATAATAATAATAGTAATAATAATAATATTAATACTAATAGTAATAATAGTAATAATAATAATAATAGTAATAATAGTAATAATAATAATATAAATAATAATAGTAATAATAGTAGTAATAATAGTAGTAATAATAATAATATTAATAATAATAGTAATCATAGTAGTAATAATAGTAGTAATAATAATAATATTAATAATAGTAGTAATAATAGTAATAATAATAATAATAATATTAATACTAATAATAATAATAGTAGTAATAATAATAATATTAATAATAGTAGTAATAATAGTAGTAATAATAGTAATAATAATAATATTAATACTAATAGTAATAATAGTAGTAATAATAATAATATTAATAATAGTAGTAATAATAATAATAATAATAATATTAATACTAATAGTAATAATAGTAGTAATAATAATAATATTAATAATAATAGTAATAATAGTAGTAATAATAGTAGTAATAATAGTAATAATAGTAATAATATTAATAATAATAGTAATAATAGTAGTAATAATAATAATAATAATAATAATAATAATAATAGTAATAATAATAATAATAATATAAATAATAATAGTAATAATAGTAGTAATAATAGTAGTAATAATAATAATATTAATAATAATAATATTAATAATAGTAGTAATAATAGTAATAATAATAATATAAATAATAGTAGTAATAATAGTAGTAATAATAGTAGTAATAATAATAATAATAATAATAATAATAATAATAATAGTAATAATAATAATATTAATACTAATAGTAATAATAGTAATAATAATAATAATAGTAATAATAATAATATAAATAATAATAGTAGTAATAGTAGTAATAATAGTAGTAATAATAATAATATTAATAATAATAGTAATCATAGTAATAATAATAATAATATTAATACTAATAGTAATAATAGTAGTAATAATAATAATATTAATAATAGTAGTAATAATAGTAGTAATAATAGTAATAATAATAATATTAATACTAATAGTAATAATAGTAGTAATAATAATAATATTAATAATAGTAGTAATAATAATAATAATAATAATAATAATAATAATATTAATACTAATAGTAATAATAGTAGTAATAATAATAATATTAATAATAATAGTAATAATAGTAGTAATAATAGTAGTAATATTAATAATAATAGTAATAATAGTAGTAATAATAATAATAATAATAATAGTACTACTACTACTACTACTACTACTACTACTAATAATAATAATAATAATATCATTCTATCTTGTAAATTTCTGCTCCATTTATACTTTCTGTCTCTCTCACTCCTCCCTCAGCTGTCTATATTTCTTTATTTCAAGCAGAAGTAACCAGGAGCAGAAAGACTCAATTTGCCTCTGCACCAGAGAAAGAATCGCACCTGATGTCGTCCTCATTTGCAAACATGATGATTGCGCGAGCGTTCGGGGTCTCCATCAACCGAACGATTATCTTGTCGAATTCCCCCGGCCTCGGTTCACGTGGGATCTTCAGCGACTGCGCGATACACACTCCACCTTAGAGAGGAAAGAAAGAAGAGCAAAAGAGAATGAGAGATGAGGTTTGATTAAACGACAAGAAATTACAACAGTGTGAAAGATTCGAAACAGAGTAAAATAAATAGAGCTCAATCTTTCAAATAGACGGCCTGTAATTTCAGCCGTACAGTTTCAACAATTCATTGCAGTAATTTATACGGAGCCAGGCAGAGGCATATTTCATATTTAATGTACACCATAATATCAAGTCATCCTCCCCTGGCACTGTATTATATCATTAGTGTCTCACGTTGGGATGAATGATGGACTCGACTGCCTCGAAGAAAAGAGCTTCTTGTGGAGGACATTTAGCGAGCCTTTGAGGCCACTTCATCTCATCAGAAAACTCATTTATTGGACATTCAGTCCTTCAGGCGAATATTAATTTCCTTAAATTAATGTCCCATTTATTGTTAATTATCACTCGGTTACACATACAGTATAGCAGCCAGTCTGCTGTCTAACTGTCACAACTCCTTTCTTTTTCAATTTGTTCATTCATCTTGATATTACACACACACACACACACACACACACACACTACAGAAGCAGCTGCTCCTTTTTTGGGGATATTATCCATTTCATTAATGCCTGTAAACTAATTAATTCCCGCGTATAAAGAGAATACAGAAGGGTGTACACACTTATGCAAGCAGGGTACAGTACAGTACTATAGTGCCTTATATCTTTCAAGGTTATTCTTCAAATGCGAGACAACAGTCAAGATCAAAACGATGCTCGTTGATTGTTTTTAACAACACTCTTATTTCAAAATGTTTTACATTTCAAAAAATGATAAACTGTATGAACATGTTGTACACTGATGCTGACACTGAGATTTAATAATTAATCAATATTCCCTGTATGATGTTAGCTAAACTGTGTTAAACTGCACAAAAAACTCATTGAATTAAGTCCCGCCTTTGTGCTCTAGATTCTAACCAATCATAGACGAGCCTGAATTCTTACAGTATATCCAATCATAATGCAGAAGGCGGGGCTTCTTCATTCACATTTAATGACAATTATTTTGTAATGTAATTAGTTACTTTAAAAAGTAACGTCCCCCAACACTGGTGATGATGATGATGATGATGATGATGATGATGAGGCGTGATGACGATCCCTCTGTTGCCAGTTCATGTCTGGTGCTAGTGACGGTTCAGTGACGGTTCAATAGCGAACCTCCTGAGAACTGGCTTTGGTTTTCCATGGTCTAGAGAATTACGTAATTATGTCACTGTATATTTACATGTACGTCTCTATTTTCTCAGCAATGCTAGTGGCAATGCTAGCGCTAGTGGCATGAACATGCTAGAGCAAGCTACAACAATGTTGAACTTCATGAACAGTTCTCCTGGATTCTCTTTACTAGAAAACATTTGAGCTTCCCGTTGCATATTGAGTCCATTTTTTTAAAGATACAGTAGCAGTCACAAACTTTCAGCGGGTCATGATAATCCCGCCCCTAGCCCCCTGACATAAGTGGTTCTTGGTTCTAGCCCAGCAAAGTGTGGAACTGTTTTTTTCTATCTGAGGGCTTCGAACTCGCTCTGGAAGCACCTTGCTGGAAAAGTGGTACTGTATGTGTCACTTGTGCCTCATAGGCAGTGAGTACTTGTCGAGTGGTTCCTTTCCTCACACTGACTCAGATATACTCTTAACCGTCTCGGCAAAAAGTGACTTTATTTCTTTAATTAAAAAAATATATATTTATAAATGAACTCAATGTTATTTGTATATCTTTTAACACCAAAGTCCTGAAACAGATTTACAGACTCATATACAGTATAGCTATAAAATCCTGATATTCATTCATTTATTTATTTATTTATTTTTGTACACTGCATGTTTTTACTGTGAATAAAAAATGTGTGCTAACGAGTCCCCAGACCCTTTTGCCGGTTTGTTGGGTCAGTGGGTGATTTTTGAATTTCCACGGCGAGCAACATGTGATGGATCCTAAATAGGCAGATTGACAGATTGCCTTTATAATTTCCGACTGCTGTCTTTTATCTCTCATATGCTTCCTGTCAGCTCTGTTCATCTGTCTTTCATTAAATCTCAAATGAAGCTTTGATTGTGTGAAAAAAAAAACAAGTGTGGATTAGTAAACCACAGCGTTTGTGTTGTTGTTGTTGTTGTTGTTGTTGTTGTTGTTGGATGCTCTATTTCACATTAGTCTTGCTGATGGTACTCTGCTCCTCGGTAGGAGTAACGGCTAAAACGCATGATGGAGGAAAAGGCAGACACAAAGCTCAAGCACTGGCTGTGTGCGAGCCTCATGCCCTGGTTGCACGGCAAGACATCAGCATTGCAGCATGTTGCAGAGAGACGACTGGAAGGATTTCGACTTGAAGTGAACAGATCTGTGAGAACAGCCCCACCTGCTGATAACTGACATAACCATCGTCTGAGTCACACCAGGTTCAGATTTTGCCAGACATCACATGAGAAAACATCCCTCACATACACTCGATGACCAGTTTATTGGGAACACCTGCACATTCGCAATCAGCCAATCACATGGCAGCAACAACAACATGCAAATCAAGCAGATACAGAAAAAAAAAGAAAAAAGATTTATCCCGATCGAGGAATAAATGTTGCTACCAGATGGGATGGTTTGATTATTTCACAAACCCCTTATCTCCTGGGAAGCTCTTGACCTCTATCTGAATGTTGTGGTTTTTGCCACATGATATGCTAATTGGATAACTACATAAACATGAACTGTACAGGTGCTCCAATGAAGTACAGTTACAGTACAATCAGAAGTTACATGCAATACACTCATGTACGTATATGAAGGATATGATTGTTATGGGAGTATCAGGCTTGTAATGATTACTTTGCAACATATATTACATCTTAAATAGAAGAAAACCCCAAGAATTGGGTGCACAAGTTTATTTATTTATTTTTTTATTTAAAGATCACAGGGTCAAAAATATCTGATATCAAAAATATCAATATCTGATATATATCACGTTTAACAGATGCTTTTGGTCACCATCAACAAGCTTCTGGTTGAGTATTTGAACACTCTTCTTGGCAGAATTAATAGCGTCTAATGAGATTTGTTGGTTTTTCTGGCACACACCTGACTACTAAGCGCGATCCACATATTTGGAGCCTCCACACAGATTGAGGCGTGTGTTTTGGGTCATGCTGGAGAATTCTGAAGTAGTCTTCCTTCTTCATGACTCTGTCGCACCAGTTCCACAGTAAAGAAACGTACTCCAGATAGAATGATGCTACCACCACCATGCCTCACCTTTACTCCTCTAAACACACCTCTGGTTCAAAATTTCCTCCAGAAGGCTTTTACTCTGTCCTTGTGCTCAGCTGCAAACTTTAGTCGAGCTTGAAGCGGTGGATTTTGGAGCAGAGGCTTCTTTTTTGTTGTTGTTGTTGTCAGCAGCCTTTCAGTCCATGGTGATGTAACACTAATTGACTGTAGACAGTGACACTGGTGTTCCAGCTGCTTCTAGCTCACAGCAGGCCTGTGCCTTGGTGACTCCTGGGAAGTTTCTGATCATCAGAACTGGTTTCATCTCAGCTGAGGGGGTCTTCTTCTAGACCTGGGCAAAGTGACTCCACCTTCCTGTAACTTGTGCTTATGTACAATAATCTCAGATGTTGTTTAGAAATGGCCCTGTCAAGCACAACGGCAAGAATAGCGAACTTTAACGTGGCTTTTCAACGATGGTGAACTTCAATCAAGCAGTTCTCCTGGCTTTACCTTTACTATAACTGCCCATTATATATATATATATATATATATATATATATATATATATATATATATATACAGTATATATATTTTTTTCACAAACTTTTAATTGATCTGGATAATCCCGCCTCCAGACCCTGACGTACAGGTTCTTTGTTCTAGCCCAGTGAAGTGTTTGTGCCAACATGGAACATGGTTTTCTTTCTGTCTGAGGGCCGGTGTTTTGGATGATGGAAAACTTCTTTGGCTGGTTTGGAAACTGGGCGTCGGCTGTAAACTAGCGCCGGAACTGCCTTGGTGGAAAAGGGGTAACAGTGGTGTCTTCTGCGGTCTGCTTCCAGCTCATGTGATTTTAAAATCACAATTATTTGCAGTGAACTAGATAAACAAATAAATAAATAAATAATGAATTGCTCCCTGTCTAACGTTTCAGAGAAGTTAGATGATGTGGAATGTGCAGCGATCTGTTGGGTTTCACCTAATCATACGCAAACGAGTGAACTAACTGGCTTGTCTGATACAGCATGGTAATTAAATTATCCATCTTCCTTTCAGTGCAGGGCCGATCAGCACTTGCTCTATTAATCCATAATGATTTGATTATCAGTGCTTTATGAATTGTGAGTAGTTCCCATCCCCGTGTGCCAGCTGGCCAAGACTATAACTCAGTTCTACTGACTGCATTTGGAAATATCTTTAATTAAAGCGGGTCCCCGGTTACAGATGGTGAGTGGTTCGCATCGGATAATTGGCTTTTCTGTCCCATTTGACACGTTTCGTAAATAAGCGTGTTAAACAAAACGGCACCGCATGTTTACGGTGTAGTATTCGGAAAAAAGTCTTATTCATTAAGTTATAATGCAGGCATGACGTTCTCGAGTCGTAAACGCTGGAAGAGGAACTAGCACTTAAGTCTGAATCGGGAATAATTAAAACATTCAGCTTTTTTCAGAAAGTAAAGAGACGTTGTTAATGGGAATTTAATTTATCTGACATTACAGTTTGTGTAAAAAAGCAGGTTCTAGCACGCTAATGACACGTTAGCCTCTGGGGCATCATCGCAACAGCCAACGTCACCGCCGAGGTGTTATATATCGCTAGGTTACTGCGATGCTAGAAGAACGAGACTCTTTTCTGAAATGCGTACTGTACAACATGCGGGAGTCACAAGCGATCATCTGATGGGGTTTCCTCACCTTATTACAAAGGGCACTCCGGTCCCTGGAAAGGGAAGCAAAAGGCAAGTCCAGTAAATCAGCACGATTAATATTTGATTATTAGCCATTAATCTTTTATGTAGATCGAGTCACAGAGATTAGATTTTTTTTAATTAGTTTGCTTCCTTCTGGCATTTTTTTTATTATTATTATTTCAGAGGGAAAACGGTTTAGACACCAATGTGGGAGAATTTCTTTCAGCACACACACACACACACTGGGAGTCTGTTTATTCAACACTTCGATCCATCCACATGCACACAAACCTAAAATGTCACGATCCAATGTGATTCCTCCTACTCACACACTGTGTGGCACACGGCGCTTATTCACCACCATATGCTATCGTTAGCCGCCGCAATACTGTTTTTTGAGAACAGCAGTGTGTGCAAATAAATCCCATGAAACACACAAATACCATTTGACACAGAGCCTCCTGCTGCACTACACCAAGGCCGAGGCAGGTTACGTAAGGCTTTCCTGAGTCAATACCGCGCTGCAGTGGCAACAGCACTTCAAGCTACAGTAACCATGTGAGCTGCATGTCTGCGTTTGCTGTGAAACCTAGCCAACAACAGAGGGACTCATAGTATAGTTTCTACCTGCGTTTCCAGCCTTGTGGCACATCTAGAACACGCAAGACATCTTCTGGAGTAAGTTTTTCAAGCCTTTAGGACGTCTTCACTGAGTAATTAGTGATACAGCGGTACCTCGGCATATACGAATTTAATCAGTTCCAGTGAGTTCTTAAAGCGAAATTTCATATTGTGAAACACATTTTCCCATTGGAAATAGTGTAAATGCAGATAATCCGTTCCAGACGACCAAAAATATGACCAATATTACCAATTTCCAACACTATAATCATATTATTGCATATAAAAACAGTTGAACCATTTAGAAAAAACATGTAAATGAAGTAAAATGTGAAATAAATATACATTAAACCTCACTTAACCTAAATTTATGATAAATTTATATATACATAATCTTGGTTCACTTGGTTTTGCCCTGACGCAAGAAAGTTTTGAACGGCTTAGCCGGCGTTCGGTTCGTTCGCTCGAAAATGCTCTGTATGCCGAGGCAAATTTATGCCAAAAATTGACGTATTTTTCGTCGAAATTGGTGAGGCAGGGCATTTAAATGCTGGGGTAACTTATTTTCTGAAGATGACCTAAAGAACACTTGAGGAGTCTCAAGTTTTAAAGGCTTTCTAAGACTGCTTCAGGCCACAAGTCCCAATATAATACTACGTAATTTTTTTTTTTCCTTCTGCTAATATCATGCTACATAGATGAGGTCATGTTTGTCTAACGATCGTGGGACATTTGAGGACGGTGTGACCTACACCCCTGCCAGCAGCTCCATCAATAACCACTGATCAATCCTTTGAGACTTCTCAGGGGAATCTGAAGTGGACTATCAGGTGTAGCGCAGATCTGAGCGTTAGTGACGTTAGTGAGGACGGTGAGGGGATTCTCAGATCAGATCAGGTCAGACCAAATTGAAGGTCATAGCGCTGTTTTGCCTTCAAGTAAGAAACCTTTCATTTTGTCTCAGACACCAATTTTTCTTTTCTTTTTTCCCCCCAAATGATGCGTTTATCTGAAAGGACATCGGTGGATTTGTTCTGCCCAAAGGCATCCTTTCTCTCTCTCTCTCTCTCTCTCTCTTACAAAAGTCAACCTGCTCCAATAGTGCTCAATCATCACTATGATTGGCTAAAACTCCTGACAATATCATGTCCACTTATCTATCATTGATCTGTCTATTTATTTCCAAATGCATATAATGTGTTCCAGCTGCTCGATGATGATTGCGCTCAGGTGGCATGTTTGGTTTAAGGGAAGAGGAACGAGGAGTTTTATCGAGTTAGTTCTTGATCTAAACTAAGTGTTGTACATATCTTTAAACTTAGATGATAAGAGCTGAAAACCACAATCTGAAATCCGGCACCTATCTCAGGCTAAACAGTCATGCAGACTCTTTCTAAACCAATGATGGACCGACAGAGTCTCAACACGCCGTATAATATTACAGTAACATCTCATAAAACACATCGGTGACGTGAAATGTCCCAGGTCTAGGGACCAGTCTATTGATAATCTACTGAACATCTGATTAGAAAGCCTCATTTTTATTCAAGCCATGTACAAGTATAGAGTGGAATAACAATACGATACACACAACACAACACAATAAGCTGAAAGGAGAAGCCCTGAGGTGACCGGGTATAGATTGTCCACTAAACATTCAGTATATGTTGATTTAATTTAACGTTTAGGATTGGAATTTAATTCTGAAAACCACAGGGACTTTAAATGCTTTGTGTGTGTGTGTGTGTGTGTGTGTGTGTGTTGCATGACCTATTCAGGCCCCTTGTAAAACAGAGCTATTGTAAAGACCGTATCTCTGAAACCTTTCAATTTTTGCAATGGAGAGGGACGGAGCTGAACTTTACTTCATCTGTTGTGACCCATGCGATAAAGCATCTCGCCCTGTCCACTGCTAGTCTCCAAACTGCATACAAATAGTATCATCATGTCGTAAATACCTAACAAATTGTGATATCTTCAACTCTAGGAATATCAGCGTCCTCGCATGCCAAAGCACAAGAGAATTCTTAAATCTGATTTTTTTTTTTTCGATGTGTCTATTACACTGATAGTATTTATTGCTGTAACATGACTGATTTATATTTACATGAACAGTTTATAATAATGCACCTGTTCTGTTTTTTTTGTCACGGGATAAGGGCCGGTGGTGGGCCCATGAGCGAGGCCCTTAAATCTGTGTCCTCCAGGGGCGCCGTAAAAATGGCTGACCCTGAGCTCTGACCCCAGCCTACTAACAAAGCCGGGAAATGCAAAGAATAAAGTATTTTCATGGTGCGGTAATGTATACGTGATGAATAAAGGCTTAACTTAACTCATTGTTTCCACTGTTACAGCTCGTACATACTTTGTATGAGTTCCATATAATCTGAGCATAATAAACTGGATTTATAAACAAGCTGATGTTTAACCGTTTAAGAAAATAATTTCCTTATGTGACATTTAATTAACATTAACTGAAATCGTCCCCAGTGTCAGAGCCTTGTAAGGTTTATGAGGACAGAGGAGTTAGAGATTCTGGTTAAGTACTTATTCATCATTTAACACTAATTACCACCAAAGTCACCAGCAAACTGGAGGATCTGGGATTTTACTTGAAACATCACATTGAACCATCATTGGGTCAAAGGCTCTCCAATTTCCTGAATGAAGGCCCACACACTGTACATGTGAACAGAAATGTCTCACCCTCTCACTCTTCGTACTGGAGACCCCATGGTTGCTTCCTGAGCCGCCTGTTTTCCTCACTGTGCACTTCCAGTTCTCCCTCCATCATAAAGTTTGCTGACTACACTGCTGTGGCACAGTGATCACTATTGTTTGGAGAACAACCACCTCCTGTTTGTCAACAAGACAAGGGAGCTCATGGTGAACTTCAGCCCAAGGCAGAAGATGAGCTACAAGCTACAAGTTGACTATAAGGCAACAGGACTCCAGTGGAGTTTCCAGTACCTCAGTGTTCACATCTCTCAAGACCTGACATGATCCTGTTCCATTAACATCATCTTGAAATATGCTTGTCAGGATTTTTACCACCTCAGTCATTTAAATGAATTTAGACCATCCTCCCTGCAAGACGCTTAGGAACTTTTACATAATCCTGCACCATCAAGAGCATCCTGATGAGAAAGCACCACTGCCTGATTTGGGAACAGCACCACGCATGAAAGGCGGCTCTTCAGAGAGCGGTGAAACCAGCCAAACGACCTGCAGCAAGCAGTGCTGGACCAGGGCCAGAAGATAGTAAAAGACCTCAGCTATCTGACCTATGGTCTCTCTCTCTTTGTTGAGCTTAGGGAAAGTGAGTCCACTCCCTGAAGGCCAACACAGCGAGAGAGTGAGTAGGAGCTTCTTACCACAGGCCAACCAGGAGAAGACCCAAGACTAGACCCTGGACTGTCTTTGCACAACACCCACGCCCCCTACACTCGCGTCGATATACTGGTACTACGCTGTACTTATAAATATTTAGTATGTGCTGGCGATTTTCATTCCACTATAACTATCTCAGCTTGATGTTCATTGTATTGCAAATATCTGAATTTTCCATTCATTAATAAATCCATTGTAGTAATTGGCTAATTGCTGTGTTATCTCCAGTAAGTGGAAGGACACTTTCCTATTTCATGAAAACCATCCAGTTCTGGGTGGCAATCAGGCTTGAAATTGTGTCTACTTGTCTAGTAATAACACCAAGCATCATACACCCTAGCACTATGATTTTCTCCAGTCTGCCATTTGGTATTCCTTACATGGTCCACTTGTGCAGCAATTGTGGATTCCATTCAGGGCATTTCAGGCTCATTTATATCTGGACTGTCCTCTTCAGTTCAAACCTCAATAGGGTTCAAATCCATTTCATGATGCCATCAATCATCGCAAACGCTCATGGACCAACAACCACAAAACAGCTTTAAAGCATCAATGATTCACTGTCAGGTTTCACAGCAGGTACGCGTGCCTGTCTTCATCCGCAGCGCCACTTTATGTGATATTAAGTTCCAATGATTAGTGAAAGAGGCTGTTAGTATAAAACCTCATTTGTTATTATCTTAATAATACCAAGAATCAATAAAGCCTTGCAATTTGGACAAAAAAGTTGTTGGGAAAGTTTTTAGCAAATATTCATTTCTATACCACAGACCTGTGTTTATGTTGGTCAACAACTATCCGTTTTTTTTCTGGCTTTTAAGGGCATTGTTTTTTTCTTTTCTCATGGTGATGTATAAAATCGGCATTTTCTACATCTGCATTCTCATATTTGCTGAAAGACTTTATAGTGAAAGAGCGGAAGTTAATTCCATTTGGAAATGGTTTATTAATTACAAATCTCAGATGCCAACCAAAAGCAACGCCGTTTTTAGACAAAGCTCAGGCAGAAGTCCAAAATTGAAACAAAGCTCAAAAACAAACAAACAAAAAAAAAAAAAAAAAAAAAAAAAAAAAAAAATATATATATATATATATATATATATATATATATATATATATATATATATATATATATATAAATATATATAAAATACAACAATAAAACCATGCTGCAAATAGCTTGGTAATGTGGAACAGGGCACTGACCCCTGTGATGAGAGGTTTGAATGAGTGGGTTATGGGAAACACAGCTGCTGTGAGTTAGGAGCCATGAGGCAGAGCTGAGGAAAGTCTGGACCGGAGCAGCTGAGGATCTGGATGACAAAATTGACACCCGTTTCTATATAGCTGGAAAAATTATTATTATTAATATTATTATTATTATTATTATTAAGATTATAAAAATAGCACTTCCCAAAACAGTAAAGCAGTGAATTTTGCTTAATTTCTGAGAAACCATCTCATCCTGCACGGTTTAAAGCTTTAAACTGTTTGAATCTTAATAATCATTTGATCTTTTATTACTCAGTCAGCTCGGCCAGGTGGATAGCAGGAAAGACTTTCCAGTTCTGGTCCAGCAGGAACCCTCACATTAGATGACTTTGGCGTATAGTAATTAATTTCCCTATATACAGTATATATACAACCATGATGCTGGATGACCTTCCGGCTGCAGCTCAGCCATTTCACCAGGCTTTGGCACCAGGGATGCCCTGCATCTCCAGTGGCTTGGTATTATACATGAGTGTAGAGTTTAAGTGAACAACAATAACACCCTGTCTGTGTTGGGGTTTATTAAACAACACAGATGTGGAACATCAGTGAATGATATTGTTTATGATTTAGGTGTGGCACACTCGTACACTGTAGCTACACTGCAGTATCTCTGTACTAAGTGCCTACACTACTGTACTGTAACATCAGGGTTCAAACAATATCTAAAGTAAATACTATCCAGTTTCACAGAACGTCTGTACATACCTGTACATTCTATACTGGCTTATAATAACTTTTTTTTTTTGCTTGTTTTTGCATCAGCTTCCTGATTTAATGGTTTGACAAATTGCGCTAGTCTACTTTTTTTCTTTTTTTTTTTTTTACTTGGATCAGTTATTTCATGGTGGCCAACATTTTTCATACACCATATGCCATATAGTAGTCCTCCATGTGCACAAAACAGGTGATGTCACTAATTAGTCCTAGCCTACAGTATCTGGATGAAGAGTTGTGCTAATTAACAGAAAAAAATCAAAATCTGGCAAACTGTTGATGGTGTTCAGCTTCTGGGTCCGTAGCCTGGGTCACCTCCAGACCTAAACCCAATAGCAAACTGTTAAACTGTTGGACAATGGTGGAGAATGCGGGAGCTGTACATGATTTCAGGAAGCGATCGAGCAGGCATGGATTGAGCGAGGGATAGTTCACACAAATATCTAAGAAACAGGTCATTAGTCATTGTAGAGCAGTTTTATTCCATAAAATAGCAAATTATTCTTATTATCCTTAATAATACGAATCAAACATTGATTTTCACTTTTGTGTCAATACTATTGGCCCCCACTGTACATGCACGTATTAGCCTCAATAGCAAATTCCCTGGTGAAGCAGTGGTGACAGTTCAGGCAGGGAATTGGCTTAGTTACCAAAAGAGGAGGAAGAATAATGTAGAGATTTTGAAGATGTATTGTGTTTTTAAGAGAGAAGAACAGATATACAGTAGTTGTTTTGAGGTATTTGCAAGATTGGATAGGGATCATTCTTTCAATGTGATCACAACATCATGTACAATAGGCAACATTGGTGCAATGGATCTTATCAAAGTAATTCAAACATTTTTAAAAATAACCAATTAAGTTCCTTCTGGGGGTACTGACCAGACGGTGGTTAGAAAAAAATGAAAGTTGGCTCTATTGTGATATTTTAAGGCGAATCTGAAAAAGAAATAAAAAAAAGATTTTGAGGAATAAGACCTGTACCTACAGTAGGGTTAGGTGTCACATGTACCTCGGTTAGGAAGCTGGGGTCAGAGTGCAAGTTCGGCCAGGCTACAGCGCCCCCTGAAGGAGATAAGCTTAAGGGCCTTAAATTGGTAGGGCTGGGGCTTGAACCTCCAACCTTCTGATCAGTAACACAGATCCTTAACTGACTGAGCCCCCACTTCCTCTAAGTTCTATATAAAGGTAATATTTTGTAGAAGATTTCCTCAGGCTTTAATTCCAGTTAATAGCTGATTAGAGACTAAGGTGAACCGATTAAACAAATGCAATCAGGCTTTTCTAATTTTTCAGATTTTTGTGGGGAAAAACCCCTTACACTCACTGCATACATAGATGTGTTAATTGCTTGGTATTTCCAAAACATCTGTTTTATTCTGTGTGTACTTACTGTACATGCATGTGCGTGAGAGGTCTACTCCATGCAACGCCCAGTTATTTCAGAGCCATCTGTCTCTGCATGAGAGGAATCTATACACAGTGTTTACTTTAATCAAAAACTAACAAGGTAAGTTGTTAAGAAAAAAAAAAAAACCCGCTGCACCTGTGTGTGTCTTGTTTCACCTCTCCTCCAGGGAAACTTTCCTCCTTTTCTCTTCTCTCCTCATGAATTAGTCATTACTTCACACATAAAGGTTAACACTCTCGCTGTGCACATACTGTACCGTAGTGCCCCCCCCCCCCCCCCCCCCCCCGCCACACACACACACACACCCCTCCTGTTTCAGTTCTCCATAAAGACTGTATCTTTCTCCAATCATACAGTATAGACTGTACTGTACATAGCCGCGGGAACCGCTCTCTATCAGGCCTGTAAAGTAATCAAGTCCTTCTCTTATCTTTGTTTATAACTGAACCAGTGTTGTTGTTCTTTTCATATTCACATCCCTTCTTATATATTCTATTTCAAGACTCACACTGATTGTTGTTAGAGCTTGATGCCAATAATACCTGTCTGGCAGACGGTAAGTAGAAAAAATAAATAAAAGCACCTTTGTGGTTTGCACTGGATAAATAAGAGAGACACTTGAAAGGTGACCTCCAGGTGTATTACCGGCATAATAAGGACAGATGTTTGGGCTTCGGACGGGTGGACGTTAGATTCCCCTTACTTTGAGTGCTGTCTAAGATCCTTATGTGTACTGGCATACAAATCAATAGTCTCCCCCTGCTGCGCTTCACATCAGGATATGACAGGCTTAGACGCACAAAGGCAACCAAGTGGAGATGCTGTAAAATCCCTGAAACCGCCTTGAACCAGGGAAACTGATGCACTGTTCTGATTGCGTTTGCGTTCTGAAGCATACAGATAAGAAAGTGTCAGCCAGAGCTCAGCGTAGCAGTGGAGACTCTGTGTGTGTGTGTGTGTGTGTACAGTGTGTGTTCATAGGAGATACTGATGTGCAATGATTATAGCCACTCTCAAAGCACTACTGATCTTAGACTTAAACTTTACAAAGGCAGGTGCAAGCCAAAAAAAAAAAAACCCACAAAAAACTCGACTCATTAGCCACGAATGTGGAATGTTAATGTTGTTAAAACAGCACCCAACCCATGAGCATCCAAAGCAAAAATACTGATGCTCCTGCCAGCTGAATTTAATACACTGATTATTAATTATATATCAGTAAACTGGGGACAGGATGATGGGCACCCCAGGCTCCTCCCCATGTCCATGCAAATGTTCCAATCCCACAGAAAACCCACTGTAGCACAAGTTTCTGGAAAAGTCAAGGCTGGCCATGATAGAAAGGCACCAGAACACCCAGTGCACCACGGGACATCGCACAAGGGGCCCAAATATGCCGACCAGGCCTCCAAACTCCCCAGATCCCAATCCGTTCGAGTTCCATGGGATGCCCAAGTCTACAGGCTCTGTGATGCTTCCGCTGTGTCAGGAATAGCTCAGACTTATAAATCCTTGAACTGGCAAATTGATACTGATTCATCTGGATTATGAACATTATTTAAGCGATTCCTTACGTTATAAACACAATCTGCAATAAAAAAAAACATGTAAAAATGGGAAAGAAGCTCTCGCGGTTCCTGATGAAAGACCTGAGGTATAGTATGTATGTATGACTGTCAGGGGAATCTGCTTCTCATCCGTTACTCCATTATTATACCCACACGACCGTTCAAAAGTTTTAGATCACTTGCAAATTTCTTTGTTTTTGTTTAGTGATTTATTTTCTACATTCTACAACAATACTGGGGATTTCAAAACTATACAATAACACATCTGGTATTAGGTAATTACGTAACAACACCAGTTAGTTGTTATTTTAAGACACAGAGGTCGGCCTTTCTGTAATAGTTCCTGCAAGAACAGTATTGTGTCAAGTGCATTTGAAAAATCCGTCCAGCACCATAATGAAACTGTCTCTCATGAAGGCCGTCCCAGGAGGACGAGACCAAAACCTCCCTCTGCTGCAGACCAGAAGTTCATTTAGAGTTATCAGCCTGAAAAATAACCAATTAACAGCAGCTCAAATTAGAGGCGTTATGAAGTCTTTACAGAGCAGAAGTAGCAGAAACATCTCAATATCAACTGTTCAAAGGAGATTAATGCAGTTTTGTATAAATAGTGAACTGTTTATACAAGAAGGAGTTTATTCAGTAGTCTGACCGTACAGGTACAGAGAATTGCCTTACTGTACTACCATAGCCATAACTAGCTATAACGACACCAAGATCCAGACTTTGTAGTTTTCATGTTTCATGTTTTTTTTCACCTCTTAAATAATCTGTGCCAATAACATGTTCTCCGAATGTTGTGTTTTCTGCTACAGTATGCTTATGCTTCTAACACAACAGATATAAAAAATTAGTGTTCAGTCTAGTTTATGTTTGACATTTGTTTATACAGCGGTGCATCAGCGTACAAATGTACTGCCTCAAAAATTTCTGCCTGACAATTTTAACTAACTGCATCGAACCGGGTGCCGGCTAAGTTGCGGATACGTCCAGGAGCTGTTCAAAACTTGTTTGCGTCAATGGAAAGCTAAGCAAATTTACATATATTTGTGTTGTTTTTTGGCATTTTGTGCACAATTTAGTGAAGACTATCTAGGGTTAGGGTTACTGTAGCACCACGGGTCCAAGAAGAAAAAGGAGTCACTTTCAGTTTGGTTTTTAAAGCAGGCGGTGCCAAAAGGAAATATAAATTAAGGTTAAGTGAGGTTTAATCTCTATTTATTTAATATTTTACTTAATTTACATGTCTTTTCTAAATGTTTTGATTGTTTTTATATACAAAAATATAATTATATTGTTGGAAAAGTGGTAATATTGGTCATATGTTTGGGTGGCTGGAACGCATTATCTGCATTTACATTATTTCCTATGGGACAATGTGTTTCACAATACGAAAGTTTGTATGTGGAGGTACTACTGTATTAGTTAGAGAGTTTGTAAAACAGTGTGAAAGGATCTGGTCGCTAACAGTATTTTTGCTAGTAATTTAGTAAGTAGGAGGTTAGTTATTATCATCACTAGCTGTGCTCACCACAAGCCTTCAGATTGAAGCTGCTGTACGACTACAGTAGCTCCATGAGTGTGAAGTGAGAAGAAGAAAGCAAACTGAGAGCCATATGATGTTCATATATTCATTTTGTAACTTAAAGGATATGTTCATTGCTAACTTTGACAGCTAGTTCAAGTTTGTTTGTTTGTTTCCCAGCAGTTTTCCAGTGACTCGAGTCCTGATGTTTGTCCTGACTGTAACAGATTTTTTCTGCTTATAACTTTTACATTCCAGTTTGTGTATACTGTAGTTTCAGGTTTGACCCACTTTAAACTAAGGTCACTCTCTCTCTCGCTCTTAAAAAAAAAAAAAACCCAGACTCAGCACATATATTTAAATGTTTTCGAATCTCATGCAGTAAGTCAGCACTTTAAAGACGACCTATTATGCAAAAATCACTTTATAGCCATTTTTAAACATTCGGATGAGTCTAGCGTGCATGTACAATAAGAATTCAGAGAAAAAAACACACACTCCCTGATTTTTTTTTTTTCTTTTTTTTTTTGGTGTTGCTTAAACAAAAGAATTATGATATGATATGAAAGCAGCACAGCGCTTGGTGGGTTTCCTCCGCGTGCTCCGGTTTCCTCCCACAGTCCAAACACATACCCCGGCTTGTGCCCCAATTCTCCTGGGATAGGCTCCAGGTTACCCACAATCCCGTACAGTATCAGCAGTATAGATATGATCTCATGTGAGGAAAAGCCGTCTCCCGCTCAGCGTTGCTCTCCTCTAGGGGGCGTGGCTTGGCAGCAACTCATTTACATAGACACTGATGTGGCATGTTCAGAAGAGGAGTGAAAGAGATGGAGATTGACCTATAAAAGCTGGGACATTAACACAAGGTTTAATTGGTGTACGCCCATTAGCCTAATTTGCATGTCTTTGGACTGTGGGAGGAAACCAGAGTAGGCACCTAACCCTAACCCTAACCCCCCTAAGTATACAGAGAACATGCACACCCCATGCACACCGACTCGAGGGAGGAATCAAACCCAAATCATGAAGGGCGACAGTGCTAACTATGTACTACACCACCGTCCCACTTTACGTCATAATATACTGTATATACATATAAATCGGATGAGGTAGTCAGATATAACTTATTGTCCTATAAAGTCTCCAAACTTTATGTTAGCTTAAGCACAGATGGCTGTGAAAGTATTAGAGAACCCTGAAAGTGCTAGTGCATCTTCTAGTTGTCCATTTCTACAAACAATGAATTCAGTCTGCACTCTGTCCGGGGAGTTTAAAAGGTTAAGTGGTAACCATGTATAATAAATGTGGCGAATCTAAATCTTAATACACTGACACCGCGAGCTAATGACTTTATTTTATGATGCTCAAGTAGAGAGTGAGCTCTTATCGATGCAATAAGCAATTATGAAATACGCAGAGTCTAACACTGCCAGATACCGGGACATAAAAGTGCGCTTGTCACCACTCTTAAGTCTCTCTTGTGCAAGTGCTCTTTAGATAATGATAGCCAAGCTGTCAAGTGCAACCATCAGAATGTAATGTTATGAAAATAGAGTCAAATTAAAGTGTCAGTGTAGAGCGCTATGATTAGTGGCCTTGGTACTTACAGCTATTCTCCCAGGTGATGGCGAAATACCTGGCAAGGGTTTGGAAACACTTTCTCTAAGGGGATGTGGTACATTCAGGGGTAAATAGGTGACACGGAAACTTTACAAAAAGAAAAATTCAACATGTTGCTGAGGACACTCTGCAATCAGTGTGTGTTAAGAGGAAGAAAGCACAGTTTTACAAGTCTGTGTGTGTGTGTGTGTCCACCCCAAGGAAATCTAAAACCCAGTCTTAATCGTTTAAAGTCCAGAGGGACGTCTTTCCCACATCATAACACCAGGCCCCGCGCAGCCTCGGCTAGTCTGATAAAGCACATTATTTTATTAGCTCACTAAGCACATAACTAGGCACCTGCTGCTCTAATTGAGTGTCTTATGAACCGTGATGAAAAATTCTTCAGGATGTGGAAGAGAATGACTTATCGACATGACGGTGAGAACACAACAGCAAAAGAAAAATACATATACCTTCTGAATTCTTTTTCCATACAAACAAAAAAAGACGGCAGGTGTTTTATTTTACAGCATAAAATTATCGATTCCAAGAGTTTACTCAAGCGTGCGCAAAATGAATGAGTATTTTGTCTTTAGAATACTGTATGATGAAAAACAGCACCTGCAAAGTGGGTATGGTGATCCTTCCTTTTTTCTTTATAATTTTCCATTAATGGTATCAAGAAGCGTTTCTACAGAAATGACAGTTAAGTTGGTGCTTTGATTTGTTATAGAGTGAGAACTGGAGGAAAGATAGAACGTATTTAATTCAAGCGAAGTGTGAGGGTTGCCCACTAGAGGGCAGTGTTTTTACTTTGTAGTTTTGGTTCCTAGACTCAGTTTCCCAGAAGCCTCCTCGGTCAGGTGACATGGATGCTCACCTGAACTGAGGAGGCTCATTAGCACTTTTATAAATACCTCTTTGTTCTGGGAAACTGGGTCGAGCATTAATTTCTGTTCTGTTATGTGGGTTTTGTTTTCTTCTGGTTTTAGTTTAACAGTATGGTTGGCATTTAGTTTCTGGAGCTCTTTAAGTTTGTATTTGCTTCTGCTCGTTGGCGTCGCAGTCGGGTGGAATGACCCGGGACATGGGGAAGGATACCCAGGACCTCTGTTAGCGCTCCGGAGGAGCGTTTTTAAGGGGGGGGGGGTACTGTGAGGGTTGCCCACTAGAGGGCAGTGTTTTTACTTTGTAGTTTTGGTTCCTAGACTCAGTTTCCCAGAAGCCTCCTCGGTCAGGTGACATGGACACACAGACACACTAGGGGGAGACAAGGCGGCGGCTCAGTAGTCCGGGGAACCGGATCTTCTTCCCTGAGGCCGCGGAGGCCCAGATGTTACACGAAGTTGAGCATAGTGGTGTGTGAAATCCACTCACTCCACGCTATCTAATAGTATTAATTAAATATTGATTTTATTCATCAATTATTAATTAATTATGTTTGGAATTATCAATATTGTTTATTTAAGTTCAATAAATTGTGGAAAAAATTGTGGAAAAGTTCATCCATAAACAATTATCCAAGCCATTTATCGAACATATAAGCCTAGTATTAATTTATATACCTGATATGTACAGGAAGGAAGGTATCTGGGAAAACAAACAAATTGAGAGCCGCCGGATCAATTTTAAACTCTAATCCAAGAGTATAATACATCAAGAGTGTTCGAACAATATATCAAGAGTGATTGTTCGAACATTTATAGGACGTGTATAAATTGGCAACTTGAAGATGATTATCATATGATTATCCATAGACAGGTGCGTGGAAAACCCCAAACAAGGCACGATGCATTGACCACCCAGTGACGATAAGCAATGCCTCTTATAAAGATGATAACTCCCAGTGTCCTCCAGGTGAACTTTAAAGGGATACATTTCATTTGGAAATAATACTGCTTCTTTTACCAAAAAGAAAAAGAAAAAAAAAAGCCCATAATCAGTATCACACATACCCAGGACACCTTTTTATCCCCTCCGCAAGTTCAAGGGCAAAGTTAGTCTCTTTCTGCCCTATTGTAAGCTTTCTTCTCTCAACCCACCAGTAATTTATGGAGACAGAGGGATAAATCAAGCCCGGTGATGAGGGAGTATCTCTGCAAGCTATCTCAGGAACTACATCCTTCCAGAGTGCTGGATAAAAGCAGCACCGAGGGACGATTTGTTCCAGCTACTGCATGCCACGCTGTCCTCGCAACAATTTTAGTAAATGCTCACCTGCTTGCTAAGTTGAAAACATTTCTGGAAAAAAAAAAAACCCAAGTAAGTCATAAGAGTGCAGAGTCTCTCCCTGTTAGACCAGATGGCAGCAGTCAGGTCTGAAGCCATGAGTAAGGAAGATGAGCCACCTCCGGCAGGATAAAATCATAACCAGCACTGGAGGGGAAGTTCTGATGTCATTCTGATGGGTTTTTTCAATCACGTTTTAATCAGATTAGGGAATTTTAAAGACGTTTTAAATGTAGATGAAATGAAAGTGAAGAGGTAAAGGAGGCTGATCGCTGGAGTTAGTTCTCTAAGCAGTACCATCTTGATATAAATCACCTTCCTGAAGATTGCTGTTTGATGTGCTGTATTTGCACGGTTGAGGTCATTTGCATGATCAAGCAGGCAAAAACAAGTAGAGATGAAATGAAACAGGAAAAGAGGCAAAGGTTGAACCTTGAGTCAGAATTAGCAATGAGGAAGAGGAAGAAGATCATGACCAAAAACAAAATCCGACCTCACAAAGGTGTGGCAAAAAGAGCAAAGTGACTATTCTCATAAATTTAAAGGTGTGAGTCTGGGGTAGGAAACGGGATCGGGTCGTTACAGATTGGTCCTGCATATGGAGTAAGAAAATCGAGGATCATGGGAAAAGTAGTTAATATGTTAGGATCCATGGATAAAAACAAGCAACAATGCAGGCTCTAAACATGGTCAAATTTAGGTGGTGTCTCCAATCGATCTGAACTCGAATTTCCACAAATGGTTTTGTCCCCAATGCTCCAAAATGGACTCCGTATTATCTTAAACACCTCTCCTGTTATATAACTGAACTTCCAGCCACCTAACACACAGCATGACTGCAGACCAATCCCTACTATCTGATGAGGATGGGTTCCCTGATGAGTCTGGTTCCTCTCAAGGTTCCTCTCAAAGCTTCTTCCTATTGGCACCATCATCCCCGGCTCGGTCATCAGGAACAATCTCATAGGTAAAATTTGTGATTTTTTTCCTTTTTCTTACATTTTCAAAATTTATTTCCATATTTTTTAGTTTTTTAGTTTTTAGTAATGTCCATTTTTGCTAACACTATACAAACACCACTGACTTGAATTACTGCTTGAAGGTTTTGAGTCGACATCTCTTTTGAACTGGTTGAGTGTTTTCTTGGGCAGCATGAACAGGGCAGTGTGTGAGGCAGAGATTCTGCTGATAGAGAGCGTATGTAAAGACTTGTGCGGTCAGCAGAACTCTCTTCCTGGCTTTTCTGCTCCTCATCTAGCTTTGGTCCAAAGCAGGAGGTGTGTATAGATTTCCTGTACTTTGGGGATACTCTCAGAGTAAAAGCTCAGATGGACTGAGTGCCATACAGACAATACCTGGGTCGTTACTGCCGAGTTCATTCAGGGGGTGTGAGAGTCAAAACAAGCAAGAACATAAGGGTTGAAGGAGGTGTACAGTACCCCTCAGGGGATCTCCAGCCAGAACATCTGAACTGCACTTTGTGCACCATATTAGGGACCCTGGATGAGAGCAAAAATAATAGACATGGCATATACAGTACAGTTGATGGCCCTTGTTTAGAACTAAAGGCCAGGCTGCTTATTATTTAATGTTTGGCTTTTTATAAATGGAGAAATGTTTCACTTATAGTAGGTCTGTGTAGCACCTCAGTCACGACCTTCCAGTCTGCAGCATGACAGCAGACCACAGCGCACGTGACCGCTACAACACTAAGCCCCTCAGACTCGTCACAGTGTCCTGATCTATAATCTGAATGCGAGCAGGATGAAGAAAACACAGATAGACTGCCAGTGATGACTGATAACAGAAGAGTGAGACCTTCAAAGAAGAGCGTCGAACTCAATTAAGCAGCTTCTTTAGGAAATTGGGAGGTCACTCAGATGCATTTATTCATGCGCCGGTTCGGCGATTCATTCCTTGTTTACTGGCGAACAGGTTTTTATAGGAGTTCTGCAAGACCATGTGCCTCGTTTAGTAAGCTGAATTTGAGTAGATGTTATTTATAATTCATTCATATACAACATTCATTATTATACACAATCAATTTTGGGGGAAAAGAAAAGTTTGTGCCCTACTCGTGCTCCTGAGTCTATGTAAACTTAATCCTAACTAATGTTAACCTGATTTGTCCGACTTCACATCATGTAAATCAGAACGAATTACTGCACGCGTGGGCAGAGAGTCAACAAGATCTTAATTCATATGCACATCACGTTGTTTTCAACTCCAGATTATAGTCTTTTTAATGATTTGGGACCCTACTGACATAAGACATACTGGGTGTAATAATACTGTATATTTTTATCGGCAAAAACTTTGGGAGCTGAGACCTTTGGTTACTCTGTGTGGGTCTGTGATGAAATTTCTGAAGAATGAAGGCGTAAAAGCGAATGACATTTACAGAACACTTCAAGCACAGTACGGTGATGAGACTCTTGGCTGCAGTAAAACATTTTCAAGAAGGCCTGTACGTCTGTGAGTGACCATCCCGGCCGAGGTGGCTCAGAGCTCACTGCAGTCGTTCCCGTGAACATTCGATGAATGGAACAGCAGATCCTTGAAAATAATGGATAACTTGTTGCCGGCTTGTGGAAGAGACGCATCTGTCCGTGTGAACTGTACACACACTCATTCACCAACACCACTTGCACATTACAGGAACTCGTCTGGGAGTTACTGCCACACCCACCGTTCAGTCCTGACCTCCAAGTCATTTCCACATGTTTGGTCCATAAAAGGAGTTCCTGGGAGGCCAGTGTTTCATACGTGAAGCAGGCAGTCTGAACGTCATGGCTCCGGCGTGATAAGTGCATTAGTGTAGCAGGGGATTATATAGAGAGCTTTTACTCTCAGAACTGTGTTCTGTTATTTTGTACAAAAGTCCCGGGTCAAATATGTGAATTACATGCTTCAGTACAAGCGAAAACATATTGGCACCCTGTCCAGGGTGTACCCCGCCTGGTGCCCGAAGTCTCCTGGGTTAGGCTCCAGGTCCCCCGCAACCCTGAACACAGGATTAAGCGGTATAGAAGATGAATGAATGAATGAGTACAAGCGAAACATGTTTTGCAATTTTTATGTTAGTTATATCTAAAAGTCCAAAGAGAGGAAAGTACCTTAAAATATTTCACCCCTTTAAAGATCCGATCATGATTTCAATGAAAAACACCAACGCGGCATTTTACATCACAAAACTCGTCCTCATCCGCAGTCTCATCACTCCTGCGACGTGTGAATCGCGCCGTTTGAAGGATCATCTCATGCAAACTGTCCGAGCACATCCAATACTAAACCTGTCGTCTCCAAACAAACTCATCGTCCTCGTCGGTGCAGAGCAATAACTCTGACAATTGAACGTGATCCGTGCTTGTCACCTCCACCTAGTTAAAATGAAATATGACTTCGGATTCCAATAAACCGTTCCCAGGGGAAGTCTCTCGAAAGGGAACGCACAGGCGCCCCATCCTTCCACATGTAGGCAATGGAAAGAGACGCAGAATGCTAATGATCTCATCTAAGCGTATATACTGTAGGGCTGGAGCAGGACGGTCTGCTTCGAATAATCCTTCCATTGCCTTGACAAGCATGCAGGGCTTCTACCTCCCACACAGGATTCATGCAAGCGGGTCCTTAATCACGCAGGGAAGACCGGAGTGCCGATAGTTACACGCCCCCGCGGGGTTAAAGGACAAATCTCCTTCATTAATTAATAGAAAAACTGATGGTAATGTCTCACTCATTTTTATTATAATTGTTTACAGCTCGGGCCCTGTGTCTGGTCTGACACGTCCCTAGCTGAAGCCTCTTTTGTGGAATATCCGTGCCCTCCCTCAACACACACACACACACTCAGAGTGAGTGAGAGACAGAAAAACAGACGAGTGAGACAGAGTGAGAAGAGTCAGCTTTTAGTGCGTGAATAATAAAACATTTCACAGACAGCTCGGTGCTGAACAGTCACAGTGCCTGGGATGACAGGTGGATTTCACAGCGCGGAAAAGCTTCGGTGAATATAATGGATGTTTTTGTTAGTTTGTTTGCTGATATTCTATCTCCATTGCCTCGTTTGATAAATCCCACAATGCTAATCTGAATCATACCCGGCTACACGATACACTAAACACGTGTATTACTCTGCTCTAATCACCTTCATCATTTCAGCGCATTCACTAATGGAAATAAGCTCATAAGTGAGCGCCGCGTTTTTCTGTTCGCTCTCATCCAGGCTTTTTTTTTTCATGACTCTCATTACTCCAGACTTGCTGTGCACCAGAATCAGATGAAGTCCCTCAAAAAGCCTTGATGAAGCCGCGACTCAAATTCCACGCATTTATCCTTGAATGCTTAGAGCTGATTTGTAGCATCTTCAGAAGGCGAAAAGAAAAAAAGAAGAATATCACTCTTATTGAGCATACATTATTAAAGAAAAAAAGGGATTTCTGCACAGCAGGGGAAATAATCCCGGCGCCTTCACACCGCGCGGCGCTGATCTATTTAACTGACCGATCTCCTCCTATGTACCTACGTTTAACGAGGGAGGCGATTATGCATATGTTCCGTGTTATAGCCTCGCTCTCGTTTCTGGCTCCCGTGGCCTTGGATTGTGTCAGAAGCATCTTTTGTGGCAGAATGAATTTTAATGATCAGTCGGTTTCTCTGGGAATTGTAGCAGGCTCATTACAGCTTCAACATGGCTGCTCCACTCCAGGACAAATAGCTTTATGAGCCGCGCAGAGGCCAGACGAATCAACACAGCAAATATTTACTCAACCAGTTATGAAGAGAAGAGGAGAATGTTATGTAGCGATAGAGGGAAATGTTTAGTAATGAGGGCCGCAAAGGCAAAAATAGTGCTAAGATTGAAAGAATTAATTAACGGATGATTCGGGCACGGAAAGAAATGCTTCAGCTCCAGACTCAAACTTTTCTTTTGTACTTTGCAAAGTGATTAATCTAAAGTTTCATGATGAACTTCAAAACAAACTACTTATAAAAGTGCGGTACAGTGTATAGTAACATTGCTCAGGTCTTTATTCAAGTACTGACAGATGCCTTAAAATACAGACAAATCTATAATCAAATCTACTATTGGCCAAAAGTATGTGCACCCCTGACCATCACAGCACTGTATGCTTGTTGAGCATCACACTCCATACTGTTAGAATATGCTCCACGGAATGCTTCTCTTCTATGAAGGCTGTCCACTAGTTGTTGCAGCATGGCTGTGTGGATTTGTGTTATCACAATGTCGAGGAGGCTCCAGTTCCAGTTCATCCCAAAGCTGTTTGCTCAGTGGAGCTGAGATCAGTCAGGGCTCTGTGCAGGACACTCGAGTTCTTCCACTCAAACACACTCTTAATACTGCATGTCTTCATGCAGTTGGCTTTGTGGAGCTCACGGGGCGTCGACATGCTTGATAAGGGTTGTTATGGCGAGGAGCTCCATCATGCTGAAAAAGGCATTGTTTATCACCAAACTCTTCTTGGATGGTCGGGAGAGGTTGCTCTCTGAGGATGTTTTTGTACGGTTCTTTATTCATGGTTGTGTTCTTAGTCAAAATTGTAAAGACACATCATCATATGCTTCAAATACTGGGGCAACAGTTTAAAGAGAAAGCATTGACTGTATGTGTGATGGTCAAGGGGGCACATACTTTTACCAGCATAATAAACTGTGCTCAGGTCTCTTGACTCTCAAAAGAACAATATACTGTATGAATTACACACATCTGTTTCAGTTCTCATCTGTTTCAGTTAAGCTCAGCGTACTTTAAGAATTAGATTTAATCATGAAGCATCATTACGTAGCGGTTAGCACTGTAGCCTCGCACCTCCAGGGTCGTTGGTTCAATCCCATCCCAGGTCTGTGTGCATGGAGTTTGCATGTTCTCCCCATGCTTGGTGGGTTTCCTCCAAGTTCTATGGTTTCCAGCCACAGTCCATAAACATGCAGATTAGATTAATTAGTGTTTCCATACACTTAACTGGAAACACCAATTAATCTAATCTGCATGGATTATCACCCCTCCAGAGTGCACCCTGCCTAATGCCCCGAATGCCCTAAGATAGGCTCGAGGTGTCTCCCGTGACCCTGTACAGGACAAGCGCTATAAAGAGTGCGTGAGAGCGTATTTCCGTATGTCTGTGCCGATACGCCTATCAGTTAAATGCCTTAAACAATTATCTGCATGTCTCAATGAGTTTCTGAAGTTCACTTGAACCTGTTTCAGCTCTGCTGGCTCGGTCAGCACCAGCACCCAATTAGCAGCATTTTATTCGGCGACATATTCAACAAATACACGCCGTATTTCAGCACTCCATTTAAAATATTAATAACAGACATCAACATAACATCATAAAATGGCACTCTACAGTCAGGAAACCAGACTCGAGTAAATAAACAGCACTCACAACTATCGCATGCAACATTAAATTCAAATTTTCACATAACACCAGTCGGTTTATAAACAGCACAACGCTGAAGATATGTGACCAGTGTGCTAAATCATAAACTGGACTATATAAAGGAGAAGACAGAAGCGAGAGAGAGAGAGAGAGAGAGGGGGAGCAGACAGTGGAAAATGGAGAGCAGTGCTCTCACGTCTCATCGGGAGCGCCGCTCAAGTCCTCAGTCATTTGACCCGCGCCAGAGGCAAGAAACGGGAACGATAACCTTGACAGGACTGACAGAAATGCTCTAAAATTTCAGACCCTGCCCGAGTCACATGGGATTTAAAAGCCCGCTCCAGTGAAGCCTCATCACCATGTCTGTGGACGTCTGTGCTACTCGCCTTCATTATCCTGCATTAAATTCCGAGCGTAATAAATATTAAACCATCATGAACGTCCCTCTGTGACGGCCGTTAAGATGCAAACCTGAGTGGGCAACACAAGTCCTCATGAAAGCTCCGGTGTGACCTCTTGCTCGGAATGTAACCTTTACAGCAAGAAACATTCAGCCGTTCTGAACCGTGGGAGCCGCTGACATGAGTGAGAGTAACCATAAAGCACGGACAGCAATAAATGGAGAGAAGCAGCTCCGCGCAGCTGGGCTCAGTGGTTTGTAGCAACTCACATAAACAATATGGGCTTCGCGAGTCACAGCTGTTCTGGTTTATTGAACATGGAGGTTCGAAAGAGAGGGAGTGAAAGAGAAGCCGGGACACAGGTGCACCGTTATGTGAGGAAAAACTGCAGGAAATCGGCTGTGAACGCTTTGGGCTCGGCGGCTGCTAAGAACTTGTTGTAGGCAGCAGGAGCACGTTAACGGAAAAGGGCACGGACGCCGGGCGAGAGGGCAGCAGAGATATTAAGGAACAATTACGCTGCTAAAGGAAACATCGCTGTCTCAGAGCATGCGAGTGAGTCCGTGTGAAAAGTCTGATGCATCCGTCTAGTCTCAGTGGCTCGGATGTCAACAATGCCAGGAGCCTGAAGAGTGCAGCTGTTGTTTATTTATTTATTTATTTTTTACATTATACTGTCATTTTCAAAATTGAAGAAATGAAGAAAGATATTCTTACACTCTGTCCCATCACATCACACGGCGACAGACATTAAAGAAATGAATCAGTTTGAGTGAGTGAAGGAAATGCACCTGCACCTGCCACTAATGAACTTCACGGCGTTCAAGACACGTCGGATCTCCTGTGATTCTGAGCGTAATCATGCCAGCTTACTTTTACACAGATAAGTCTCACGTCCAGGGGATTTCCAGGAAAAACCTGACAGGTAGACGCCGACTAGGACCCTCGTCACTGGTGTCTATCAGACTCTATCAGTCACTGTGAAGCTTAAATAGATAAAATTTTTTCAACTTCTTTTGCATTAAGTCTCTTTACAGATGCTAAAAGTTAAACAAAGTCACACAAAGTGTGGGTGCATATACTGTAACTTTACTTCACTAAAGCTTTAATAATTATCCTGCATTCAAGTGCACTGCATTTACACTCTTCTTCGTCTAAATGAGTCCCAAGTCTGTAGTCTGCTGGACTTTTCCATCTACTGTCCTTTCATCCAACTACTGTAGTTTAAGGCCCCTGGAGGAAAACCTACCAGCCACATTAGATTTTTTCCCATAGAGAGGATGTTTGAGAGACGCTATTGCAATTAAACCTGGTTTCTAGTCAAAAATAACAACCACTGCTACAGTCCAGTGACTCTGGTGTCTTTAAATAGGATAATGAAGGAATGAAATAGTAAAAATAGTAATAAATATTTACTGCTGATAGGGTTTCATCAGCACTAATTATTTAGAGGCCCAAAATCTCTTGTACTGTAGTTGACCCCAAACTTCATTGGCTCTAATGGTGTTTGTGCCCATCAACAAGAGATTCTGGACCTCTTGAAATCTGGGAAACCTCCCACCTTACTTACTCCACCCCCTTATTTACACCACCCGTGCTGATCATGAGCTACCGTTTTAAATGCCATAATTTGGTCGACCAACCTAATTTGGACATCACGTTGAAAGGCTTGGCCTAATCAAAAGGACGATGCAAGAAAAACAAATTCCTTCCACTTTGCTGCTGCAGGGAGAAAAACTTCACCTTTTCCTCTCATTTCCAGACGACTTCTACAGTATGGAGCATTCTGTGTTACATAAACACCTTTAATTGAAGCCTACAAGGGATCTCCCCAGTCTATTAACTGCTACTGATGGCGGTAAAAATTTTGGCAGCGAATCCAGCTTGCGCTCACTGCAGCATCCCTAAATGCACGGATAATTCCAGCAAACATCCATACTTGACTCAAATCGAGAGTCTATAGCCCCAAGTTTGTATTCATGTTTTTGAGTATTCAGTTTCTTTCAACTCTTGGCTGCAGGCATGGATGCGGCCTCTTAAAAAATGCTCGCCCTCACCCCGGTGAATAGCAGAAATCCTTTTCTTTTCCACAAGCGCGTCAGCAGGAAACAGCGAGAGAACGCTCAAGGTTGCTTTGGTGGAATTCTTTTCTGCATTTAAGGAAAGTGCAGTGATTGGGAGCTACGTTTGCTGACATACATCACGGATTACTTTATTTGGACTTTTTGACCTTCTGTTCTTATCTGTCTCATATCAGGCATTTAATGTCTCAGACCCGGGAACTGTTGCACACGGAGACGTGAAGTGAGCTGCCAAAGATAGACAAAATAGCGGAGAGAATTAGATGGCTGGGTCTGTGTTAGACAAGACACTGATACATTAAAGAAGCAGAAAAAGCAACTTTCTAATTCCAGCCCTTATAGACAGATTGACAAGGACATCCAGACAGCTATTACTGATGCAATTTCGGTAAGATATCTTCCTGATTCTGCACAGAGCCTGATTACAGGTCATCTGTTCTATCTTTATCCTCAAATACACCAAGAAACCAGTCCTGGAAAGGACAGCTTTTAAATTTTCCTACCTACAGTACAATCGTACAATTCTGTCTAAATGTACATCTATATTTCTATATTGGATTTATTATTTTTCTTTTTTGTAAATGGACATCAAAAATGCAACCCCCTAGGTTTTAGCCTCATGTCACAGGGCCGGCTCTGACCCCTAGTGAGGGGGCTACGCAAGACTTCTGCAGGGTGTCTGGCACCAGAATGTTGACAGCAGATCCTTAGGTTGCTGAAGGTTGTAGGGTGGGTCTCCATGGATCGCACTTGGTTGGCACTCAAGGGCTGTTTGCCTGCTGTGCCATGTGTGCAGTGTACATTAAAACCCTTAAAACCCAAGCGGCACAGATCCGTGCCGGCAACTCAGCCAGTGTGCTTATTGAAGCCTTTCTGGTGTGTGTTAATGGGGAGACTTCACACTTCGAATATGTCAGATAGAACTAAAGTTACCACTACCAGAATATGGGAATAAAGTTAATGTAGAACTCGCAAAATGAGCAAATTATTATGATTTTTTTGTTCATAGAAACAAATGAAAACAACCATAAAAACATGTGATTGTGTGTATTTGTGCTATTTCTTTGCCTTTGTGACCCAGTTTTATAATTTTTTCGCTTGGTTGTGTTTGGGGACGTTGGTTGAAATGAATTAAATTCAGTTCATTACTGTATATTGCCTATTTTGTGCTGGAAAGAATGTCACTTTACACTGCACAATCTCGAGCCCCACTGTATATATGCTTATTTAAAAAACAGCAAAACAAATAATGGCTGAAATGCTCTGAGGTTTAAGGGCTACCAAAAAAAATTTCATCTCTTTTTGAATACTTGCACAAACTACAGATATTATTTACCACATTTTACACCAACCTGGAAAATATACATCCACAATCGTCCATAATCTGTTTTGGGCAAGAATCGCCCTATTCTTTTAAACACTCATCACATCTGTTAAATACAATATAAGAGATGCAATACGTTGTGTATTATATTACTGAATGTAGAATTTCATTGGCAAGACATTCCTACAGCAATGGAAATTGAAACAATGACAATAAAGTCAAATCGAACCTAATTGAATCTAAACCTAAAGTAGAATCTAATGACTACTGATTGTTAGAAACTTGTTCCAAACTCCTCTGAACTTTGGAAAACTCTCTCAGCAGTTAAACAGCACTAACCATTCCAGCCATCACATCTGTAGCCTCAGACGCACTTCGCTCGCACAGCTGACGGAGGACATTTATACAAAACATCATGTTTCTCTAGAGATGATTAAGTTTTACCACATTTACAATAACTATTTAAGTACCCTGCTGTTGGATCCAGCCACCCACCAGCCTCTTTATTAGGAACACATCTGCTCTTGGAAGGTAATCGTGTTGCAGCAGAGCGATACATAAAATCATTAATCAATAGATTCAAATCAAATATTACATGAATATATCTGTGTCCGCTGTCGTGTGTATCTGTCAGATGGGGGGTGGAACATGTCGGTGTGATGTGTTTTAGATTCTCAGATGCTTCATTTCTGCTCATCATGGTTGTAAAGTGTGATTATTAGGCTTCCTATAAGCTTTGAACCATTAACCGCTGCTGTTGAGCCTGTTGTGCATGAAAATCCCAGAAGACTTACTGGAAAAGGTCGTTTTCTCTCCATGCTGGATGTGAAAGTCAACTGAAGCCCTTGACCCAGGTCGGTATGACTTTATGCTGCTGCCATACTGCATGATTAGTTGAGAATGAGCAGGTGTTCCTATTAAAGTGTCCATGAATATTCACCAGAAAGCTTTTAGCTGCATGTAAAGAAAAGCTGTAAACAAACAGAAATAACGATACCGAACATTTGCATATAAATAACATCTACTGTAACGAGCAGGAAACAGGGGGAACTGAGCACAGGCGGTATTTGGCGTATCTGAGTGCACTGTCTGAGGAACACGGTGTGCAGTTTTATAAGGAAATTACGGCTGATTGGTTTGACTGAGCATCTTGAAGAATCTGCCACAGTTCCTCTAAAGACTGTCGCTCTTGCTTCTGGCTCTGCGAGTAAATCCCAGCAGCTTTCATTATGTTTTATGTCTGAAAAGTGGTTTGTTATATAATAAGTCGCTTTATTTACTGACAAACAAACAGCTTTTGTTTATTTTTTTGTCGGGAAAATAATGTAATTATATATTATATGTTTTTTTAATTTTATTTTATTGACTATACAATGTCTCGATTATTGCTCGCCATATGATTTATCGAATGTGTTATTCTTTTCCAGTGTTAAACTTTGCTCATTTACATGAAGGGTGCCAATAAAACCGGCACACCCAGCAACTCTGTGTACAGTATACCCGCGGGCAATAACTGTCTCATATGCTTCACAGTTAAGACAAGTGTGTGTGTGTTTGTGTTTTCTGCTGATGATTGAACACCGTACATCTTTACTTATAATCTACTGGACACATCAAATGCACCAAGTTGCCTGTTTGTAGTTTATTGTGATTCTTTATGTTACAAGCTCATCTATTCTCATCAAAACTTCTTCATCCTCATCCTCACACCTAATCTTCACCTGCATGTGCACATGGCGAGATGCGCCGGCTCATTCATTAGCTCTGGTTGACCCACCGAGCTCATTCAATGCGCTAAATGAAGTGCCTCTCATATACAGGGGGTAATTACAGCGCCGAGCTTCTCCGGGATCAGTCAAGTGCGCTCTCAGGAAACACCAGCTCAACCAGAGGAGGTGCTGAATGGGGAGGGCGGGGGAACTCGAAGCAATAAAGATTCTTAAGAAAGATCAATGATTTCCTTTCTATTGTTGGTTACAAAAATTATAACTTTTTTTCTTTATGTTTGTATTTCTATTTCTCCTAAAGCCACTGAACATGGAGACGCTAAAGCTGATGGTGAGAGTTACCATAATTCCATTTCTTTATTTATTTATTAAGGCCCTGAAAATAAATAAATACAGGTAAAGTGCATACTGTATAATATTATGTACCCAATTAAGGTACGTAATGCTGGTGTTATGCGCTAAAATGCCCCCCTGCCATGGATTGCCCCCCTACATAATCGTTATCATATTTGATAATAATAAACTTATAAATGTATGTTCTAATATAATATTTGATAACGATTATGTAGGGGGGCAATCCATGTCAGTTAATTTTTTTCATATACAACATATGTATATTTTCATATTGCTTATTTTATTTTATTGTCACATTCATTCATTCATTCATTCATTCATCTTCTATACCGCTTTATCCTGTATTTAGGGTCGCGGGGGACCTGGAGCCTATCCCAGGAGACTTCGGGCACTAGGCGGGGTACACCCTGGACAGCGTGCCAATCCATCGCAGAGCACACACACATACACACACACACACTCATTCACACACTATGGTTAATTTAGGAACGCCAATTAGCCTAACCTGCATATCTTTGGACTGTGGGAGGAAACCGGAGTACCCGGAGGAAACCCACCAAGCACGGGGAGAACATGCAAACTCCATGCACACAGAGACGGGAATCGAGCCTGGCCGGGAATCGAACCCAGACCCTGGAGGTGCAAGGCGACAGTGCTTTATTGTCACATGTAATTTGTAATTTTTAAACCATTAACCTATATATTTTGTGTTCTAACATAATATTTACAGTAATAGCAATTATGTTGTGGGGGGGGGGCGCAATCCATGGCAGGGGGGCATTTCAGCGCATAACATCGGAATTGTTTACTTCATATATAATACGACTTAGAATGTTAAAAATTACATCAGAGGAAATGAACATCCTAGTCAAATTTAGCTGTTATGTTTCTATTATTAAAAATCGCAAAAATAAGTTCAATAAATGTTTAATCTAACCATTGTAGCTAACGTTTAACATTTATTTCTTACTTTTTTTTTTTAAGATAATTAAGAACTAATAATTAAATGTTTAGTGTGGCAGCACATGGTGTAGTGGTTAGGACTGTCACCCTGCACCTCAAGGGGCTGGGTTCGATTCCAGTGCTTGATGTTTGCATGGAGTTTCCTCCCACTGTTCAGAGACATACATACTAGGCCAACTGCCATTCCTAAATTGTCTGTGAACGTTGCCCCCGGAGGTCCTAACACAGTGGTAAAATTGGAATGAATACAACGGTCACCACTGGCCTCCACGGTGCCTCACTGGACTACAGAGGTTCCTAGATGGAATAGATTACAGTACTTTATTGTACACTTAGGAACATAAAAATGCTACAGTAGATAGATGCGACTATATTTCAGACATTATATTGTTTATCTTTACAGCACTGTGCAAAAGTCTTGACTTTCTTCATATTTTGCTTCCAAAGTTCCAGACTATCTTGTATTGATAATGTTGCCTTGAGGAACAGTTTTTCCTGAATTACTTTTTTGTGTGTTTAATTTTCTGTCCAGTCCCTCTACCTGAACAGTTTCAGAAGAATGTTTTTTGAATGTTAAGCCTCGTAATAACCTGTGAATCATTCAAAGATAAAAATCAAATACCTGACTTAAGGCATGAAGCAAAGAGAAACAGGTGCAGATGATGACAGATGATCAGGCCGGTGATTAGTTTACTGGTGATGCTGAATGCTGAGTGGTTGGAACAGACGAGAGGGGAAACGAGGTCGCTACATAAACAATTAACTAATTCATCTTCTATAGTGCTTATCACTTACAGGGTCATGGGGGGCCGGGACCCTATTGTAGAGTAAACCCACCAAGCACAGGGAGAACATGCTGCCCCATGCCCAAACTCCACACACTCACACCTGTGATGGGAACCAAATCCACACACCCTGGAGGTTTGAGGTGCTCCACAGTGCTAACCACTACACCACCATGACTGATTTTTTTATTGTAGCTTTTTGGCACTTTTACAGCTGAAAACATTTGACTCCAGACTGCTGCACAGTAAACGTTCAAAAAACTGGGCATTACTCCTGGACCTAAAACTGATCAGACTAGCCGTGTTACCAATGATCTTGAAAACACAAAGCCTATTGATCTTATGTAGAGACGCTCAGCTTTTAGCTCGGTCCAGCTAAGAGGGATTAAAATAGTTCGATTTTTGTAAGAGAGCCCATGATTAGAGAAAAGGTTGGCGAAAAAAAAAAAAACACAGGGAGCAATCATAGCCCATTTTCTTTATAAGTACAAGAGCCATCGGCTGTTATTCTAGCCTTTTTCAAGAGCCGGCTGAGAGAACTGAATAGTTATCTCTTTTGATAAGAGCAGAAATGGACTGAGAGTTTGACACCATGACTACCACTTCTATTGTAACACAGAAAGCAGTGAGAGCCGTCTGTTTTCACTGCCAGCTGCCTCCGAAGGTAATGTTTAGATTACCTACCTCTAAACTCTCGACAGAGCTTTAGCACAAGCACACTGAGACGAGTCTACGGTAATTATTAATTGCATAAATAAATATGTTTAATGTGTTTCCGTAGACTGTACAGGACTGTGAAGAAGTGTTAATCCCATAATCCCATCATGCTTTGTGTTTCCAGGACATGAGCAAACTGTACCACTACAGATGCTTTTTTTAAGCCGTGTGCCGGCGAAGTCAGAGTAATTGCCTTGTTACACCACTAGGGCGGACGTGCTCGCACCAGACGGCCGGGGATGTCATCATCATGCAGAACAAGATTTATAGCAAACAAAGCAACAGATGTGTGGGTTAAACTATGGCCAAGTGATTCAGTCACATAACGGAGCAGGCGAAAGTTTAATCACGAATCATTCCCCACACAGACTCGCACGTTTGGACAAAATGATTGGACCCTGGAAACACTTAAATGATTGGATCCAGAGATAATTGTAAGTCCTGAGGTATCTGCTCAGAGTATCTCTGTGAAAGGTACAGCGTTTTACTACAATAATAGTCAGCTAGTAAGAAAGAACAATAGTACTGATAAGTCCAGAGTGCAGTGTCTTATCAGAGAGAGAGAGAGAGAGAGAGAGTGAAGTCATGCTGAAGCCTGCATATATCTGGATTCCGTGCATGAATAGAGTTCCGTGCATTTACACTAAGTGGGAAAAAATATGAGAGATTGATGAAACTCATGAATCCGTGGGCGTAAGCCGTAGTGGTCAGTCCATAAATTACTTGTCAAATACTGACACTGGAAAAATGTCTTCATTTTAAAAAATGAAACAGATAAAACACACTGCTACAGTATAATATACACCCGGGTCTTCCTCTTCCACCAGTTTTTTTTCCTTTTTTAATTTGGTGATTTATCTTCTTTCAAACTGGTTTAATTTATCTCTTTCCACAGACCTGCATTTGAATCCACCCTGTGCTACTGTATTTGCTTCAGATCAATCAGCATAGAGACATTTTCGCTTGTTAAATCCATTGCATTGACTATAAACCTCGCTGTTTGGAAGAGTTCAATACTCATCAGTCAGGCCAAACATTAAAAGCGCTAACGGATGAGGTGATTAACATTGATTATCTCGTTACAGCGCCACCTGTCAGGGGGTGAGATATATTAGCGAGCAAGGGAACAGGCAGCTCTCGAAGTTGATGTGCTGGAAGCAGGAAAAATGGACATGCACAAGGATCTGAGCGACTGTGATAAAAGTGGAACTGTGATGTCTAGACAACTGGGACAGAGCGTCTCCAAAACATCAGATCTTGTTTGCAGTTTCAATGAGCAGATGAAATATACTTGCCAATTATTTTCATGAATCGAAATAATCGTTTCATGTTGCTGGCTTTAGTGAGGGACAAATTTTGTATCGTAATTTAGCATTGGCTGGCTATCGAAGGAAACTCACATCAAGTGTTAGACTTGCTAGTCAGTTAGCTAGCTGCTTAAAGTAAGCAATGATTTAAAACACTGCAGGTACTCAGTTGATAGAGTAATAGGTAATAGTTGATATAGTTTGGTGGCACGATGGCTTTGTGATGAGCACTGTCGCCTTGGATGCTGAGGTTGTGGGTTCGGTTTTCATGTCAGGTCTGTGTGCATGGAGTTTGCATGTTCTCCCCTTGCTTGGTGGGTTTTTTCCTGGTTTCCCGGTTTCCTCACGCAGTCCAAAGACATGCAGATTAGGCTAATTTCTGTTTCCAAATTGCCCGTAGTGTGTGAATGCATGTGTGTGTGTGCATGTGAATGTTGACCAGATGTCCTACCACAATTGTACAAAATGGGAAATAAGTACAACGGTCACCACTGGCCTCCATGGACGATGGTCCCTAGCTGTACTACAGAGGTCCTAGATACCTGTAGATGGATGGATGATATAGCGTAGAGCAGCGTTTTCCAAAGTGTCACAATAGTTGACTGGTTAATAATGGTACTGCAGGTAGATCATTGTATTTATAACCATTTTTATGGCCTTTGTCAACATTCACACACACATTCACACACAACAGGCAATTTGGAAATGGCAGTTAGACTAATCAGCCTGTCATTGGACTGTGGGAGAAAACCGGAGTACCCGGAGGAAACCCACCAAGCACAGGGAGAACATGCAAACTCCATGCACACAGAGGTGGGAATCAAACTGAGGTGGTTTATTCATCTACGTCTTGTGTATTGATCAGAGTTGTGATTAAGTTTTGGATGATATTCACATTTGAAAAAGTTTGGGAACGGATGGTTTAGGAAAAAATGGGAAAAAACTACAAGCATGATTATTTTGTGCATAGCATTCTGTTGATTAATTAAATTTGTGTCTGCAAACCTTGCTCTCGAATCTGTTAGCCGGGACTGTTGATGATTAAAGCAAGACATATTTTGGTGCATTTATACTATACTGCGTTATGGACATACAGTACATATAAGTCAGGCTACTGAACCGAGTATTGCTGTTTAAAAGCATTTTCAGGTGTTTAAAAATGACTGATGTGTTTGAAGAGCCTGTCTTCAGACTGGTACCCCTGTCTACCTCTATCACAGGCTTCCTTTAATAGAAGAGGGTAACCACAGGCTTCTTATAGTTTAACTCATGATAGCTAGCTAACCAGAAAAGTAGCTAATCAAGGGGAAGTTTTGATGTAAGCAGATGTAGCTAAAACTGCCTCCCATCAATACAAGTTGACGTCTAGTAACGTCTTTTTTAGCTAACCTAGTACTAACATACTGCATTAACCTGTTAAGTCTATGTTTCTACAGTACCTGGTATTGTTTAATTTCTGTTAAAACATCAAACCACAGGGCCTTTGAGTGGTGCAGTGGTAAAGTTCTCGCCCTATCATTCGGAGATCGCTGGTTCGGTTCCCGGGTGATGCTGTAACCTCTCACAGCCGGAGGTCTAGAAAAAGTTGATTGGCCGAGAGGGATGAGAGGTACTCAGTGCTCACACATTAATCACGGCTCTACAGCCAATCAGCCAAGCGGAAGGAGCGGATAGCGCTGTCCTCCGAGTGTGTTACGCCGCCCCCAACGGTGCGTGAGCGAGCAGTTCGAAAAGATGCGGTCGGCTGGCGTCACGTGGTCCGGAGGAAACACGTGATAGTCTTTGGCCATCCCGACTGAGTGGTAGTAGTAGCCTTAATGTGGGAGCCCCCTAGTGGCGGGGCGGAATTGGACACGACTAAATTAGGGAGAAAATCAGGAAAAAATCCAAAATAATTATAAAAAAACCTCCAGTTCATTCCAACTCCATATTTGCTTCTACTCACTCTCTCACTCACTCATCTTCTGTACTGCTTTATCCTGTATTCAGGGTCACATGGACCTGGAGCCTATCCCAGGAGGCTTAGGGCACTAAGCAGGGTACACCCTAGACAGGGTGCCAATCCATCGCAGGGCACACACACATACACACACACACACACACACACACACACACACACACTCATTCACACACTACGGGCAATTTGGGAAATATTTGTTTTTAATAACACCAGAATTGTATTTAGTGACTTGATGTGTTATTGGTAAATATTTAGCAGATTTTGGATTTGAGTTTACTTGAGGTGAATCTTCCACTAATTCTGATGATTTTTGCCTCATGAATTAGTTCGAGGAAGATGTACGTAAGGATGAGGAAGATTCCAGACGCCAGATGCAGTATTGTCCAAGTTATTCTCTAGATGGTGCCATCAGTTGATTTGTTTACTCCCGCCAAGTGGACTTGCTTCAGTAAGTGGTTGTTGCTAAAAATTTGTGAAAATTACAGGCAAAATTACAGGAATTTTCTATACTTTACACAGAGAAAATGTGCGCTGTGTGATGACATGCTGTAGCGTGGTTATATCGCTCATTATGCCTGTGGTTTTGTAGATACAAGTGGCATCTTAGCCAAGGTACCAGGGGTAATATGCCATGATAATGTTTGTGCACTAAAGTTCACCAGGCCGAACCCTGTTATTGGGCTGTAGCACGCTAGAATTCTAACATTCTACCACTTCGATTCGAACAATTACAGTACAATTACATTTGCATATTATTTACACTTGTAATAGTTATTATAAAATGTTATAATTATAAAATTATACAATAAGTATGTATATTTTTGCATTTATATGAGCAATTACAAGCTGAGGTGAAAAGCAAGAAAACTGGCTGTCGAAAAGGAAACCCCAGAAGAAAAAGTGTTCAAAACAACCACAAGCTACAGTAAGTGTGCCATCTTCCCTCTCCTGATGTGGCATCTTCTCCTACACTATCGAGGAAGATGCCAGTTTTGGTTCGGGCCATCCAGTGATTGCAACTCACATTTCTTATAGATTAGCTGAATGATGTAAATAAATGCCTCGGCCTGTGTTTGATCTAATCTGGTGTTTGTAATATGGTGTTCTTTTGAGTTGTTGATTTATTTCTTTATTTTTTCCGTAGCTGTGGCATCTTCCCCATGTCTAACATTCAGTAATGTATGACCTGAATCCACATCAGAACATCGATAAAACTGATTTAATGGTTCTGTAAGATCCTGTTTGAATTCACAGTCACTGGTCACACATTTGGGCTATAAATGAGCAGAAGCAATAGTTAAGTAAGTTCACCCATCATACAGTATGTACAGTATATATCACGTCTACACTACTGTAGATCACCAGCCCCAGAGAAACGATAGATCTACCCCTTCAATAATGTCTTCAGCCCTTTGCTTGATTCGTCCATGATTTCTAGTTAATCTCTCGACCTTTTGATTATATCGTCCAGGAAAATGAAAACCACAGAAGTGTACCATCAAATCTTTTATTACAGATGCTCTTTTTTAGCTGCTCTCAAATTAGGCATTCTGACCTCTGCGCAGACGAATGCCAGGCTAGTTAATGAGTCTGGCACTGAACAGAATGGTAATGGACCTGAGAAGGTCATGACGCAGCCGAATACAAGTGCTTTTCAACTCAGATTGCACAGATTAATTAGCTGTAACTGTAAAGCTTCTTCATGATGATGATGATGATGATGATGATTATTATTATTACTATTATTTTAACTTGTCTAAGATGAAGGTTCCGCATGATATCTCTGAAACCTTGACAACTTCACCCTGTCCGATGCCTAGTAGCACCAAACCAATATAGGACTGATTTAACCTTCTAATCTTTCCTTTATTCATTTTTCACTCCTTGCACCTTTTCTATTAAATATTTATTTATAATCGTCAAATATACATAAGGCATTCAGGTCAAACCAGGACTTTTAATTGTACAGAATATCAGACACAGAAACTCCCTTTATTTGTCTATATAATCCCCTGCTACACTAATGCACTAATCCAAATGTTTGACTAAGGGTTGGACAACATCAAGGTAGAAAGTTTTCTCAGTACACCGGAGGCATGATCGGACTGCCTGCTTCATGTCTGACATCCCGGCCTTCTAGGAACTCCTTTATTATTTGTGGAAATAACTAAGAGCGAGGTCAGGACTGTACACTGGACATTTGTATCATTCGAATGTTTTACCGCGGCTAAGAGTCTCATCAGTGTACTGTGCGTGAAGTCTTCTGTAAATGCTACTTCAGGACTGATAAACTACAAGTTTTAAAGTCTGAATCATTTTTAACCAAACATAATTAAATAAGCTCTCAGCATTTTTAGCTCTTTAAATATGAGATCAGTGTTGGTGATAATTTACATTTTAGCTGTACCTAAAGGACCAGTATTTACATTATTGATAATAGCAGTTAGTTCTTCAGCAGCTTTATGCCTCTGGAGTTGGAGTACAGTAGTGTAGCTCAGTAGCTCAAGGTATTGGACTGTGGATCAGAAGTTGATGGGATCACACCCCAACACCTCCAAGCTGCTGCTTTTTCTGGGAAACAAAGAACATTCAAAGGAACAGTGTAACTTCAAAGATCCATCAGCCTTTCAGTGATGGCCCGAGTGGTGAAAGGGAGGCTACACCCAGGTCAAAGGTCAAAAGGGTGAAAAGGTCATCGTGCTAATAAAACATCCAGAACAAATGACACATTTCCATATTGTCACAAGAGGCTTCAGGATGCACACGGAGTTGCCGAGTGTTCCCACGTTATTTTTGGTCATTAAGATGAGTTATGATAATGAACCTATTCAGATCCATGTTATAGTTTTGTTGGTCACGCTTAATCAATAACTAAATCAGGTGGATCTTAATCGGCAAGCATATTCTGTTTCTCGTAACCACATTCTAATAGAAGGTTATTCACCAAAGCAGGAGTCTTCACATTTCCAGGAGCTGATTGATGCAGCAGAGCTGCAGCAAAATGAAGCTGAAAGTGATTATCATGGTTAAACTAATGATGCAGCATAACACAGTATGGCCATGCTTTGTTACACAGTAATTAATCAGCCAGTTTTATCATTGCAGTTTTGCGCCTGAGTTTTAGGATGTGACTGTGACTTGGCTTAATTTCTACTGTTTCCTGCATGCGAAACCTGGCATGATGTCTGCTCCTTAAAATCGATTCAGACTACAGTATACAACACGTACACATACAATTTCACACAATAAACAGTAAGAATATTCATAAAAGTGACGAGTGGTACCGTTATTGTCTTGGCCCTGCACATCTATCTACTGTATAAGAGAATAATTGTGGAAAATTGTTTTGTGCAGCCTGTACTTTTAGTTTGCTAATTAGGCCCAACCTCCCTTGAGATCATGTGACCTACTGTTAGACCTTATTATAGTTCTCTTTAAAACAACCATCATGGTGGACACAGAGCCAAATCAAAATCTTGACTGGTTTGGGTTTGTTTGACACCTTGTTTGTTTGACACCTTGTTTGTTTTGACACCTTGTCACATGATCAATGCATTTGCATACTCATTAACATTCATCAGTGTCTGCCAAGACCGGGCGTGTACCTTGTGTGTGTTCAATTATTCCACTGTTTATTCAACACACTATATTCGTTATAGTGACTTTATTCTCGTCACTTTAACACACATTCTCACGCATGTAATTTACACGTTGAGAGTCGCGTATAGTCTAAATCAATCTTTAAGTCTTGTCTTCAAAAAGTTTGGTTTTGACCCGCCCATCAGTAGAAGCACTTGTCTCATCATTACAGTGCCAGATAATGATAAAGGTTAAGTGTTCAGCTCCATTGTGAAGCTTTCTTTATTCTGGTTCTCAGTAAGTGATCCCGTGTCCTAAATAATAACAACAAGTCTCCAGCACCGTAATTAACACCTATATGCAGTTTGAGCACGCTGAGCTGTTGAGCCTCGCAGCTGCAGCTTAAATTTCATCAAATCTTTCCTGTAAAGCGCTGTTGTTGCTGTTAATGTTGTTGTTTTCTCCAATACTAGTATACGGGAGCACAAAGCCTTACCTCTTGGCAGCGTAACATCCAGGGATACTTCATTGTTCTGGACAAGAAAGCCATTCCATGCGAGACGGATTGCTCTTGGTGCGAGCACTACGTTTGGCGCCTCTTACAGCAATGTGCAGCACAGCATGTCCACATTTTACACTGTACAATCGTTTTCCAAATGGATATAAACAAGGTCTAAGGGAGCGAAGAGTAAAGAGCTAAATTACTTTGGTACTTTTTGAGTTTTCGGGTACCGTTTGAATAGAGTTCATACGGGTTCATTGGAGTGGAGTGCTGATTAACATTGAAGCCGGTGAAACTGCATTTGTTCAGCAACTGGGTATTGATGAAATAAAGCCGGAGATCAGGTACACCATCGAAAGAGGGGATTTACTTTCAATGCAGACGTTCTCCAGTTTTCTGTAGGGAAGACGGAATTGTAAATTCAGCTGTACTATGATGACTGTGAAACAGCGAATCCTTTTGGGACAAAGAACGGTATTTACTTCCCAACTGCTGAGTGGAGCAGCGGTGGTTATGGGTTATTTATGGTGGAAATGTTCCAATAACTATCTATGCTGAAAGTTGAATGTGTGTGTGTGTGTGTGTGTGTGTGTTATACATTTCACATCAGACTTCTTTTCAAGTCTGAGATGGTTGTGCAAAACGATTAAAGCTCAAGTGTGGATTTACTCAGACTCTCCATGACTCAGCAGTGAATTTTATATTTGAATTGTTGTTCATTCTTTTTTTTATTTTATTTATTTATTTAGACACATTGTAGAGCCAATGCTAACGATGAGTAATGATGATAATGTAAAACTGGAATGGGTGTAGAAATTAGTAGGCCAATTTCATGGGCTTAGAGTAGTGAAAGATATAGCAGTTACACTATATGGACAGGTATTTGGTATTTGGCCAAACCTGTTAATTGTTCAATTCAGGTGTTTCATTTAGGCCCCATATCCCCAGTGAAGGACAATCTTAATGCCTCATCATACCAAGACATCTTGGACAATGATATGCTATGCTTAGGTCGACAGTGCTTGAAAAGCATTTATAAATCAAATTGTCCATAAAGCTACAGACAATGAAAAATAACATCTACATGCGTGACCTACTGGCAGTGTTTGAAATAAGACTTGTGCTGCATTTTCAACAGTACAGGCCAACTTTCTACAGCAACAGAATTAGCAGCTTAAAGTAACTGAAAGTATGGGTACATGGAGAGAAAACAAATCACCCCCCGACTGTGAAGCTGGATTATGAGAGCACTGATTTAGGCATAAATACAAGACGCTATTGGTGTCTGCTTTGCAACATACCCACTGATATTTGGTGATATAGTGCCTCTAGTGGCAGGAATTTTTTCCATGTGTTTGCTCTTTGTGTTTGAAATTTACTCCCTAAACATCATTTTATGAAATTCTACCCTCGGAGTATAACAGATATTGGGCCTATTGGTCATACATCGATCAGCCAAAACCATACAATGCAAACTAGAGATCTCTGTGGGAGTGCTGTGTTGCCTGGCACCAGGACGTTGGAACTGGACCCTGTGATTGCTGTGGGTTACGGGGTTGAGCCCCTATGAATCGAACTTGTTTGTCTGAAACATTCCATAGGTGCTCAATCTGATTGGGACCTTGGGATTTTGGAGGCCATTTTGGCTATTATTTTTTGGAGACTTGTTCTGCTTTGGCTTTTCTGTGGGATTAGACCAGAATGACTGGCCTTTGGTCTCTGTGGGCATGGTTGAGTCTTGGGTGCCCATGATATGTGCATAATTAATCATCATTGTTATCATGTTATATTACGATATGTTGTGGCTGATAAGTGTTTGTGGTGAAGGTGATATTAAGCTAAACACAACTTCTTGAGGCACAAAAGTTACAAACCACTTGCCACAAAACGTCAGCATTACATTGCATATAATTAGATGAAGATAACTCATCATTTGGGCCAGGAAAAACTGTGCTACTCTGGAATATGTCAGGAAGCATAGGAACTGCACCAAAATGTAATGTTTTTGTGTGCTGAGTTTCATTCTGGATAAGGATAAGGACTAGGATTCGTGTTGAAGTAACCCCTGACTTGCCAGTGTTTTACCAAATCAAATCAATTCTTGTTAGAGATGAAAACATCTTATTGGTTGCACCAGCTCTTGATACTCTGGATTATTGATGACCTTCGTGTTTAAAGGTGACCAGAAACAGAGTGATTCACTAAAGTTAAAGTGTTCAATGTAAGGGACTTCACCTGCTATAAACCATTTCTCATACGGCTTAGATAACTTCTTTAGGTTCCTTGTACGGTACTGTAACTGAATCCATATCTAGGCTTGATCTACTGTCTATAAAAGATTAGCTGGAAAAGCCCATGCTCTGCAGCTGAAATAAAAAAAATGCTTTGACTGCTGAAGCTGAAAGACTGTAAGCCTTCATAGTTGGTATACAGATTCAGGTTGTGTTGCTAAATGGTGTTAATCGTGGTGGAAAAACTAGTTAAACAGTTTTATTCACTCATTATTTACCACTTTATCCTGTGTACAGGGTCATGGGGGACCTGGAGCCTATCACAGGAGACTTAGGCCACATGGGAGAGTACACCTTGGACAGGGTGCCAATCCATCGCAGGGCACACACACACTCTCACACTCCGGGCAATTTGAGAACGCCAATTAGCCTAATCTGCATGTTTTTGGATTGTGGGAGAAAAATTGAGTATTCGGAGGAAACCTGCAAAATACGGGGAGATCATGCAAACTCCATGTACACAGAGAGGGGAATCGAACCCAGACCCTGAAGGTGTAAGATGACACCACCCTGCCGCATTAAACAGTTTTAATACTCTTTTTTTAAATTAGTGATACTTATGAGAGATATCAAACTGAGTCCAAACAACACCAGGACTGTTAAATGACCCAACTTGTAAATTATGAGCAACATTAGCATTGTAAACATTCATTCAAAATCACTATTTTTTCTCCTTTTTTTGTTCTATTCAGTGCCACGTTAACACTGTAAATTTAACACAATCAATAGTGTTATTTTTTTCTCGTTGGAAGGTGAGACTATACAGTATATTCTCCAAAGAAGTGTAAAAATGTACTTATTAGGTGTTGATATACTGTAACACTGTTGTTTTTAGGTGGGGGAAGAAGACAAACCTGGGGAAGCGGTGATGATCCTTGGCTCCACCCATTTATTCATTGACACGTAGCACCTACATGCTTAAACGTTGTTCCTGACCAAATTACACCCTGTCATGGAAACGGTGTTCAGTGAGGGCATGGGCACCTTTCGGAAGGATAATGTGCCCTGACACACTGCACACATTGTTCAGGGTTTATTCAGTTTGAGGAACATGACAAAGAGTTTAACGTGTTGACTGCAGAACTCAGTCCGTGGGATGTGCTGGAAAAACAAGTCTGTTGCCAACAAAAGGTGAACATGAAGGCATTTTTTCCACTTTATAGTCGAAGCTCATTTAAAAATGCTTTACTCAATGGTTTAGAGCAAAGATGACTACAAAAACGTGCTTGTTCTGGCTTGAACCTAAAATATAATGAGAGAGTCAAAATTATTTTCCAGATCCTGACTTCTAAAATTAACAAATCAGTGGAATACAGCTAGTCTTCTATCTTCACTTCTTAATATGTAGATCTTCATGCAGCAGAAACAAAGAAACATGGGGGGAAAAAAAAAGCCAGAGCAAGGAACATCCTCCAAGACTATCTGTCACAGGCCCAAAGTAAAGGCAGTTTTGACAGAGTTGTAATTCTCTGGCATTGCGAATTAGGCTAATCTGTCCCGGCTCCAACATCCATCCATCACACAGCTGGTCCGAGATTCATTACCAGGCACCGACGGCTGCTATGGAACTGCTTGGCTTGCCCGTCTTGGCAGCTGCAAAGCTTCAAGACACATTTGTCTCGCTAAACCTTGACACCATTTGCGCTCGAGAAGGAACATAACAGTCTAGTTGAGCTGGAATCAATGTCTGTAGTCAATGTGCACCCATCACCATGAGATAAATATACATGCAGTCTTGTTAACGGTGTGTTGCACATTTAATAGCAGCAGGTTGCTTCATCACTCTCGAGTAATGTGGTGTCAATGAAGCGCACTTGAAATATTTTCAAGATGTTATATATAACCATAATATAACTGATATAATCATAACCTTAGACCATTTCTCTAACCTCTGGCACTAAAATAGTTTTCCGCAGTATTGAATTAGCAGCATTGTTAAGGTTTTGTTGTGTACACAGATATTTCTAGCGAGCCTAAATTTGTCACTCAAGCAGTTATGAAAAACTATTATTATATTTAAACAACTGTATATGGATGAGCGTCCTGCTGAAAATAGGATCATTAGACATACATTAGAGATTAAACCGCCCTGCTTATCACTAATCACCCCCAGAGAGGAAGTACAATCTTCTGGGAGAAAAAACAAGAAGCATTTTCTTGTTTGCGTTTGCGATGATTGACCTGTCAGAGTCATCTGAACCTAATCGAGGACCAAGATCTCTGCAGCTAGACTCAGGCTGTGGGGAAGTTAAAGCTTAGGGATAAGCGTCTGCGCCGTTGCTCATATATCAGAAACTGTCTGTCTTACAAACGATGAAAGGCTTACAGATGAAACACATTATGTGAGCTGACAAGGAGAGACCTAGACAACAGTGGTGACGTCCCATCACTTGCATTTTCTCAGCACGGACGTGCGTGCGGGGTTCGAAAGGAAGACTCGTCGAGACCGAGTGGAGGTTTTAATCGGGGAAGTCGAGCCGCAAGAAAACATGAAACATTCTGTTGTACTTTATATTTTTATTGTTTTTAAAAACAGACCAGCTTTACCTGCTTAGTTCAGCATGAAACTGAATCAATTCTTTTAAAGGGAATAAATCCAGTGTGCTATTTAATTCAGTAATGCTATTATGAATACAATTTAGCCGTAGCAAAAACATGGTATATGCTTCATAAAGCTAAAGTGCTCTGTGACTGCAGCAGGGGGTTCTAAGCACTCAGTCAAGACATTATGCAAATATTTCCCTTAATACGCTTCGGCTAAAAGAGAGAATTAAGCTCGTGACCACTGCTTCTGATTACCTGGGGTGCGAGACCACTAATAACAATAAGCTTCGTTTAATGAGTGAAATGTCTCTACACTGGCCAGTAATGGCTCATTTGATTCTCAGACTGATGGAGAGTCACCTCCTCGAGACACATAGAGCCGGTGAAATAAGCGAACAACCCTGATTCTGGCCCACGGTGAAGATGCTTCAGTGACACTGTAATTGAGTAGAGGTCATTAGCACTACATTAGAGCCATCTGAGCACAGCCATGGTCAGTCTGAGCTCCCGACTTTGACTAGATTGGAGGAAAGAAATGGGGGGAGCCTGGATGAAACACTGAGAAGGGATAAAATGAAAAAAAAAAGATGAAATGAAAAAAAAAAGATGAAATGAAAAAAAAAAGATGAAATGAAAAACTGAGTGAATGGCATAACAAGCTTGATACATGAAAAAAAGCTAAGGGAAATGTCAAACTATCATTCCTGAGATGCTAATAATGTCTGGGTGGGAGGGGTTTACTCCCCCTCCTCTGTCATTCACAGCAACACCAGCCAATCGTAGCTCATGTATGTGGAAGGTGGTGGATAGCGCTTTCCGCCTGGCATGTTCTTGAGAGGAAGCACATGGTAACCTTCATCCTCTCTGACTGGTGAGTGGGAATTAGGCAGAATTAGGCAAACGTGATGCATATCAAAAAATTAACATAATTAACGTGATTGAAAGAGCATAATCAGGATCCATAAATGTCACAAATTTCACATAGGGCTTTCCTGGTGAATCAATTATACATCTGATTTTACAGGCTTTTAAAACATAACGCATCCATCAAATCAGGTATTAAGTATTAATAGCATAATAATCAGATTTTGGGTGACTTGAGTTCTGCAGATTGTCAGATTACTACAGTAGTTCAATAAGCTCCATTTTGACACCGAGTTAATCACTGTATCGGTTCATGAGATATGGCCAGTGTCTATTTGTTTACAAGGAGCTTCCTGGGGGGGGGGGGGTCATACTTTTAAAATATGTAAACCATGACATAATAAGAATGAGGGAACCATCAGGAAGGTATTTTCCAACTGATTTTTGCTAAAAATGAAGATTTGATGTTTCACCTGGTAAAAAGCTAACCTGTGTGTGACGCATCAGAAATAAAACGAAATAGTTTTGAAATATATATGAATATAATTTCAACAAAGATTAGTAAAAATGCATTCTTTGTTGTACTTATTATTTACCCCAGTATAATGTATTAATTATATTCAGGCTGTTCCACTGCTCCATTCAGTCCTAAGCTATTATCATGCTGTAATTAACTTGCACAGAATCTTAGCTCACGGTTTGGTTATTATACAGTAAATTTGTTTTAGGTATAATGCTGTCTTGATGTGGTCTTAATGTTGCTTCATAAGCATTAACACGGGAATACTTCACTGGTTGCTAAGAAACAGTAAGGGAAGAGAAACAGATGTGGATTTTATGCTAAAATTCTTTAATGTTATTGCATGGTCTGCTGAGTGACTGGGGGAACTGGTCATGTCACCGGGAACTGGAAACTCCAGTGAAACTCCAGTGAAACTTCAGGCCTTACTCACGGAATGCAGGCACTGATCTAATCCAGATCGCTCAACAGTAAACAACTAGGAAATGTTTCTATAGACTAAAAACAAAAGACGTCTGTACACATTAGGCACATTAGGCGTCTTTGCTATCCAATTCGACACGTTTCACTCATGCACAAGTGTCTTCAATCTACTTACGCCATTGTGCTGCCGTTCTCCAACATTAGGAACAGAAATGACCCTAATTAAAAAATAACGATATTTCATTAAACGAAATGGTGTAAATGGATAAGGCGATGATTATAAGTGTTGTTTTCGTTAAAGCGACCCTGAACAAGTGCTTCATCGTTGACTGATGATTAACTTTTCATTTGACTTGTTTAGTGGCTAATTGGAAGCTTGTTAAATCCTTTGTCTCTCTGCTTTAATCCTCTCGTGCTACAGCCGGAAGACGCGAGCATGCAGTCTGCCACAGCTGGGGAAGCGAACACCTCGACTGGAAAGCGCTCTTGCAATCTGGAGAGCCAAAAAAAAAAAAAAAAAAGAGGAGCAAATGAAAGCAGTAGCTCCTTCTTCAGTCAGTTGTTTTATTGAGTCTTCTTGACATAATGGTTTCCTTCGGTGTGTCAGCATGCTGTCCATTTTCAAAAAATGTTTTTATATACGATAGACATACTGTACCTACACCAAAATGCTTTATATTGCATCATTCAATAAGTATGCAAAAGAAGTACAAAAACATATAGCCAAAAGTATGTGCACCCCTGACCATCACACCACAGCCCGTACCATTAAGCTTAAATGTCTCTGTGTGCTGTAATTACACAGAGATCACTGGCATCAGGAGGCGCTGAACCCTTATCCAGCACCCTTATGATTCCCCTGTGAGATCCACAACACCAGCTCCATGAAGACATGATCAGCGTTAAGATTGTATTGGAGTTGGAGAACTTGAGTGTCCTGCATAGAGCCCTGACTGAACTCAATCCCACTGAACTGTTTTAATATGAACATGAAGGTGAAACACCTCCCTAGCTCTCTTGGAGCTGAATGAACACAAAGCCCCAGAACCAAAATCTGGTGGAAGGCCTTCAGAAGAGTGAAGACTCTCCCAACCACCATTACAGCATTTGTTCTCAATAAAAACAAACACCACCTTGATGTTCAGCTTCACCATCAGCAGAGACAAGAACTAGGAAACAGCTATGGAGATCACTATGAGGTGCGGTTGAGCTAATGAGATGGCGCATTAGGCTGCTCATCCACGTGCTGTAGTGAAAAGGTCTTCCTCCTGTTTGACACGCGACACAGATGACTCACCAATCTCTCTAGAGATCTGAATGAATGCCTCCACGCCGCTCTCTCCATAGTTGCCCTCGGACGCCAGAGTGGACACGTAGTTCCAACCCATGGCCGTGACGATGTCCAGCATGGCCTGCGCCTGGTAGGAGTCTGGAGGAACCACACGGGAGAAGAAGTCGTACCGGGTGTTGTCGCTCAGCTCCGGCGCTGTGGATGCATAGCTGATCTGAGGAATCTATAGACAAAAGAGCAGAGAAAGAGAGTTGAGAGAAAAGACGGACAGAGGAAAAACAGATGGCTTGAGGCTTGAGTGAGCAAGTGGGTGTGCTTGCCTCCACTGAGAAGTCTGGATAATGGTGTTCGGAGTTGTTTGATCGAGTGATTTATCTAATGCCAGTCTCTAGGCACAGAAGCTTAGTGTTGCGATATAGGACAGAGACGTCTCAGACACGGTCATAGATAAATCCAGACAATTATTTTCACCATACCGTGTTGATTTGTTTGTTTTGATACCCACAATACTACCATGGAAAATCTTCCATCAAGCCAAAGCCCTCCATTTGCACAGAACAGCACCATCTGCCTGGGCGAGATGATGAGCGATGATGTCTAGCACGAGTCTGACACTGACAAATGTACCGTATTTAAACTGTTCCATTTAGTGACTTCTAAAATTAAAAGCTACGGATCTGACAAAACAATAGACAATACATGGACAAGGGTGCCTGCTTTTTAATGCCTTTTTTTTTTGTTGTTGCACCCATTCTTCTACCATCGTTTAGTCAGTTCATGTCCTCTAGCAAATTCTCCACTATCAGTCGACTACACCCAACTGGGGGGAGGATGAATGCCAGCGCGTGCTTCCTCTGAGACACATGAAGCCAGCCATCTGTTTGAATTGTTGCTCTTTAAGGTGACGAGGCAGATAAACACACTTAGAAAGAAGCACTAACCTCTTTCTGCATGCATGAGCTCACAGATGCCCATGATTGGCATCAGGTCCACAGAGTGCACCAGGCTCACGCAGGGTTACGAAGCTGTTCTCCTGGAAATCTTTCGGTGACACCACAGCGTTTTGTTGTAGAGCCGACCCTGGGCTGTGCGATTTATGGTCCGATGTTAGAGTCACGTGCACGCTGCACATTGAGAAGTGATTACTGGGAGTTCTGTTTTGGCGGTTTTAGAGTGTATAATGCGACATGCTCAAGGAGTGCCAATTTAGTAACAGCAAGTTCTGGCTGCGTCAGGAAATCAGAATAGGAAGAGTTTATATACAGTAATTACACAAAACTCACAGAATAGCTATGAGCATGATACTGTAAACTAGGCGTATTGCATTTAAAGGGCAACTATTGTGCAAAATTTAGTTTTTACTCATTCTTATACATTCAGGTGTGTTTCTGTGAACAAAAAAAATGTAAAAAGAAAAATAGTTTGTTTGTCTTTGTTCCATTTTTTTTTTGTGTATAGCCCACTGCTTTTAAAAAAGCCAATTTAGGGCCTAAGCACTATGACATCAGCCCTACATCATCATAGTGTGTAAAGGGGCTTCTTGTTTTTCTAAGGATTTCTTTTCTCCAGCATCCGTGCTTGGGCCCGTTCATTGTTGCTCGCAACTATATTTAAATCTTTGACATCACCAACCTATTATGACATCATCAACCCTGCCCCAGGACAATGCGAAGCTAGGCTAGTTGGTAGCAGCTAACCGCTAAAGGCTCACTCATTCACAGTCTATGCCACTTTATCCTGTATTCAGGGCTGCGGGGGACCTGGAGCCTATCCCAGGAGACGTAGTGCACAAGGCGGAGTACACCCTGGACAGGGTGCCAATCCATCGCACTCACACAATACGGACAACTTGCAACTCCAATTAGCCTAATCTGCATGTCTTTGGACTGTGGGAGGAAACCGGAGTACAAGGGATGAAACCCACCAAGCACGGGGAGAACATGCAAACTCCATGTACACAGAGACAGGAATCGAACCAGGACCCTGGAGGCGCAAGGCGACAGTGCTAACCACTACATCTTTAGCCTCCGCTAAAGGCTGACCTAGCGAAGTTTAGCTTTTAGTAATGAATTGGTTAATCATAAATAAAAAATATTGCTAACCTAGCCTTCATCAGCTCTTAGTTATGTTTAAACCTTTATATCTGCTTGGCCTGTGGGAGGAAACCCCCCCCCCCCTCCCCCCAGCACAGGGACAACATGCAAACGGCCACCACACAGACCTGAGGTGGGAGGTGCGAGGCCACAGTGTTATCCACTTAGTGTTATCCACTTAGCCACTGCGCCGCCTATTTACCTACAGTATGCGTGATTTGTATATTTTTTCTCAGTCATGTTTGTGTACTTTGATAAAATGTATAAAAATTCAATCCACCATATTCCCTAGGTTGTGCTGTAGAAAAGTGATATGTCACTCTGTATTGCACGATTCTAAGCTCTATACTGTACATTCATCAAAGTATGAAATACTTTAGTTAAAATGTTAAATCTGAAAATAATCTGCTGATCTTTAATGTAATCAATGAAATTATTATTATTCATTCATTCATTCATTCATTCATTCATTTTCTATACCGCTTAATCCTGTGTTCAGGGTCGTGGGGGACCTGGAGCCTATCCCAGGAGACTTCACCCTGTACACCCTGGACAGGGTGCCAATCCATCGCAGGGCACACAAACATACACACACTCACACACTCAATCACACACTACGGGCAATTTTTTATTTTATTTATTTTTTATTATTATTATTATTATTATTATTATTATTATTATTATTATTATTATTATTATTATTATTTGAGGTTGAAGTACACGTACAGTACATGTCTGTGTGTCTCTCTGTACAGCAGAACTCTCAGTCTAACTTATTAATAGACAGAAATGACATTCTGTAAGGTTGAGTATCTGACGCCTTGTTTACACTAAGTTGTCCTTCTTTGGTTGGTGGTCAGACAAATACACTCCCTGTTCGGTAATCGGAGAGAGAATCACAGATGAGAAATGGAAAAATTAGATCAGCTAAAGATGAAGTTTTGTCTTAAAACAACTCCAGTGTGTTAAGATTCACTTATACCACTTCAGCGCTGTTATTTCAGACAAAGTGAAAATATGAACTAATCCCAGTCAAAATATTCACTTTATCTTTTCTAATTAATATCTACAGGTATTGGTGCAGGTGTTTGTTTACATTGAGACAGAAGCGCATTAGTAGATTATTTTAAAGTAGATTATTAAATAGTAGATTATTAAATTTAAATTTTAGCCCATAATGCTAATAAGAGCACACTGTAAAAAATTTTCGTAATCTAACAGTAAAATACCGTATAAATGCTACAGAATAAAACCGTATTTGACAAAACTTGGGATAACCGTAGAATTTACAGTGAAAAACTGTATATTAGTTTTACAATTTACACCTTAAATTTAACAGTTGATTTCACACAATATGTGAAAATATGGTTTATTGCAGTAAAATTTATGATGTACTGTATTTATAAAAAGGAAACTCTCAGAGAAGGTATTTGTTACTAATATCATGAAGTTTATATTTTACTAAACCTTTGTTGATAGTTTATTGAATTTTACTTAAAAAAACTGGCAGCTGTGGTTGCCAGAAATTTACCATAAAAAATACGGTAGCAACGTTATTGGTTGTACGGGACTGCACTCATTATACTGTATAATTTACTGATTTTAATATTTGTTTCTACGATTTATAGCCATCTACTTTACATTAACCAAGGACTTTTTCATGAATGGTATAACGCCCTTTGATGACTGTGGCAAGGACAGCCGCTAGCACGCGCCACTTTGCCTGCCGCCACCTGCACCGTATGTGCACCTGCACCAGAACTGCACGTGCACACCTTTCCTTTCCTTTTTCCCTTTCTCCCTCCTTTAACCCTTTCCTTCACTAAGTAAAATTACACCTTTTCCATAAGACCTCGTCCGTGTTTGTTGTTGTCCCCCTTGTGCCAATCCCATTACAAAATACATGAACATATTTAACACCCAAGTGCAGTGTGCACTTAAAAACCACAATGGAGGACAGAGGACATAAACAATTTTAACATGTGATAAAATAATTTTTTTGTGTAAAGTTGTAATAAAAGTTCTTCTCTAAAAATTATATGCTTAGATTGTGTGCCCTCCCAAAAAAAATGTCCACCCTGACATTTGTATATTTGAGAATTTAAATATTGTTTTGCTGTCTTTATTAAAAAATACATGGGGCCATGCTGGTGTCCGAGTCCTGAATACATTTTGATGGGTTTTGATGATTTGATTTAGGTTTTTATTCATCAATTAGTATAGAAGTACTCTTAATAGTTTCTTAACATTCATTCATTCATTTTCTATACCGCTTAATCCTGTGTTCAGGGTCGCGGGGGACCTGGAGCCTATCCCAGGAGACTCCGGGCACTAGGCGGGGTACACCCTGGACAGGGTGCCAATCCATCGCAGGGCACACAAACATAAAACACTCACACACTACGGGCAATTTGGGAACGCCAATTAGCCTAACCTGCATATCTTTGGACTGTGGGAGGAAACCCACCAAGCACGGGGAGAACATGCAAACTCCATGCACACAGAGACGGGAATCGAGCCTGGCCGGGCAATCAAACCCAGACCCTGGAGGTGCAAGGCAACAGTGCTAACCACTACACCACAGTGCCGCCTAGTTTCTTAACAGTGAAATCCAAATGCTTACTAATGTAACTTCTCTTTTAGCTCCCACCTAGTGTAATACAATGATGCTTTCACATGGTCTACGATAGCAATTGTGTAGCAAGCATGGTAGTGTAGTGGTTAGCACAGTTGCCTTCCACCACCAGGGTCCGGGTTCGATTCCCGGCCCTGTCTCTGTGTGCATGAAGTTTGTATGTTCTCCCCGTGCTTGGTGGGTTTCCTCCAGGTACTCGTCACCCCCCTCTATATACAGGATAAAGTTGTATAGACGATGGGTGAGAGTGTGTGAGTACTGAGCTGTAAAAAAGATGGAAATAAACAATTGTTATTACAACATAAATCTTTAAATTAGACAGTTTTGAGCTGTAAAAAACATGGTTATGATCCGTATTTGTTACAATGTAAACCCTGGAATTTGGCGGGAATAAACTGATTTTATAACAACATAAACATGTTCATTAGACAGTTATAAACCGTATAAAATTTTACGATAGTATTCTGGCAACCACAGCTGCTGTTTTTTTACCGTAAAATTAATTAATTCATTCATTTTCTATACCGCTTAATCCTGTGTTCAGGGTCGCAGGGGACCTGGAGCCTATCCCAGGAGACTTCGGGCACTAGGCGGGGTACACCCTGGACAGGGTGCCAATCCATCGCAGGGCACACACACATACACACATTCACACACCCAATCACACACTACGGGCAATTTAGGAACGCCAATTAGCCTAACCTGCATATCTTTGGACTGTGGGAGGAAACCGGAGTACCCGGAGGAAACCCACCAAGCACGGGGAGAACATGCAAACTCCATGCACACAGAGACGGGAATCGAGCCTGGCCGGGCAATCGAACCCAGACCCTGGAGGTGCAAGGCGACAGTGCTAACCACTACACCACCGCGCCGCCTAGTTACCGTAAAATGTACTATTTATTTTTTAAAGTGGTATGTTTGCTCTAATGATCTGGGCCTGGTTTCTCGACAGCTTCTTATCGCTAAGTAGTTCTTAAGTTGTACCTTAACCTCTCTCTTAACGTTATGGCGCATTTCCCGAAACGTTCGTACGCTAAGTATCTCTTAGCTAAGTCACACGTTCGTAAGGTTGGTCTGGACCAACCTTAACTCATTCTTAGCGTAGTTTCAGCTCAAGACACTAGTCGCCACAACTTTATAAATCAGCGGTGTATGGAAGCACATTATGGCACGTTATCAAAGTCGTATTAATGATGGAATATACTGTAGACCTGTTTAAGAATATTATTTTATTTGATATCAGAACTAATAGAGTGACTTTTAATTAGCTTTAAAATAACTTTTATGGGCTTTTCTTTTGACACGTTTTATTTTTATGTAATTTGATTTAGTAATTATAAATGAGTAAATAACCTGGGAGTTTCAAACCCCGCATCCATGAATTTTTCTGGGTGATTGTAATGCGTAATACCCATATTCACTTATGCGGTTTGACTGGCTGTGAGATGCGGTGTTATACCCAGAGGTGTCAAGTAACGAAGTACAAATACTTCGTTAACTTACTTAAGTAGAACTTTTGGGTATCTATACTTTACTGGAGTAATTATTTTTCAGCCGACTTTTTACTTCTACTCCTTACATTTTTAAGCAATTATCTGTACTTTCTACTCCTTACATTTTTAAAATAGCCTCGTTACTCTATTTTTATGATCAGAACGCGCAACCACCCCCCCCCCCCCCCCCCCCCCCAGTCGCATGATCAGAAAGCTCACATCCCCCCGGTCGTATGATCTGAATGCGAGACCTTAATGTTTTTTTCCCCCCTCATGGTACTTTTACTTTTATACTTTAAGTAGTTTTGAAACCAGTACTTTTAAACTTTTACTTAAGTAACAAGCTTGGGTTGATACTTCAACTTCTAAAGAAGTAATTTTTGAACCCTAGTATCTATACTTCTACTCAAGTAATGAATGTGAATACTTTTGACACCACTGGTTATACCCCTATCTCACCTGCGCGGTCTCGCGCTGTGGCCATATAGGGTTCATCATGATTCACCCCAAGTTTTTGCGCTGTGATTACTTTTCCATCTTTCCGCGTGAAAAATTAAAGGTTCAATTTTTTTGCTGGTCCTCGCAGAAGCTTGCAGACCTTGCAGATCTTCGCAGAACGTTAAAGGAACGTCGCGGGCAATCGCGGCAGCTCACGGAGATGACTCAGGCCACACAGGTGAGAGAGGGGTATTAGGCACCGTGATCCGCCTCGAGTGACCGGCGCCCAACGGTCCGCAAAAATCTGCAAGGTCCACGAGCTTCCGCATGTTAAACATGTTTCATTTTTTTGCGTGGTAAAATGGAAACGTAACCATGGCACCGAAACTCGCGCTGAATCATCATGAACCGCACTTACGGCCCCTGCACGAAACCACGTAGGTGAGATAGGGGTATTAAACCTCCACTCATCTCATCGTATTCATTCCATAAGTGCGCAACCCCAACAACTGACATGTTTCACATTGTTTCTGAAGCTGGTGAAGAATGTTATCAGCTGTTTGTCCATCAACTATGATTGTATACCCGGTTCGTTTCATGGCCCCATGTTACATGAAAATATTAGCGACAGTTTGGTGATTTAATTTATATATTTGTCTATTATTCTCCTGGGATAGGCTCCAGGTCCCCGCGACCCTAAATACAGGATATAGCGGTATAGAAGATGAATGAATGAATGAATTTGTCTATTATGGCATGTTATTAATAAGTTAACCCATGTCGAAATAAACGCTATTAAAATAATTTAGTGCAATGTTTAATTTGCATAGAAAGTGGCGTCTTTCTTAACGCTGTCATGCAAAAGGAGTCAAAAATCGATTCCTGAGCCACCGATGTCCGCTAATTCAGGACCTTCACTGTAGACAGCGCCGCGTAACGTCGGACGTAAGAGGCAGTAACTTAAGAAGACTCCTAAGAGACAGTTCGAGAAATACTCTTAGAAAAGTTATCACTTAACGTAAGATATATCTTAAGAGTCTTCTTAGCGTGTGAATAGTGTGCGTTATCGAGAAACCGGCCACTGTGTTTTATCTCTTAGTGACGTTCCACATGGCTGCTTTTTATCAACGTCAAAGTTTCCGAGTAAGCCATGCGATTGCGTGATCCTCTGATATAATTTGACTGGACAGACATCCAGACAGACGTACATACAGACAGACAGACCAATGTACAGACAAAACCTTTCTTTTGTTTATACTGTATACTGTAGATAGTAATGCAAAAAAAACAAAGGAGAAGTTGGTTGAAGTGTGTCTCAAACAGACAAAACGAGATGTTGCATGAAAAAGAAATAAAGGATGGACTATAGCTTGAATTTATGTCTGTAATTAGCTCCTGTAATTACCATGCTAACATTCTGTTCACCGAGTTCATTAAGTATTATGACGACATGAAACCTGTTCTTGATAAAGCTGGGAACCCTTGCTGCGTCTCTGTACGCCCACTACAGCAGAAGGTAGTCATTTTATTTAATTGCCCGTCAGGGATCTTGTCCAGTGTATCTTATCTAGTGTATGATCTGATATAAAGCACACGTTAGCGCATGGGCTTTTATAGAATTCTGTCAAGGCTGCTGGTGTATTGGTCGAGCATTGGTCGAACGGTACCCTGGCACGTAAACAGACATAATGGCGGATAAAAGCTGGAAGAAGAAAAGCCTGATAGAAAATGCAATGAGACAAACGTCAAACGAGGAAACACCTCTGCTCTTTTTGTTTTGTTTTTCTCCGAGCCTGAAATAACAAAGTCCAATGGATGTAATGAAATCTTTGTGTGTGCATGGATATGTGTGTGTGTGAATATGTGTGTGTGTGCGCGCGCGCATGTGTGTGTCACATCCCAAGCTAATTGAACCATCCAGGTATATCCTGCTGATAGATAGAGCTCCAGCAGCGATAATTAACCCCATTACAGACCTGCGCTGTGCGGCAGCTGCATTATGCAAACACCAGATCCTTGGGTGAACCTTGAGTCATTCATAGGGACTACAAACATTAAAACCGCTAGCAACTGCTCCGTGATGGACCACTATGGTGTGTGGGTTACACTGCATGTAATGCTTAGTTCATGCATTCTGGCCATTTCTCTATTAACAGCGAAATAATGCCTTGATACTTTAAACGAGCCAAAAACCTCATTACAGGCGTCGAGTTGTTAACGATGGCACCATCACTCGCCAAACTAATGTCTGTATTTTCAGCTGTGCATTTTTTCACTAATCACCATTTGCTTTCGGGTTAAATAAATAAATAAATAAATAAATAAATAAAAATCTGATTGCGAACATCAAGCCATTTATACCCGTACAGTTTTCTAACCTGTAGACACGCAGTAATTACTGTACAAGCATTTCATTTCAGGCAGGAAACACAAAATGCACTGCTTTTATGTCCTCAGCTCCTGTCGCTCCTGCTTCATCGCCACGCACCACTATGGCCAGTATTTGTACGGTGTTTTTTGCTGTTTAACTGTATATCCTTTCATTTCGTACAGTAAACGCAATAATTTTAGTGTCACAGAGAAGAAAATGGATTCCCTTATGAGTCAAGTTTTCTTCCACATGTCATCTGATTGAAGGTTTCACCTTTGGCTTGTTCATTCAGATTTCTGTCACTTTCATCATCTTATATAAGGTTTAGGGTATTGTATTATATTATATCTTGTAATATGAGAGAGACTATAGTGATGCATGTCTTGAAATACTGTGAGAAACGTAATGAATTTCCAAGAAGCGAATTTTCCACGAAGGAGCGATTCGATCTCGCTGTAAAAACCTGCACTGATCAGTAATACGAACAGCTTTCAGTACAGATACAATATGAACAGCACCATGTCACCTTGTTTGCACTGTTATTACAAACTAAACAATCTAAAGTCATCATGCAGGCTCTTAAAACAGTCCCAGTGTACGGGATATAGTATTCATTTCAGTATATAGTATTCATTTCCAGGTGTTTGGCTGTTCTTCCTCATGAGACGAGGACATTTCAACATCTGTAAAAAGTTCCTGATGATTTTTTTTTTTCAGTCAGTCATCACCAGTGTACTTTTTTACATGGTGGTGTGCTACAGTAGACTCTCTCGAGGTAGTGATAGAGAAGAGGACACTTAACAAAAAGCTGTCCATCATGGCCAACACTGACCACCCACTTCACACACCCAGAAGAGCAAAAGTCTTCCATCGCAAAGCTGCTCAACGGGCATTCATTCAGTCATTCATCTTCTATACCGCTTTATCCAACGGGCAGACTTAGAAAATCCTTTGTCCCCAGAGCCATTCGGATCTTTCACACCTCACTGCAATAACATGGGAATTGTGGACTGGGAGATCTATGGAGGCTAGTCTGCTGCTCTTTGCACAATTACTGTAGGTTTCTGCACAATGAATACTGTTGCTCTGTTGTCACTTTGACACATATAAAATTGCACATCATGACTAAACTACAATTTTTTTTTTTACTTTTAACTTTTGTTTTTTTTTATTTATATACTTTATTTATACAGTATATTCCTTATACAATATATCTTGCAGTGTTTGTTAGGTTATTGCACTAGTAACTTCTGGTCAGTTCTCACATCTCTAACCTCTCTTGGTGTTCCTTCGGGATCAATAAAGTATCCATCCATCCATCTATCCATCCATCCATCTATCCATCCATCCATCCATCTATCCATCCACACTGTAACAAATTGATGTAAATTTACAGGACTTTTTTTTTTTACAGTTTCCGACTGTTTTTTTGAAATACTGCACATTACTGTAAAAGAAACAGCATTACTGTGATTTACAATATTTAACTGTAAATATTGTATTTACAGTTTAATACACTACTGTATACAGTATTTAACTGTAAATTAGATAATCAACACACTTTTGAAAACAATTATCATTCTGTCGCACTTTATTGCAGTTGGTTAAAAAAAAAATACAGTAATTAACTGCAAATTGCAAAGGATTTTGGGATCTTCGGTGATGTGGGGACTCGATGCTGCCAGGATCTGTTCATCCATCATAATCGTGGACATTTTGTGGAATCTATGGATGTTCTAAAATCAAATGACTTGTTTCATGCTTGCAACACTGGCACTTTAAAAACTGACCAGAGACGAAAAACTGTTGTTAAAAGTCAGTTTAGATATGTTGAACCAGTTCCTATTTTTCTTGGACTTTCTTTCAAAGTCAGTTGGTCATGCAACAGTCATGTTGCTATAAACAACTATTGAAATCCTCATCTAGGCCAAAAGACATCTTGGAAGACATGGGATGGGAGCAACATTGCATCAAATGCAATTTTTCAGTCAGATGACACATTGTCTTTGTACCAGGATGCATTTGAAGTGGTAAATCCACGAGGATCTGGAAGGAAAAAACATAAAGTGCTGGCTGTTTACTTACAGTAACTCTAGCAGACATACCACCTCATAACAGATCAAGTGTGGATCAAATGCAGCTGGTAATGCTTTGTTGAGAACAAGATTGTAAATATTTTGGATCAGAGACAGGCTTTGGGTCACTTATCACCAACTTGAAGGACTTAGAAGTAGCTGGCATACCTTTTCCAGATGGACACACATACCGAGCCACATTGTGTGCTACTGCCGGGGATAATCTTGGCTCACACAATATAGGGGCTTTAATGAAAACTTCAGTAAGTGCAAGTACTTTTTCTGATTTTGTGGGCCTCCGAGTGGCGCGGTAGGTTAAAGCGCTCGCCCTATCATCCGCAGATCACAGGTTCGAACCCCGGGTGATGCTGAATTGGACATGACTAGATTGGGGGGAAAGAATTGGGCAGGTCTAATAAAAAATTTTTTTTTAATGACGTTAAAAATACAAGTTGTCCGAATAATTATTTACCACTAAAATACAGTAAACATTACAAAATCACAGTAATAAACTGTATATTAAAATACAGCAATTTACTGTAGTCTATTTCTACAGTACAAATACTGTAATAAAACTGCATTTTACTGGCAAAACTGCTGCCAGTAATTTACTGTAATTTTACATAAAAAAATGTTTACAGTGCTAAAATGTGGTATTAACCATTCAGTTGTTACAGCTATTTTCATACACACACACATTTTTGGTGGATCATAAATGATGGAACAAATGGCTGAGAAGCAGTTGAATGCCCAGGTGTGACCTGTTCCCTCGTTACTCCATGACTAATCAAGCAGATAAAAGGCCTGGATGTGGTTCTGAGTGTTATAGTACATTTAAATTTGCTAGCTCGATTCTCAAGAGGTGTCTATGTGCATTTAGTGAAGGAGGCCATCATTAGGGTAAAAAATAATAATAAACCCATCAGAGAGAGAGAGAGCAAGAACATTGGAAGCAGCCAATACACCAATCTGGAACATTCTTAAAAAGAAGGAATTAACTGGTGGTCTCAGCAACAGCAAAAGGTCTGTCAAACCGTGGAGGACAGCTAAAGTGGACAAACGTAGAATTCCGTCCACGGTGTAAAAGAATCTTTTCACAACATCGAGTCAGGTCAAGAGCACTCTTGAGGAGGTACAGTAGGTGTTTTATTGGCAAAGTCTAAAGTCAAGAGACGGCTTAATAAAGTAAATACAGACGATTCACAACAAGGTGGAAACCACTGGTAACACTGGGACCGATTAGATACTTCGGACTGATGAAACCAAAATCAACTTGTACCAGAATGATGCCAGTGGAACTGGGCCTCTGGTGTTTATTGATGACCTGACTGCTGATAATAGGAGCTGGTGGAATTCTGAAGTGTACAGGGTGAGACTCTCTGCTCAGATTCAGCCAAATGCTGCTAAACTGATGCTTCTGACCAAATCAGTCTCTCAGCCCAACAGAGCATGCCTTTCACTTAGTGAAGACAAGACGGAAGGCAGAAAGACCCAGAGACACGCAGCAGCTGCAGTTCAGACCTGGTGAGGGAAGAAACTCAGCATTCGGTCATGTCCATGGGTTCCAGCCTTCAGGCAGTCTTTGACTTCAAAGGATTTTCAATTAATTAATTATTAAAGGCGATCCTTATGTTTGGAATTATGTTAGTTTGTTTGATTATTTATGGAGCCCCCAAAATGGGGTATAAGTGTATGAAAATCGCAGTAGTTTAACAGCATAAAACTGTGTTGAAGCCTAAATATGATTTTTGCTCAGCCTCTAGCAAAGTAAAGATGAAAGGTTCTGGTCTAAACAGTTATGAGAACTGAAATGCTTTAGGTCAGGAAAAACTGCTGGTGCTGTTTGTTGCACTTTACAGTATTTGGAACAATATAAGACTAACTGGAATGTACTGAGTAGGCAATTAAGATTTTTATAAGATACATCATAGTGTTTAAAAATCCTCACCTCAACTGGCATGATTGGCGTACAGATAGAGTATTTCATTTCACTGCAGTACTGTACTGTATGTTCCTCCAGTGTCATACAGGCAGTGTTGTTTCAACTTTAATCAAAATTTTAGGTCCAATAATAAATTCAGACAATTAGATGAACCTCTCTCTTATATTTAAATAACAAATACAGTAGATCTTTGAATAAAATGATTAAAATGAAAGAATTTGTCAGAGACATTGGGATGTTTTGAAGAAATGGCATCAATGGGCAGAAATCAATTCAAAGTTGGCTTTGAATAGTGAGAGAGGTTCTTTGGCGACATCAGTTCTCGAATAAGTACACAGTTCTAAAGCTAATGCAACTGGGAACTGTTTATATCATGAATGCTAATAGAACCTGTTTCATTTTTTTTCTGTAGCATAATAAGGCACCCAAAAGGGCCATGAAATTTATCAGTCTGGTTTGTGTTTTGGTGCTGAAAAAGAATTTTATTCATGGGCAAAGCGAAGGCGTTAGAAACACGGCTTCATTTAATAGATCTAAATAAATTGAAACAAAGGGGTAAAAATTGTTGCTGGTCATAATTATTACACATGGGTTTTGAGATAGACACTTATTACATGAAATAACCTTGTCATTAAATCATACCCCTTTTTATAAGTTTTGTATCATGTGCTCAGCCACTTACCGCATATTTCTGTTTCCAATTAGTTTTTCTAGGGATTGTGTCACACGACATGGTGTCAATGTCAATGTCAATGTTTTTGAATACTATACATGTGTCCATACATATGAAGGAATATATTTACTTTTGCACTCGCACTTGTTTACACACATCACTAAATCTTCGAAATCCAATAAATTACATAGAAATAGATGTATTGGCATGTGAATTAACTACCCAATGCACAAAATGTCATAAAAAAAAAAAAAAAAAAATATATATATATATATATATATATATATATATATATATATATATATATATATATATATTTTTTTTTTTTTTTTTTTAATGACATTTTGTGCTTTAAGCTTTTTTCTTTGTTGGTGAACCTGATCAACACAAAATGCATCAAAATTTGCAATCAACTTGTTGAATTTCTCATGATATTAGCAGCAAGATATTATGCATGTCATAAAACTGCACAGTCTGCTCCAACATGACTAACTCTGTCTGTGTGACAAATTGTTGGTGAGATAATAAATTTTGGAATTAAATGATAAATCTCTTTTTCACAAACTCGCAGAGAAATGAGTATAACAAAACATTAACATTAATATTAAGATGTAAAACAATATAATGCATACATTATTTTAAAAAGTTACTATAGTAATAAATAAAGTAATCTCCTTTACAGAATTCTAAAGAAAAAAAGAAAATCATATTTTTTTTGATGAGCTCCATGGAGTTAGTATACAAAACGCATAAACATTCCATAAGATTCAATTTAGAATTTTTTTTTTAATTGGTGGAAGTATTATGATGGAAATTATAGATACAGTAGCACATACTGTATATAGAGCTTTTGCAATTACCTAGATCAAAAGTAAAAGTAGGAAAATTACCCAGAAAATGGTATGTATGTTGTCTGTCATTAGATTAGATTAGATTAGATTAGATTAGATTAGATTAGATTGAATTAGATTAGATTAGATTAGATTCAGTATGTATATGCAGGTCATAAGCTTACATGTAGCAAAAGGCAAACATTTCGCCTGAAAACTGCACATTTTCATACATAAAATAAAATAAAAATCTACAAATGTTTGTTAATCATGATGAACTGTGATAAATAAAAGAGATCATTTTAGGATCCTGGTGAATGAATTATTAAGGAAAAATACATATTTTATTACTGCTAATGCCACTGAGCTGTGTTGGTCTGGTAGATCTGGCAACCCTAATCTTAATCCATGCATCAATAAGGAAACACATCAAAGTTTCAACACATTATACAATATTTTTTCTGATGCTGCCAATTTTCCAATGGTTATAGAAGCTGCAGTCAACCACAAACCAATACGGAAATTTAATTTCACACTAGCTTATTTTTTCCTGCAGAGCTGTGTGTTTCATTACCGCCAACAACAATGAATGGAAATTAAAGGGAAACAACAAACAAACGAAAGGGCTCTTTTTAATTAAATATGCAATGAAAAATGCATTAGAAACTTCCGGATTCTTTGCATTTTTGAGTGTGAAGGCGGTGGGGATGTAGAGAGGCGCAGAAGTAAGAAGGAGATGTCAGGAAATAGATGCAGATGCATGGGGATATATATACAGTATATATATACAGTATATATATAATGGAATGAAACAAGAGCGATGGAAACACAAAGGTAAAACATAAAGAGGGTGAGACGGGAAGCCATGTGACAGGGTCATGTGATTTGTTAGTACATGACCATCAGGTGTAGTTATTCATGCTGCAATCTGATCAGCTCTTCTTGAGTTAATTAATGATTATAAATAAATATATAATTATCCATTAATAATAACGATAACCAGGACACTTGTGGCAAAGATAACATATAATATTTAGACATTTAGGCACTTGGCAGACGCTCTTATCCACAGCGATTTACTAAAGTGCTTAAGTTTCCGTCATTTACCTTAACACTGGGTTACTAGGCTACTGGACTCACAGCAAGAAAACACACTTTGGGGAGCTCTGAGTCCAGAGTAACTTGTTAAAGTAACAGCAAAATATGTGACATTTAAAGACTATAAAGGGTTCTCTTCTGCAGTGAGGACATTAGAGGAGACTGCATTAGCTTTATCACGATTCGCAGCAATTATTTTGGGGGTAGAATGATGGACATGGCTCACTTAATCACGACTGTAACCACAACGGATTCAACTAATGCAAATGAATTAACTGTTTCGGTTTGTTGGAACGAATCATCTGCATTTATGCTGTTTCCTATCGGAAAGGTTGTTCCGCAATACAAATTTTCAGCAGCCGTGTTGTTGAATAAAGCACTCTCTGCACACATGGTGAGCAGAAAAGCATCCCAGAACACACTGAACTTTAAAGGCGGATGAGACGACAGCCCACATCAGATCCCACTCCTGTCAGACGAGAACACGGGTCCGTGGTGACAGTGAGTGGAGACTGAATAAAGGGCAAAGTGTTTACGGCCTTCAAATGTCCAGTTTGTATTTGTGCGAACACAGTCTTCTGTCAGCTCGAGCCAGGCTGCCCATTCTTCCCTGACGTCTTTCATCAGCAAGGTGTTTCTGTCCATTAGGCAGCAGCGCACTGGACATTTTCTTCTAGCGATCTGTATACACTCTACAGAAGGGTTTCACTTCTCTCGCTCATATTTTGTATTAGAGTCGACGTTGAAACCTGTAATTGTTAACTAGCTGTTAATAAAGGGCTAGTTTAAAATTGTAATTGCGCGACGATCCTCCCTATAGCTCAAAGTGAAAGGCACAATTACCCATATCAGTGTGTTTATACACACGCTGCCTTCGGAGCTATTTGCGCTTTTCACACAGTGCTGTAAATGGAGCGATGTTATGGCCGTAAGAGGAAACATGGGGTCAAACCATTTCCGTTTAAATGTACTCTTATTCCTATTAGAAAAAAGGGCTGAAATCTATGAATGTAATCATGGAGGTGGTTTTACATTTGTACCTCATTTGGTGGTGCATTGAAAAAGAAACATGTAATTTAAGAGTGTGAGTTAACTAGAGGGGCAATTTAGTAATTAAAGTGGTGTGTAATACACGACATCAGTCAAGTCACTAACAAAGAGAGACGTCTAGGAACTGCAGATGTTCTGACAGCCCTAATGGGCAGGAAATTGTCCTGACTGAAATCATCATACCAAAGGGTTTGAGTTAATGGACGTATCATGCTGGTGGTGATTTTTCCACTTCAGATCATGTAAAGGAACTATTAATCATCAGTTATTAGTGTCAGTTTGGGAATAAAAGTGGCGTGTTATACGGTACTGTGCAAAAGTCTCGAGCCAAGACTGCTTTCTTCATATTTTGCTTCCGAAGAGCCCAAACTGTCTCGTGCTTTTACTGTAGCCTTGAGGAACAGATCTCCAGGCTTCCTGAAGGACTTTTTGTCATCTGGTCCCTGCACCTGAGCAGTTTCAGAGGAATGTTTTCTGCTTGTTAAAGCCACACAGTGACCTGTGAATCATTTAAGCATAAAACCATCTAACTTAAAGCAGGGAACTGATGCAGATGATGACAGATGATCAGGCCGGTGATTAGTATACTGCTGATGTTGAATGCTGAGAGGTTGGAAAAGACGAGAAGGGAAATGAGGTCGCTGCTGAGATTGTTTCCTTAATTTAATCTACATCACTCATTCATCTTATATACTACTTGTCCTGGACAGGGTTACAGATAGCTTGGAGCCTTTGAGGCCTAAGGGACCTTGGGCACAAGGCTGGGTACACCATGGACAAGGTGCCAATCCATCACAGGGCAAATTTGCACACACCACACACTCATTCACACACTACAGGCAATTCGGGAACTGCCAGATCTGCATGTTTTTGAACTGTGGGAGGAAAGCCTCCAAGCACGGAGAGAACATGCAAACTCCATGCACACAGATCTGATGTGGGAATCAAACTCAGATCCTGGAGGTGCAAGGTAATAGTGCTAACCACTAAGCCACCACCCCCACATCATGTACTGTAATGTGAAAAAATTAAGTAGCTCAAGGCTTTTGCATAGTACTGTATTTCCATTAGCACAAACATTCTGATCACACGTTTAATGCAACATTTCTAAACACAGCAAGTTCTGTAAACTTGTTTTGTTTAGAGGCTGAAGAAAAACAGAAAAAAAAGTGAGAAAGTGGAATAAACGTAGCACAGGGTGTGCGGTGAAGGACATCGCTCGCAGCTGTAATTTCACCTGTCTTCGAACAACAAGTCTGCTGAGTCTATTCAGTTGATGAACTCTGTGTCACCACGATCTTATCATCTGGCGTCGAGCCGCCTGCTCAGCCTGCACCCGCTGCAGAGAGTGACGCGCTCTATTGCAATTATACCATGAATCCTTTGATGACTGGCACTGCATGATGGGGACGGTCCGCCTCATTGACGGGGAAATGACCGCATGCCTGATGACATTTGGAAGGCTCATTGTTCTTTCAAAATCCCTCTTGTCATGCTGTGGTCAACCTCTGGAACGTGCCAAATAGTTTTTTTGCCACACTTTATTTATTTATTTATTCATTTATTTTTGGGCTCAGGAGTCTTTTTGGTAGTTGTACGTTTATCCGTAATTCTCTGTTAGGTATTTAGAATGACATTGCTTGCAGTTTTCTTTTTAACCGACCACTAAGACAGAATATTATCTGAACATTGCAATGAATAGTAAAGCTCTTGGAGATTCTCAGGGAATAGCGCCTTTTGATCAGTGGCAGGCCACAATGTTTCAAGTTCTACATTTCCTCAAGCGAAACACAACCACTGAATATAAGGATGTATGATAGTAAGGAAGTGATTTATCTTTAACACTACCTCCGGAGAGAAGTCGTCTTGGAAGCTTGACACACTGATGCTTTGGTGATTACTCCTCAGTTTCTGATACGTTGATATTGTACATATTAAATCAATATGATTACTATAACTACTGTTTCCTCACTCCCCATACAGCTGTTCTATTAATATGGGCCAAAGGTTTTTTTTTGTCTTAATAAGCCATGCATTCCTAATTAAAGTTGTAATTAAAGTCTGTGGGTAAATGGTTAGCATTGTCTCCTCGTACAGTACCTTGGGGTTCTAATCGGGTCTGTGTGTGGAGTTTGCGTCTTCTCCCCCATGCTTGATGGGGATCCACCAGGTTCCCTCCCACTTTCCAGAGACATGCAGTGTAGGCTGACTGGCATTTTGAAATTGTCCGTAGTTTGTGATTGGGTATATGAATATGTGTGTGTTTGTGTGTGCCCTTTGATAGCTTGGCACCCGATCCATAAACTCACAGACCTCTGGCAACCCTACACCGGATAAGTGGTGTAGAGAATGAATGGATGGATGGATTTTCTATCCAGGGCCGTATTGCCTTAAACAGTTAGGGTTGTGGGTTACTAGGTTTCTGTTCGGGGGTTCGAGCCCAAACACCACCAAGTTGCCACTGTTGAGCCCTTGAGCAAGGTCCTTAACCCTATCTGTTCCAGGGCCGCTGTATTACTGGAAAAACCCAGTATGGTGTAGGTTCCCACTGTGCTACCAAAACAGCTCTTACCTCTAGGGGCAAGACTCTACTTCTGAAGACCTCTGGAGTTTGCTGTGGTTTCTGGCAACAAGTCAGATCTTTTACATACTGTAAGTTTCAAAATAATCACGACTGTAACCACAACGGATTCCTCCACTCCAACGGATCACTGGGGTGGTACATGGCATGGATGTTTTGATCAGATTAAAACTGGGAAACTTGGATGCCGAATCAACACGCTTTTGCCTATAGGGCCCCATGCTACATTTGTTCACATTTTTTCCATTTGGTCAACATTTCTCATGCATTCGTCTTATGCAATGCTTATCCTGTGCGGGTCACAGAGAGCAAAGAACCTATTCCAGGAAACCTTTGGCAAAAGGTAGTGTACACCCTGGACAGGGTGCCCGCCCCGCACCACTGTATCTATTTTTACAACCCGCCCCGCCCCGCGACCATTAAATGATGTGATGATGTAAATTCCCGACCTCAATTTCTCCCACACCTCGTCTTCCATCTTCACTCTTATTTCTTTGGCTTTGTTGTGACTGGCAGCGGTAGCTGCTTGGCGGTTTCGTGACTTGTCACGTGACGTAACCTTATCAAAGAACTTAATAAAATATGAAATGAAATATTTGGGAATATCTATTATAGGCTATCGGGAATTGCACGCAACATACATGGATTTTTTAGTTAATTTTGTTTCTAATGACCCGCTCCAACTCGCCCCGCAAATAAAGTGACAATTTCTTCACCCATCCCAACCCAACCCGCAGGTTACCACATGACCCGCGCATCACTATTGCACACGCCATGCACTCATTCCTGTGGGAACACCAATGTGCCTAATCTGCATGTTTTTGAACTGTGGAAGGAAACCAGAATACCCAGAGGAAACCCACACTACACGGCAGGCTGTAAGTGTTCTTATACCCTATTATCATAGCCAGGATGACCATTTTTTCGGTAATACCCCCACAGGTATAAATGAGCCTGGGTACCCATGATATTGTCACCAGTTTACTGGAACATCATTCCTCCTGCTGTTAGTGTTTCTGCTGATCGGTGTAATTTGATGTATTATGGAATTTTTTAAAACAAGATGTTGTCACATTAGCCTTAGATAGATTGGATAAGTTATAAGACATCGGGGGGATGTCTATAATAAACATTTTTACATCTCTCCTCGGTAATTAAACACTCTCCTCTGAGCAGCGATTAAAATTACCGCAGGAGGAACAAATTTCCGGTGCTTTAGTTTTTCTACAAGCCCAGATGATCACCTAGTCGCAACACAATTAGTCATTGTTTATAGAATCCTACAGAAGGATGATATTTTGCGTATGTGAATATAAAGGATCTGTATCTGTCATGATAATGGCTCCTAATCAACCCAAGGGATCTTACTGTTCTTAACGATTCTATTTTTGCTTTGCCCAGCTAATGCGTAGTCAACGTTTTTAACACCCAGACCGAGCATGTTTATATACATATATAAAACGGCTGAGTTTCTCTCCTAATGCATCCATTTTTCTTTTTGCAATTCAGGAATATCTAGGGGATGGTCGCTTCTATCGACGCTAAAAGATTTAATATGGCAATCAGCATCAAGCATCTCTTTTGTCCAATGAGAGGTGACGTTTGCGTAGAAAACCATGGAAGTGTTTCTGGATGGCACTAAAATCGACTCAGGTAAAAGAAAAACAGCATGAAGTTTGGCCTGGAATAGACAGGGGAAAAAAACAGAAACGGCTGATCCAGACAAATAAAACTCAACAACAGAGCAGTAAATTACCACTTGACCCCTTTGTAAATGTAATCCTGTCCAAACAGGGCTAGTGTATTAAATCCAATCTTGTAAATATGATGTTACATTTATCCACGCTGCTTTAAAGGTTTCATGCTGCTTGATAGGTTGGCATTTTCCTGCTCAGAAAAAAAAATCGAGTAGTGAGTTGAAAGGAAGAAGATGCAGAGTACCTTGATGTCGATATCCAATGGTATCATATAGTTTAGAAATTGGTGAAGGTGTGTAAGACTATTCACATTCTCATGCTGAACCTCATTGGATGAAACTGATTTAAGGGATGTTTAATGCATTTACATATAAGGGCATCCCCTCCCCTGGTCTGTTGCTCAACTCTGCTATTCTCTGAAGGGTGTGGCTCAGCAGTAGCTCATTTACATAAACACTGAAACAGAGTCTTTGGAGGAGGAGTGAAACAGAGTGAGTTAAGGGTATAAAGAAATGCATTATCTGAGGTGTATTTCAGCTGGAGCATTAACACACCCACACACACTTTGGGGAGCTCTGAGACTGGGGTTAACTTGTTAAAGAAATAGTCGAATGTGAAACCTTTAACTTAAACTCCTTCTTCATTGACGTGGCTCACAGTAAGCAATCGAATCCCTGACTTGACTCGGTTGTACAGATTTCTCTCGGCTCTTCAGTCCTAACGCTTCTCAGCCTTCGTGAGGAAAGGCAAGTGGCTGCTTTTATAAAGGACAAGACGCAGGATCCAGTAATTACCCCTGCAAAGGATTTCCTGTCATTCTTACTGCACATACACATGTCCTTTCAGCGTGCCTCACGAAAGGCGCAGCGCATGTATGAAATAAGGCTGAATAAATAAGGAACGGTATCCTGTGTTGATTAAACTGGTCGGGGTTTACAAGTCTGGGATTGCGTCGTGCTGCTGTGTACAGCTCGGTTGCCTGCGGTGATTTAAATGCAGAGCAGGAAGCGGGTGCATGCAGCGCAGGGGATTATGAAGAAAAGGAACAATAATGTTGTTTATGTGTGATTAAACACGTATGAGGAGAGCGAGAGTCATGTTTTTATGGAGTAATATTTGGAACGGATAGAAAAACCAAGATGATTCTTTTGGGCTCTGAGCATTATAATTGGGAATGGAAACACACACACACACACACACACACACACACACTGAGAAGCCATTCGTCTTATATATATATATATATATATACGTAGGTGGGTGCAACTCAATAATCATAATCACTGTAATTTAATTCAAAGAGTAAAACTCATATCGTATAGATTTATTACACATAGACTGATATTTTTTTTAAGTGTTTATTTCTTTAAATTTTTGATGATTATGGCTTACAGCTAATAAAAACCCAAAATTTTATATCTCACAAAGTTATAATACTGTATTGTGAAAAAGTTAAAAGTTGGATGCGTCTGTACAGTATATAATTATTTATTTTATTCATTTTGTTGGGATTGTTTACAGTTAGACACAAGGTTACAGAGTATCCCAGAGACCTGAGTTTGTGATTTTGATTTTTACTTTATCAGTAACACGACTACATGAGTTTTCTGTTTCTTTACCTTAAACAAAGAGAGAAACAGATTAAAGGGAGCGACTGTTTCAAGTAGCTCGAATTTAATGAAACTTGCCTTCCTGTTACAAAGGGGCATCAATCATGAAGGCCACCTGGAGAGACTTGAGCCCTGTGCCAAGCTGCATGTGCTGATGTGATGGTCTGCTGTAGGAGCCCCTTAACTGGAGAAGCCAAACGAAACCCATTTAGAAAGACTACGTCCATAAACGTTTTCCATGTCAACGATTAAACACTTCTCTTTGTTATATAACCGATATTAGACTTAGATTATATGACATATCCGCCATGTGGACAGGACGTCCATAGGAACGATAATGTATTATTGTTATAAATAACTTATGATCTATGTTCCAGTTATAAATATTGCTGTATAATAGTGCTGCTGTATAAAACAATCCACAGCTTTGGATTTAAGGATGCTGAGGTTTTTATTACTGTAACCAACACTTTGTGTGAAACTCTCATACATCGCGACTACACAGTAAAACCTACCTGAGTAGTCTCGTCACCGCTAAACAGCCTCTTCCTCGTGGTTCGAGGTACCGTACGGGGAAAAGTTTGCTTCATAAGAGTTTTCACACCGAGCAGTTGCACTAACTTGGATGATTTGTATGCTTCTTACATCAGCAGCATCAGCAGTAACAGCTTCCCTCCCTCGCATTCTCACCGTGTCCTTGGCGCCCTGAGAATTGGAAAGAATCGCAGGTCGCTCTGTTCCCACCTGAATGCCTCTGTTCTCTATTCAGTGTGAGGAGCAGCTGACAGCTAAACATCTCACCATTCCTCCCAGCCCTGCTGCTCGGAGCACGGGAGCGAGAACAAGGCACAGAGCACCTCTGCCTCCCCTCATTACTTCTCATACACACAGTATTTAGCACAGTCAGTGTTACTCTGCAGGGGCAGGGGTATCACACTGTTCCTGGTCACACAGTCGTGGACACTAAGCAGAGAAAGTGCACTCGTTCTCCTGAGAAACAGCAGGAGGACGGCGGCTGCGTGGCAACGCTGGCATGACGAGCCTGTCTTTCATGTCCCTTAAACCATTTGCTCATCTAAGTTTTACTGAAGAAATGAAAACTGCATTGCTCCTCCTACTGAACCCTTAGCAACCAGCTACACATCGTTAGCAACCAATTAACACACCACCAACCGACTGGGATCTTATAGAAACCTTCGAGAGACACCACTGCAACCAAGGGGGCCACATAGCAGTTGCCTAGCAACTCCCTGGGAAAGGATAGCAACCACCTAGCAACACCATAGCAACCACATGAAAAATCTCAGGAACTACTTAGCACCATAGCAACCACCTGGAACGCCATAGCAACCACATTACAACACAGCAACCACCTGGGATATCATAACAACTACCTAGTAACATAGCAACCACCCCAAACACCAAAGCAATGACGTAGCAAAATAGCAAATACCTGGGACATCATAGCAACCACATAGCAAAACAGCAACCACCTTGACTATCATAGCAACCACTTAGCAACATAGCAACCACCTCAAACACCATAGCAACCATTTTGTAAAATACCAACTACCTCAATCACCAAAGCAATGATGTAGCAACATAGCAAATACCTGAGACATCATAGCAACCATTTAGTAACAAACTGTAGCAACTACCTGGCAAAATAGCAACCACCTTGTTCATCATAGCAACAATGTAGCAACATAGCAACCGCTTATCAACATAGCCACTAGGTAGCGTCATAGCAACCGCTTATCAACATAGCAACTAGGTAGCGTCATAGCAACCACTTATCAACATAGCAACTAGGTAGCGTCATAGCAACCGCTTATCAACATAGCCACTAGGTAGCGTCATAGCAACCGCTTATCAACATAGCAACTAGGTAGCGTCATAGCAACCGCTTATCAACATAGCAACTAGGTAGCGTCATAGCAACCGCTTATCAACATAGCCACTAGGTAGCGTCATAGCAACCGCTTATCAACATAGCAACTAGGTAGCGTCATAGCAACCGCTTATCAACATAGCAACTAGGTAGCGTCATAGCAACCACTTATCAACATAGCAACTATGTGGAATATCATAGCACCTACAGTACGTACAATACACAACAAGGTATTCATTTACTATAGCTACATGTACCTGAAACATCACAGCAATCAATAAGCTGCCCCCTGCCAATCACCAGGGCTTCAATAAAAACCTTTTCAGTAACACTCTACAAACTTTGAACAGGTTTTAATCTTTAAACATAATGTTTCAGAATTTCAGAATTCAATTTAATGTTTTTTTATTTTATTTTATCCTTCACCCATTGTAGCCAGTTGGCCATTTAAAGGTTAAAAGTGTTAAAGTTTTTAACATTTTAAAATGTATGACAAACAAAACACTGTAATATTACAGTATGTAAGACTGTAAGCCACCTACTGTATGTCTCCCATGAAAACCTTTTATTGTCAATATTACAGTATCCAGTAATCCCATTATAACAAACTCTAATGGAATCTCAGACATATCATATGAGGTCACAGCTTATAAAGGTCTAATATTATACATACATGTATAATGTAATGTAATTCTGGAATGTAACAGGTCACTTACGCTACTTTTAACTACACGTGGGTGACCGACACATGCACTGTTTTGTGTTTAATGTTGGAGAAGTTCGAGACGTGTGTCGAAAATTGTAAGAAGAGTAACGATTTTCTGTTGACTCTTTTTTATTGTTATTATTTATTATACATGAGCACTGTTCCTGTTGGTGTCGGCATTACACTCTATCAGCTTTCTGTTTCGCGAAACCCACAATCCAATCCAGACAATGAAGTCATTTGGGACAATTCTTTTATTTTATTTTTTTATAAAGACAAGTTGCCTTCCGCTCAGCCCCCAGTTCTCCGTGACCAGGCTACTATACCATAAATACATGGGACTGTACACACAGAACATTTTTTAACGAGCAGCAGATGACTCATTAATGACATCCGCAGTCAAAAACTCGGGCTGGAGTGTCCTCACATAATCAGGCGCTCCCTTTGGGAGAGCGCCGTGTGTGTATCATAACACTGTACAGCATGTGGAGAATATTAAGAGATCATCTCGGTAATGTGCAATAAAGCAAAGCCCTTGTTTGCATACACTATCGCTGTTGCACTGATGATCACTGCACAAAGCTAGCAAAATAAAATAAAAATTTCTTTTGCATGTAATGTTAAGTCGATGGGTGTCGTTATAAAAAAAAAACATGTCTCCATAAACATCTTTTTTTTTAACCCCATACTGTCACTTTTCCACTAACAAATTTAACAGTCTTGCTGGATACCGGATATAACATGAGGAATTCAAATTGTTTTATCATTATATCAAGAAATTACTCTACTACAGTACGTACCACATATTAATGTACCATAATGGGAATATTTATATAGTATGATTTCACTGTACCATATTTTCCCCTTGATGTCATTGTGGTATCTTTCCGAGTGTCATGGTAATCCTCCAAAGGTTAATAATATACAATACTTTAGTGGTACATTTTGGGTACCACAGTGGCTACCAAAGGTCAGCAGGTATCTACAGTAATATACATAGTTTTGCCGTCCTATATGGTACCAGTAGTATGTACTGTACAACCATACTATATTAGTTGAGCTTTGGTGGCACCCAATAAGTACCCTGGTACTAACCAAAGTATTGTTTTACACACCGCAGTACAGGTACCACTGTGAAATGGTGCCTACCATGGTATATCTGAAGTACCACCACAATAATACTATAGTATATTACATAAAGGTACATACTATAGTTTACTATGTGTATGCATGTGTATTAACGAGTGTATGTGGGCTGTTAGGGATTGGAAGATTGTTGATTTTCTACTATTCCAACCATCATTTACACTATAAGTCTTAGTGGGTTATGAAGTCCAGTGATTAATGTGTCTCCGGAAGTAAACATACTGTACAGTATCTGAGAAACTGCAACAATACGAAAAACAAAAACGACGAGTGTGTGTGTGTGTGTGTGTGTGTGTGTGTGTGTGTGTGTGTGTGTGTGTGTGTGTGTGTGTGCAACAGAAGAGAGATAGAGAGAGGGAGGGAGGGAGAGACTTCCACACTTCTAGCAAAATATAAAAATGTGTGTTATTTGATATAATAAACACATGCGCTCGTCCTGTGTCTGTAACATTCTGTATAAATGTACAACCACTTGAGAAAAGTCAGATACATTCATTATAATAGACATGGATTTGCACAACATGATTATCTGAGGATCATCTGCTGTCGAGCCAGCCTTAGCTGTTTTTGCCGAGACATGGTCACAGGACACGTTGGCTGAGATGTTATTCTTCTTTCTACTAAAGAATACGATGCTTAGGCTAGAAGACAGAAGGCGGCCATAAGAGAGGTCTGAATTTGCCTCCATTGCTGTACAGTACATTGTGAAACGCTGTGCACTCGCTCTTAATTACTCATGCTTTGTTATAAATTTCACATCACTGTCGGCCTAGCGGAGTTATTCCTTTATTTATTTAAAAACATGTCATGCGCACAATTATCAACTACAGCCGAGTGTATATTTTGGCTGTCATTGGCGAAGAGAAAACAAATGATATCCCTTTTTATTTTGTGTGAGGATTAATTTGGAAGCATGTGAGTGACAAGATCACAAGCTTGATTTAATTATGAAAACATGGTGACAATGCAAGAACTGTTAGTCGCAGGATTTCTATAAGGCTACCACTGACACTACCGTTAACTGAAGCAGTCACTGCTCCCCCTGGTGGGGATATATAGCATTGCAACCATATATTATTGCAACTGCGCTAGAACATTCCATGCATGGACCAGGTAAATATGTTTAGAACTGTAAATGAGTGATTTTCAGTTGATCCTTTGTCACATCGTTGTCAATTAGATTTTTTTTTTTTTGCCATTGAAATAGACTTTTTAAAATAATGTCAATGCTTTGTCTATGCCCATACTATATCAATATTTTCTGAATTTCTGGCTAAGCGTGTAACCCTCCTCCTATCAGTACTTGGGACCGTGTGCGAGACGGCGAGTTAAATGTTGACAATGATTTATATGAGTGACAGTGAAGAAACTTTTACATTTACATCCCGCTCTGGAATCCATGGCGTGCTCAGTGAGACTGACCATCTGTGAGTGTTTTTGGGACGGGGGAGGGGCTCACAGCAGCACCCGCTACGTGTTAAGTACAGAACGATACGCGCTTTCATGTCGAAGTCTCCAAAAGTTCTGAAAAGTCTTCAATAACACCTGAAACACCTGTATTTCTAGATTTCTCGCTAGTCGCTTTTGACAATAAAGTCGCCAAAAAAGTTTGGGATGTCGCCAGAGTTAGCGAGAAAGTCTGCAAGTTGGTAACACTGGCTGTCTTTCAGTGCAAATCCACAATTGTAATTATTGGATAGCATTTAGCAAATGCCAATCCAATTCCTCAACAAAATTTCAGGGCAATTGTTCACTCAGATAATTGCGTAACAGTTACTCTCATTTCTCTTTTGTTTACCAACACCATCGGGGTTAATCAATTGTCCGCTAATTCCCTGGATACTCCACAACCTTTACCAGCGGGAGATTCTCACATTTTTACCAATTTCTGCTTTATTTCTTGATCTCAAACCTATTTTGTCTCCACTAACTCACTAACACACAGCCACTCCCTAAGGCTCAGTCGCGCTCCAGAAGCATACCGCTAGTTACTTCACCAGGAGAATAAATGTCAGTACACAAAAGTCACTTACACGCATGCTTCAGCTGAGGAGGTAACGATTTATTTGAAAACCTTCATTTCCTTTGGAGGTAAGGAATGGTCCTTGCATATCAATGCCGGGTCTGGAAGCTTTGTCGATCAGTACGGTAATGAGAATGGAAATGATATCGTAACGCAGTTTAGGGTTTCCATTTGTAGCAGATCAAGATGTTACACAGGGCTACATAGAACCTGATACAGCAGTACACACACTCGATAAATTGCCCTGTTTGTTATCCTGCATCGAGCAAAGACAACAACTAGTGAAAGGTGAGATTTAATAAAAACAAGAAGGATAACGCTAAGCTCTTAATGTTGTGGAAGAAATATGGTGAGAAAAAATGAATGGAACATGTTGGAGAAACATCCTTAAAAGTTGCATGGCTAAAAAAATAAATGTAATGTTTATCAGAAAAAAAAGCTTCAGTTTGCTAGGGAGTAGAAAAGATTGGACTTTGGAGTGATGGAAAAAGGTCATGTGACCTGATGAGTCCAGATTGAGCCTACTCCAGAGTGATGGGTGTGTCAGGGTAAGAAGGGTAATAGTGTCGACTGTACAAGCCTCTGGAGACAGTGTTATGATCTGGGGTTGGTTCAGTCTCAGACTCAGCAATGAAATGTAGTCAGCGAATGTCCTGAATCACCAGGTTATCACATCCACGATCATGCGACCTTTTGTTTCACCATCTGCATATAATTTTGCATCATTCTATATATATTAATCTTATAACAGGAAATACTTTGTCAGTTTCGTTTCACGTAAAATATAATTCATATTTTAAACCATTGCAGCTTTCCAGACCTTGTTGATGTCTCCTCGCCCCCGGTTTACCCAACGCGTCTCTCTCAATAAACTCTCAATAAGCAGGCTCTTCAAAGCTTTCAACAATGTTTTTTTCCCCCCAAGATTCTCCTCAGCAAAGAAAAGTGTGATATTTATATAGCGTCTCTTTCTCTCAGGATCTACAGTGACGCCTGTCAAAGCTCCTATGAAAATAATTGAGGTGTTGCACTATTACCGGCTTTAGTCTGCGCGTAAGAGAAAACAATTCTCTTTAATGTTTGCTTTATGCTGTTTTCTAGTTTTTTTTCTTCACCTCTCTCTTCATTCTTTCACAGATGAATTTCGGTGGGACCGCTTGGGCTCGGAGTGTGAAACAGTTTCTCTCTGAGCTTATTATCCCCATGGCTTTCACTCACTTCATAAGCTTCTCTCCTGCTTTCCATCTTATTTACACTTCCATTTCAATATCACCTCCCCTTGCTCCTTCATTCCAGCCTCTTCTTCTCCTTCTGCTTCGTTTATAACCCACCACTGTGCCGTCACTTTATCATCAGCATCATCCTCTCTCTCTCTCTCTCATTCTCTCTCTCTCTCTCTCTCTCTCTCTCTCTATCTATCTATCTGTATCGCACACACACACACACACACACACACACACACACACACACACACACATGCACATTTTGTCCTTTTCCCTGCATGGTTCCACCAAGTGTCACTTTATGCCACTGGTAACCAAATCACTGTGTTTCCTCTGAGGCCAATCGCGAAGCAGCTCCCTACCCCTTCTTCCCTTCCCCGCCTCCATTAGCCCATCCATTTTAGGGGATTTTATTGCTCACCTCTCTGCTCTTCTTTTTTGTACTGAGCCCTAAAGCTACACCATCTCTCTCTCTCTCTCTCTCTCTCTCTCTCTCTCTGTCTGTCACTCTCTCACACAAACACTTGCACATCTACAGAACCCCTATACACTTAATAGCACTGTTCTGGCACTAGCATATGTTGTATAGCTTATCATTCGAATGCCCTCATACATCGCAGTGGCTTAGCGGTTAGCACTCGCGCCTCCAGGGTCGAGGCTCTGAATCGCACCTATGGTTAGTCTGTGTAACGGATGTAAGTTCTCAATGTGGTTTATCTCCGACATTTATTGTATGATGTACAAATTGCCAATAGTGTATCCTGTTCCTGAGCAATCGCTTCTGTATCAACACACACAGAGTGGCAATTAGATCTATTGGTAGATTCTCATTGAAGGCATCAAAACTATGAATGAACACATGTGGAGTTTTGTACTTAACAAAAAAAGGTGAAATGACTGAAAACATGTTTTATATTCTAGTTTCTACAAAATATCCCCCCTTTGCTCTGATTACTGCTTTACACACTCTCGGTGTTCTCTCGATGAGCTTCAAGAGGTCGTCACCTGAAGTGGTTTCCGACAGTCTTGAAGGAGTTCCCAGAGGTGTTTAGCACTTGTTGGCCCCTTTGCCTTCATCACTCTGCGGTCCAGCTCACCCCAAACCATCTCGATTGGGTTCAGGTCCGGTGACTGTGGAGACCTTTTTTTGTTAAGTACAAACTCCACATGTGTTCATTCATAGTTCTGATGCCTTCAGTGAGAATCTACCAACGTAAATGGTCATGAAAATAAAGAAAACACATTGACAGATAGATGAGAAGGTGTGTCCAAACTTTTGGCCTGTACTGTATATATGTATATATACTGTATATACATGATAGCATCACTCAATTCAAGAGGGTGTTTCCTCCAAACAGGTGAGGAACCATACAGTATAAGGAAACCTTATTGACCTTGCATTCCAAAATCAAAATGACAAAACATTTTTTTTTAAATATCACACGTTTAAAAAATGTCTTGGAATTTGTCTTAAAACTTTTTGACATTTTGAATTTCCTAGTATTTCCGTGAGTGTCCTGTAAAGTGTTAAAATGATCACCAGGAACAGACTGATCTGTCGAGGTAAGAGCTGACGATGTGGTGAGACTGAGACTGATGTAGATGTGAGTCATGGTCTGTTTTTCGAATTGTTAAAATTACATTGACATTTTTATTTTCTCCTTCTTCCTGTTACTTTTGGGTAAATTACTTCAGCATTAAAAGTATAAAATACACAACATTTCTTTGAGCATGTAAAGGGTTTTTGCAGACACACGCAAACACACACACACACACAAATTCTACAGCAAAGGTAATTTGGTTGAGTATTATTTTGCAATCTCGCCCATGAATTGCTTTTAATTGTAGAGCATTAAATTATTAATGATTCAATTATTCAAAGAAGCAATGAATGCTCCATCCCTCCTGAGGTCACACACCGTTTTGGTTTCCCAGCTCTCTCTCTCTCTAGATGTCACAGCAAAACCCTATTTGAAAGTGATATGAGGTGGTGTCAAAAAGTCTGTTTAAACGAGAATACTTTATTTATCTACATTTACACACTATCACCTCCAAAATAGTCTCCCTGCACAGCACTACAGTACTTGCAGTGATCCTGCCACTTCTGGAATGTGTCCTGGAAGTATTCTTCTCATGTCAAGAACCTTCTGCCTCAAAAGTGTGAAGATCTGTCAAGAAGTGAGATCATGTTGTTTCCTGTGAGAAACTCACAGAGCTCGGTGACAGGATACATTGTCATCGGGGAGCATCAGGTTTTTCACATGTCACAGCTCGCAGACGTGGTCAGAATAGCACCAGTTGCACAGCTCCCGATGTACACAGGACGATGTCTTTTGGCACGCTGACTTATGAATGCCGGTGCTCACTGTGACTGTGCGTGCAGCCTTGTGCTGCCATCTGCAATCTGGTTTGATACAAAACTTGCAATGTATGTCTGTGATGGCACTGATGAAGTGGGACAGTCGTCATGCCCAACCTGACCTCACAGTTGAATATTGCAACACAGACAGATCAGCATGTTTTAGAACAGATATATGAACATGAGACTAAAAGTTATATTTTTATGTAAATAAACAGTGGAATTGAAGTACTATACAGGTTTTTGTAAAGCAGTTTTCAAAGTTTTCATTGTAAACCTTTATGATAATATTAAGATCTGTTCTCAGAAAGAGAAAAATAAAAGCTACCATACAGTAACTGTAATTAAATCACATTTTGCAGAAATCCACTGTACAGCACTGACATCAAGACCTTCGCCAGACCCCACAGTTGAGATCGTTATGAACAAAGAAGAAATAAGATAAAAGATTCACATTTTGAAACCATTTGTCCAGGATGATTTGCCCTCTGAATCAGAAATCTTCTTTGCAGCCGTTTTGTTTCTTTTTTTACTCATTTTTTTCAGTGCTTGTGAACAGAAATAGAGACATGTCCAAGCTCCTGTGGGAAGTTGAGAGCGAGACACAGAGCGAGACACAGATGTCCAGTTCGTCTGGCTCACCCAGACTCAGGGCTACATCTGCGGGAACAGTGTAGGCCGACTCCTGCTTTAATACACCTGTTCCACAGAGTAGGCTGATACTCTCCAGTTCAAGTGCAACACGTAATAGCTCACTTCACCCGAGTGTTGTGTTTTTTAGCTGCGAATATAATTTCCCCGTCTCATAACCACAATAGTCTCATAAGCACACGCAGACGCCCATCTTTCATGCAGACCCTGGCTCCTTTCATGTATTATTCACAATTCATACAAATTCATGTGAAAGGCTACACAATGCAGTCTAATTGCTCCTGTGCGCCTCTTTTTTTTTTCAAGCGTGATCACTGACATAGAGCTCTTTAGGGAGCAGCGATAACTACAAAAGCCAAAACATCGCTGCAGACGATCTCTCAGACACCCCGCTTACATGCGCCAGGAGCGGACGCGCTCCGCCGTACCCCTTCAACCCACGACGAGAGGTACAAAGAAATTTGTAATGATGGGAGTCATGGCTTCTGAGTCTGTCTTCCGCGGCACCTTTTCCCTTTACACCGCTTCATAAATACGAGAAAATAAAACATGACTTTCACACACACACACAAACACACAGGCATGTACTGTAGCTTTTCTGCTTTACAGAAAGGAAATCCTTGATCTCTTTTATACACAGAGGAAAAAAAGACTTTGCAAGTAAAAACATGTATAATACAGGATAAGCATAAAGACTTCATAGATATATTACACAAAACATATTTATTGAAAATTAATATTTGCATAATGCCACACTTGCCATGATTATTATCAGGATAAAAACCTCTGTACAGACAAATCTTTTTAGTCCTACAGTACTTATTATAAAATGATAATAAATAAAATACGTTTTTTATCCTCTCGAGACTGCGCTGTTGTACATTTTTATCAACATTGTACATATGAGAGCTTCTGTCTGTTTGAAACAATTAACAAGACCTCAGAGGTGGCAGGTGGCGTAGTGGTTAGCATCGTCACCTCGAACCTACAGGTTCTTGGTTCAATTCCCTCCTTGGTTCACTTAGGCTACGTTTACACTGCCAGGTAAATGTGACCCAATTCCGATTTTTTGCTCATATGTGACACATATCGGATATGTTCTCTGTCCGTGTAAACAGGAAAAAAACGTATGCATTCCGATATTTCGAGATTGGTTTCAGGCCTCCTTCATATGTGGAAATAAATCGGATATAAATCAGATATGTGCTGATGTGATTGTCGTGTAAACAGACAGATCGGATTTCCTGAGGCGTTGTGTTCTGTACGTCATTAAAACTGCGACTTTAATGACGTAATGTTATTCTCCGGTGGAAGCGCGTGCTGAATTACAACATCGCAGGTGACATGGAAGAGGAAAAGAACAACGCCCCCCCCCCCCCCCACACACACACACACACCCCCGCCTTGTGTTAATGCTTATTTGGGCTAAATAACATTAAATCAGTACTTGATGAGTAAAGCATATGTGCAGGCTGCAATTATGCCAGTTTTTTTTCTCCTCCTCCGTTTTAAAACCATGGTGACGTTTCGCGTTTGCATATATCGCAGAGCGTTAAGCATATTTCACCTTCTTCCATCTTGGCTACTGTGCAGCGCAAGAACCTCCCTTATGCGCGATGTTTCAGATGGTATGGCAAGTGTAAACACGTGAATCGGATATGAGTCATAGTGGAAATAACGTGTAAACAGTTAGTTAACGGTTGCGATAAACCAAAGCTTATATGTTACCTCAACTATGGCAAATACACCTCTGAAAAACCCATTAAAATTTGTTTTTAAGTGATGCGCGCACAAACAAACAGACAAAAAAAATTTATATCTTCAATGTACAGACACGCCTACTTTTTCAGTTATATTAACTGTACAGATGTTATATATCTCACTATATATTCACTATATATTTTTATTTTATTTTCATTATTTAAAAAAATGTAAGTTGTGTGTTGTAAGTAAGTTTCATGCGAATGTGCTTCTCTCTACATCACTGAGCGAGCAGTATCAGTGTTGTTACAGTCCTTAATGCAGCTTCGCCAAAATTGAAATGTAATGAAATTGTCCTTATTAGAGATTTAAGCAGGAACTGGCTACAACCTGTACCTGATGAGTCCAAAGACCTCAGGTATTCCTTAAATATCTGTCAGTGTAAGGAATCGCCACTGTTTTTTGTAGTTTTTGTTTTGCAGACTCAGTTTCCCAGAATGCGGGAGCACACCTGAACCGAGGTAGGTCATTAAATCTTCAATAAATAGCTGATTAGTCTGGGCAACTGGATCGAGCATTGAACGTTTGTATGTACCGTCAGTTAAGTGGGCATTTTGTTTTGTGTATTGTTTTTCTTTGTTTATATGTTGGTTCATTATATTGTTATTTTGTAGGTCATGTTATCCCATAACTACTAAGCATGTCCCCAGGCGAAATATGTTTATGGTGTTCTAGTGTGTGTGGAGCTGATTCGGTGTTAAGTCATGGTGTGTTGTGTGTTAGAGAATAGGTAAGTAGTGAGTTTTGTGTGTCCCTCAGCCTAGCCTCGGTGCGTCCCTCAGCCTAGCCTCGGTGCGTCCCTCAGCCTAGCCTCGGTGCGTCCCTCAGCCTAGCCTCGGTGCGTCTGTGTCCTGAGTCTCTAGTGTTGTGGTAGCTATTTGGTAAGTGTAGCTAGTTGTATGTTAGGCTAAAGACATGTTTAGCTAGATGTATGTGTAGCTAACTGCCATGGTTAGCTAATGACCATGTTTAGCTAATAGCCATGTTTAGCCATGTCTTTAGCCTTAGTCCTGTCTTGTGTCACTCATCTTGTCCCCGTTTTCAGCTCTATACTTACCTTGAGTCTATGTTCGTCCTTAAGCATGTGTCTCAACATAGTGCTTATATTTAGTGTAACTGGTATTAGAGCCTGTGTTTCGTCCTTAAGCATGTGCCTCAACATAGAGCTTATGTTGAGTGTAACGGGTATTAGAGCCTGTATGTCATCCTTAAGCATCCTTAAGTCTGTGTCTTGTCAGTTAAGCATGTATTTCAGTATAATGCTTGTTTTGTCTCGTCCTATAGCCTGGGTATTGGTCAGTTATGGGTCGTATAGTTTGCGTGTTCGTTTCTTTGTTTTTGTTTGCGATTCCAGTTTTGTTATATCCAGAATAAAGACTCTTTTGTTTAAAAACACCCCTCTGCGCCTATGCCTGCCCTTTTCTGCCCACGTCAGATTGTTGATAGTCCCGCTATACCTAATGTGAAGCGTCCTAATTTATTTGATCCACACAACTTCCAAATTCCTAAAAAGAAGTCCTAAAGCCACACAAAGTGACATGAATCATTTTATTTTTATGTGTCTTGTTTGATTTTGACTGGGAGAATTTTATTTAATGCTAAAGTAGAAAAAAAAACAAATGGCTGAAATTATTTTCAGGTTGGTTTCATAGACATTATTTAAAAAAACATGCACCTTTCAGAAAATACAGAGTAAAAAGAAAAATGCATGATTTACTTCAGATCTATCCAATTTACTGCAGGAGTGTAATGTGGCATGAGCAAAAGCCAGGAAAAATAAACTGTATTCACACTCTGTCTTTCTGCCAGTTGCGCAATATATGCACTGTTGCAATTAGAAAAGCCAAAGCTGAACATTTCCTAATGGAAACTTCAAATGCACTAAACAACCACTCAAAATTTTGGAAGACCATTAAATCCCGAACACAAAACACTGTACAGATACTCTTGAATTTCCCCTCGCGTTGTGAAGGACTCGCAAAAACATTTCTGATAAGGCTGAAATGCCTGGCTATTTTAATGAACATTTTATTGCCTCTGGTTCCTTCTTTGACTCTCTCAGCATTACTCAAGAATATTCCCAAACTCCTTGTTTAAATGGTCATGCTAAGGTTAGCCATCCCTACAGTTTTAAACCCGCTTACAGTCTCAGAGGTAAATAAAGTCCTTAAACTTTTAGATATTAAAACCATCAGCCAAGCCTCATAACTTGAAACCTTACCTTCTAAAGCTGGCAGGTGATTTTATTGCATAACCTTTAGCATATCTTTTTAACCTTTTCCTGAAGACAAATGAAGTAGCCCATGTCATCTGATTTACAATTAGAATGTAAAAAATCTAAAAACATCATGATAGTGTTTTTAAAGTACTGTAGTAAATGATATTATTGGATCTTGACTTTATTGACTTTTGATACTCAAAATGAGGATCATGCAATAACGAAGCAAAGACTCATTAATATAGGATTATCAGAATAAAATGTCTGTTTGTTTGACACCTCACAATTAGGTACAGTAGTAGGTATCATCCATAGTCCCCTTAACGTATCTAAAGGTGTGACCCAGGGTTCTGTCTTAGGACCACTTATTTTCATTACAATGCAAACTGTTAACTTAAAACGTATCTTAATTGCTGAAAAAACAAAACGTATGAGGTTATCAAATAGTAAATCAGAGCCATGGAACCTTTAGACAGTTTCCAGTCTTCAGGGCTGTGAATTTGTACCCTAATACAAATACATTGAAATTATAATTCAAACCTCATATTCAGCAACTGGTAGCAAAGCTAAGCTTAATGTTGGGTTTTTAATTTCGAAACAAATCTTGTTTTTCTTTCCAGGCTAAAAAGAATCTTGTTGCTTTATGCCTGTGTTCAACTATGGTGATGTTATACAGTATACATGGCTGCTTCATCACAATGCATACACATGTTAGATTTTACAGTATTTACCATAGAGTAGTGAGATTTCTCACAACCCTTAATGCTCTTATTCACCACAGGTCTGTCTACCCATCGCCTTATACGTGTTATTACACATTCATTTGTTCAGCCATACTCGGACTGCTTCCTCTTTAATTACAGATATAAATGCTGCATAGGATTGTGGGACTTTCCTGTCTGCACTCACATCACTTAAGTCTTCTAACTATTCAACCAGTCCTTACTAATCTAGGGAAAGGGTAGTTTAAATATGCAGCCTGGAATGAGTTATGAATTGACCTGAATATTCGTAACCTGGATTAATTGAAAGTACTTTTAAAGGACAGAATAATAATCTTAGTAATTTTAGTTGGTATTAATTTGTTTTATATCAGAAATTAAGTGTAATGATGTTGATCTTGGCCATTTAAATCTCAGATTAAAGGCTTATAACAGGGCTTATAATAACAATACTACTACTACTACTACTACTGTACTAATAATAATAATAATAATAATAATAATAATAATAATAATAATTTACACCTGGGTCAGGGGTAGCTCAGTGGTTAAGTCATTGGACTACAGTTCAGATGGTCCCAGGTTAAAACCCAACAACCACCAAGTTGCCACTGTTGGGCCATTGAGCAAGGCCCTTAACCATCAACTGCTCAGATGTATAGAAGATTAATTAGTATTTATGTAGTATTCAAATTGCTGTGTTAAACTGAACGCTTGCTGTAAATGTATACATAAATACTGATTTCTTGGCATGCTTGTATTTTAGATTTGAATAGTTTCACAGCAAAATGAGATAAAAACCATTTTAAGAAAAACTAAAAAAGCTTATTCAACTGAAGCAAGACCTATTGCAAACTGATAGAGAATATTTTGCTTTTTGTGAGCGATGGTGTTGATAACTGCAGTGTTAAAAAGCATTAAATTCCCAAATACTTTTTCAAACTTGTTTGTGTTATATAAGTGTGAATTTTGTATGATTTTTCAAAACGCTATAAGTCCACCTCTCATAGTTTTGTAACCATGGATAAATCGGTGATATAGGACATGATGTGATTTGGAAGTTGAGTAAACACAATATTATATACTTGGCAAAACTGTGTGGGATTCTGTAGTGTGTAAGCACTGTAGTGAAGTCAGTTTGTAGTGCAACCTTGTGTTTAGTTTCCCAACAGATACGTCTCTATTTCCCCTCCATCCCCTGCTTTCACTTTTTGGACTCATGATGCTCTTTTATAAAGAATTTATCATTCTATCAATTTATCAGTATTGCTTCATTTGTGTTTGGATGAACATTCAGTTGAGTCGCAATAATATGTTGGTTGACATTTAATATAAAATTATATTTGATTTGTGATTTTCTTGTGAGTCAAACAGAAAGTAGTGACAGAAAATGAAATCAAGGAGAAAAGTGTTGAGTTTTGTTGCACAAAAAAAAGTTTCAGTTTTACTTCTGTGCACGATGACACATCGCTATCGTAATACAGATATGCACTGTTTAACGTCTGTTCATGCATCAACCAATTGCATGTCTGTCAGTTGTCCCCCCTGAGGTTTATAAGAACTTTATAGTAATAGACATACACATTTTGTGCAATAGCGTGCAAAGCAAATGCAAAAGCTTCCAACACACAGTGCGTGCATTTCATGTCTGATCGATTGCGCATCTTTTACGTGTTGTAACATTGAACTCTGCTTAATGTTTTTTAGAAAATATGAAAAATTCTTTATAAAAGTGCATAATGAGTCCAAAAAGTGAAAGGAGGGGAAATAGAGACGTATCTGTTGGGAAATTAAACACAAGGTTGCACTACAAACTGACTTCACTACAGTGCTAACACTACAGAATCTCATACAGTTTTGCCAAGTATATAATATTGTGTTTACTCAACTTCCAAATCACATCATGTCCTATATCACTGAACATATCGTGGACATTAAGGGACACCATTTATTACTGCTGGAGTGACTGTAACGACATTACCAGAGTGTAAACACACTTTGATTTGCTTAAACATTCTCCTCAAATTCATTAAACACATTTAAACCATTCACAGCAGCCACAGTGTAGTGCACAGAAGGCAGGTCGATGTCATGATACGATGGCTTTTGATCGAAAGCACGTGGCTAGGTATAATGGGTTGCTTAAAATGTGGAAGATTAGAGATTTTAAAATAATTAAATAAATTTGTTATAGGCAACCGTGTGTTAGAGAATAAGAATTGTGCCAAAATGAGTACAATGTATTTATCACATTGTGCTGTCAAACTGTTCATTTCTTTAATAAAGTTTATTTACTAATTTTAACCATCAAATCATCTTTTTATGAAATTTTGATAATTTGAACCAAAAATAAACAAGAGATTGTGATTATACTGTAGGATGACATTTAGCAGAAGTTTTGTACAAATCCAAGTGATGTACAAAAAGTCTAAATTTTCTTATGCTATTTTCAAATCTAAAAAGTAAACCAATTCTTCTTCACGATGCTACAAAGAGCTGACATGGAAGGATTGAAAGGCGAGGTTGAGATGAGCGCTTTCCCGCCACTAGCCAGTTACTCACAGTGGGAACAGTCTTGTCAAATCATGCACCGAAATTAGCATCTCGACAGCACGTCAGCCGGAAGGCAGATGCACATCACCGTCTTCTTGCTGATGATTAGATTTGTGTACCTGACAGCTCGGTGTACCAGTACAGTGCAGAAACTCATACAGCCTCGACAAAGTGACTCACATCAGCTCATCTTTTTTCATTTTTTTCTTCACTGACTCAGTCATTTTCAATTTCCTTTTTTTTTTTTTTATTACAATCTTATGCACTGCAAATAACATAAGAGACACCTCTCCAGTCCAGATGTTTCACTGACTTTATGCTGAGTATTAGTTTTCTTGATAAAAAGGATGCACAATGTGGAATACACAACCACGTTTATGCCGTGTGTGTCACAGAGCAGATCAGCTCTAAGATGCCGGTTTTATTCAATACAATTCAATTTACTTATGTAGCACTTTTTATTTTTTACTATTCCTCAAGAAAAATGTTGCTTTTTTTTGTCCTGTCTGCATACCTCTTGTTATGACCTTAGATTTGTCTTTCAGAAAAAAAAATATACAGTAATAAAGCTTTCTACACTTAGTCTTTCGGCTGCTCCCGGCAAGGGGTCGCCACAGCGGAATATCCAGTCCGCACTACAACTTGGCACAGGTTTTACGCCGGATGCCCTTCCTGATGCAACCCTCCCATTGTATCCGGGCTTGGGACCGGCACTGCATCCAGTGGCTGGGGGGTTTGGGCACTGGCTGGAATCGAACCAGGACCTTCCCCTTGGCAGGCAAAACACCTACCACTGAGCCACCAGTGCCCAATACTGCCTGGCCAAAAGGCTTTAATGATTACGGTACACACTGTGGTGTCCACTTCATCTTTCACACTCTGAGTCCTGGGAATTTGACTGTTCCATCAAAAAAGAAAAACATAGATATGCTGGTGATCAGGTGGTTAGCTGATTTCATTTTATTGGCCCCATAACTGAGTCTAGACCTGAGCAACTGAAGCAACCCCAGATCATACAGTAACACTGTCTCCAGAGGCTTGTACAGTGGGCACTATGCATGATGGGAGCATCGCTTCCCTTCCCTTCTTACCCTGACCCAGAGCATCGCTCTGGAGTAGGCTCAATCTGGACTCATCAGGTCACATGACCTTTTTCCATCACTTCAAAGTCCAGTCTTTGCAAACCTATTTTTCCTGATGAATCTCACTAGTGGTTTTAGAAAGGACACACCGCTGTCTGTACTGACTCTGTGATAGTGCGTGATAGTACTGTGAGTTCTCATCACACTGTCTGTGGAAATGTTCTTACTTTCCCATTTCATGTCGCAACATCACCAAGGGTTTAAGTGATCTCGGATTTCTTCTATGAAGTTGTTGGGTCAGCGCTATCCCACCAGGCTTATATAACGTACCAGACAGTTCTGTACCCAATTCCAGTCGATTTAATCGTTTCTTTGCTTCATGCAGAGGGAAAATAATTTGACCCTCCTGAAACTTTGCCCAGACAGTGGAGATTGCCCAGTTTCTTCATGGATTTGTGTTGAAGCAAAGTATAATGATGCAGATACAGTGGTGCAGGCACTCGTCTACCCCAGAGCACTCGCGGTTATATATAGTTAGAGGCTTTTTGAAAATTCTGTTTGCGTAATATATTACAGTATGTGTCAGAGCAGTGGTGGGAAAAAAACAACCTAGTACAAGAGGTACTTTGGTTAGCCCTGGTCAACATTAATAGTGTGCCTCTTTTTTGTCTTTTATTCCTACCACAAGCTGTTCACAGCAAAAACCAAAGAAAAGTTCAATACTTATCCAAAGTTGATGCAAAGCTGCGAAATTGCATTTAGGAGTGCATTTCACTTATTCGTCAGAAAGGCCTGAAGCAAAGTAACTTCTTAGAAATCTGTCAAATCCTGTTAATCTATGCAATGTGCTCTAACCATGACGTACATATCCATCTATCCAGGAATGTCTGAAGTCCAACTAGGGACTGTGGAAGCCAGTGGTGACCAATTGTATATATTCCCATTTTACAACTGTGATAGGACCTCCGGTCAACATTCACAGACTACAGACAATTTGATAATTAGTCTAATCATTAGACTGTAGAAGGAAACCAGAGCATCCAGTGGAAACCCATCAAGCACGGGAAGAACATGCAAAGCTCATGCACACAGACCCCGAGTCAGGAATCGAACCCGGACCCTGGAGGTGCGGGGAGACAGTGCTAACCATTCAGCCACTGTGGCGTCATACATACTATACATATACTGTAGGTGGAATTAAGATGCCATACATTCTCTTAATTTCCACATTGTCTTAAAAACTAAGGCTGCTTACATTTCTATAAAGAAGTAAAAATTGAAGAAGATGTATTTGCTAAGAACGTCCAGAGAAACAAACAGTTTGTGAACGCTCCGACACTGGTAGGTTGCCTGCTGTTTCGTAAAGATTAAACCGCATGCTCTCTGGATTATGTTATGTTCACTGGATGTTTTCTGTAAGCCGTGCATCAGGAGAAGCGCTCCTACATAAGGCTTTTTACAGACGGCCAGGCAAGAGAGACATCATGAGGACAGCAACCATAACATTCTCTTTGCCAACAGATTAAAAAAATGCTCTCGGATTCAGAAAATGTGAGTGATCAGGACAAACAGCGCAGCCAGGGATGGTGGTGTAAGCCAATACTGTCTGACATAACACAAACACAAGACATGGCAGCTCTGTAAAGCCCTTTCAATTGTCTTAAAAACTACTCTCCTGTATGTTTGATCATGGAGTTCGATCACATGATCAGTCTTATAAAGGCCTGGAATCTGGACGGGTGCTTTTTTTTTTATAATCTATGGGGTTCTCATTAATTTATTTTCATCCCAGCCTTCAGGATAATCACAATCATTATTATACTGTATAATAAGAGTCTCAATATTTTTCTTTTTCTATTATCTAAAAAAATCAGCTGGCCAGTAGTGGGGTTTACTCACTATTGTAGTAGTTAGAGTACATTCTCTTAATCAAGCGTACTTCTACGTTGTACACTATCTCTTTGATAAAATACAGAGTGAGTGTACCTACTGTACAGTACACAGTGACTACAAAGGTGGTGATTGTCTCTTAATCTGTCTACTTGGAAATCTGGGTATGAAAACTAGCCATAAATGTTAAATCAAGCTAAATCTGTCTTTGTGTATGGAGCTTCTATGTATGTAAGTGTGTGAATGTCTGTGCATGGTGCCCTGTGTTGAACGTGTGCCCCACCCAAGGTGTATTCCCAATGCATAGTGTTCCCACGGAATTAGTTGAAATTAGTTCTAAAACTGATTACGAGGTGGTATCAAAAAGTTGCGAAACTAGTTTTGTAACCCTCAAAGTCACATGGAGCACCGAACTTCATAAGTCAGCGTGCCAAAAGACATCATCCTGTGTACGTCAGGAGCTGTGGAACCGGAGCTATTCTGACCACATTCGTTACCACGTCTGCAATTTAATCATGAGCAGCAAGTTAGAACAAAGAGCGAACGTGAAATTTAGTGTGAAACTGCGCAGATCTTTCACAGATGCTGCAACAAGATGTTCGAGGTGTTTTTATTGGCACGTGCACTTCAAAGAGCAGAACAACATCACTGAAAGACGACGAGAGATCAAAAAGGTCCCTCAGAAACAACTTGTACATGGACGACTTCTGTTCCCTCACTAAGTTTTTAATCGAAGAGTTTAATCAAAACAGGGTGTGTTTATAACATCAGCAATGATTTTTAATAACATCTGTAAGTTCTAATTGAACAGTCAACTTTAACATGTTAGCTGTTAGCTGTCTAATGTTCTGTATATGGAAATTTAACACAATGGAATTCTGTTCTTTATATATGTTTATATTGATCTCATAATTAACTTATGAATTAATTTAACATTCAAACTGTTCAAATCATATTCATGACCTAATAAATAAATCAGTGATGAGTGAAACCCTTGTGATGTTACTGAATTTAGCCAAAGCTGATAAAGTTCAGCCCTTTTCACTGCCTTGGCCATTATCGTGGCGGGTCATTGATTCATTGATTACTTGGTTGAGTAATGGCTCGATTGTGCCTTTAGTATTTAAACGGATCAAATGACCAGGAGAGATTAAGCTTTACTTTAGCTTACTTTAAATCCAGTTAGTGTTCCATTCATGACAGTTTGGCTATAAACGTTTAGCTCGGAGTCTGGATCAGGGATCCTCGCCGTGATTTTATATCCTAGTAAAATACGATACAGCAACGTGTGTTACAAGCTGCTGGACGTTTATAAAGGACAACAGAGGAGTAATGAGCGATTGGTGAGACAGGGCGTGGATTTTAAACAGCTCTCAAGCTAAAACAATTAATCATTTAAACAGTTCATTTTGTATTGAACAGGATAATTCCTGGTAATGCTAGAGTGCTAAAGCTACGTATTGAGGCAGAAGTGGAAGTTATTTTGAGAAGATCTGAACAGGTCAGAACCTAGCAACAATTTAATGAAATTAGGAATTTGGTTGTGAAGGTGAAAAGAAAATGGTGTGAAAACACTCACTCACTCACTCATCGTCTATGCCGCTTTATACTGTATACAGGGTCACAGGGGGCCTGCAGTCTATCCCATGAGGGCACAAGGGCGGGGCACACACTGGACAGGGTGCCAATCCATCACAGGGCACACACACATTCACTACAGGCAATTTGGGAATCCATGCACACCCACAGCGGGACGAACCTGGAGGTACAAGGCAACAGTGCTAACCACTACGCCACCGAGCCACCAGGGTGAAAGCAGAGGCGAAATAAACATCCTCCTGGTGATGTACAAGCATGCCACACAGAGATACTGTACCAGTTCCACAGTGTTAAAAGAAGATGGCATTTGAACCTATTTAAACATCTACTGTATTTTAACATCCTTTCCCTCAGAAACATGAACTCCACTGTATCTTTCATCACCTTTTTGCAGACAGAGCAGCTCATCCTCTATCTATACAGTACATACATCATAACTGAATTATTAGTTTTAATTGCCTTCATTTATGGTTTAGTTGTCTTTTATTTCATATTCTTTAATTAACACCAGACTCACTTAAGCTGGACCAAATTGTTTTTGTTTTTTTGTCCAGTTGTTTTTAGTCCACAAGTCTGTGTTTTCAGCTGACAGACGTGGAGCCTGAGATGGTGTTGTAGCTCATCCACCCCAAGCTCTGAGATACTGTTCATGCTGGGATGCTTTTCTGCTCACCACGGCTGTAAAGAGTCAATAAATTAATTGCTTTATTCTTTCTAGCAGCTTGAACAAAATCTGGCCATTTCCTCTGACCTCACCTCGAACCCGTGCTGGTGCTCACGCGGTGATTTACATTTACATTTAGGCATTTGGCAGACGCTCTTATCCAGAGCGACTTACATTTTTATCTCATTACATACTGTATCTGAGCAGTTGAGGGTTAAGGGCCTTGCTCAAGGGCCCAACATTGGCAACTTGGTGGTTGTGGGGTTTGAACCTGGGATCTTGGGACCACTGAGCTACCCCTGACCCCGGTGATAACTCTCGATTTTACATGTATGATTATTCTGCTCAAACACAGCAGTTTCAACTAACCTGTTAATGACCAGTTTTAGTGGGTGTTTTTAGGTGCTGGATCTCCAGGACTGGATTTGAAGATCTCTGCTTGAGTGTGAAAATCAAAAGAGATCAGTATTATCAGATGTGAAATACTCAAACATCTTTTGGCAGCATCCATACTGTAGTGAAAGACGATGATTGATGTGAGGAGAACTCTTGACCTGTATCTATATGAGTTTACACAGTACATTGTGCCACATGATCAGCTAACTGAATAATTATGATACAGTAGGTAGTAAAATGGGGTCTTACTGGTAAGCAATGTTGCCTTGCACCTCCAGGGTCCGGGTTCGATTCCTGCCTCGGGGTCTGTGTATGTGGAGTTAATAATTGGTACTCCGGTTTCCTCCCACAGTAAAAAAACAGTGTGTGAATGAGCATTTGAGACTGTGTGTGTGTGTGTGTACCCTGCAATAGGTTGGCACCCCCAAGTCTCCAGGGATAGGCTCCAGGCCCCCAAGAGCATGTACACAGGATTAAGCTGTATAGATTGAGAGAGAGTGAGTTTAATGTTGGTTGTTGCATGCACCACGAAATAATTAAATTAGTCAAAGTCACCCATCAAACTTAATGAGTAGCTCTAATGCTGATCTGTTTAAGTCAGTCGCTATGACTCCAGCTTCCTCCCTTGTATATTTGAAGAAAAAAAATGGATATTTCACTGTGGTGTAATGTACATGTGACAAATAACTGAATCATAATCTCTTAATGTCTGTAGCCTGAAGTTTTCACATTCTGTTTAATGTGCAAAACTAAATTCCAGACAATTTAATTACATTCATGCAGTCTCAAATTTTACATTTAAAACAAAGGTTTCACAGCAGGAATTCTTGGCTGTCAATCTGTTGATTTGGCAAAATTAGAATGACTTTGATGAAATGAAATTTGAACAACATCGACATGTTGATGAGAAACCATTGAACAAACGCCCCAAATACAAGCCTGGAAAATTTAGTGTTGTATCTTGACCACTGTTGACAAGTATAGAGTTAAATAGAAATAAAGTTGTTCACTCAACTTTATGATTTTAGCGTATAACACTGGGCTCTCAGTTCAGGTATTTTACACGCCCTCACCTTGGACTGCTGTAGATATATGTGCACTAATGACCCGAGTGCTCTAATGACCAACGACAGTGGCGTTCCACATGCCTGCTTTTTATTAGAGCCACGGCCTCAGAATATATGAGACAAACTGTTTTTAAACTTCCTGCAGGAAGAATAAACATCCATTGGTCTGTCCATTCTTCTTTGAAGGTTCAGTTTTCATAGTCTGCTTTCCTTTTTTTTTTGGAGTAAGACATGCTGTGTCGCTAGTGCGTTTCTGGTTCATGAGAATTTGGTCACTTTGTAGATGCGTTACGGTCATTTCTGTGTCTTCTACATACTCTTTGTATTTACGGTGCTGTCGCGTTATTTGTATCGCGTTCGCCCTGTTGGTGCGTGATAGTGATGCGTATAGCCTCGCACACATCCAGGGAAAAGAGTTAGATGTTGTGAGGTAATCTGGCAAAACTGCTCATAACATCCCCAACATTTTGATTTAATTTGTGGTGCAGATTTAAATTGAAGGGAATAACTCAAGGGCTGGCAAAGTTTCATTCAATTCTGTCTAGCCATTTTGGGTGATGCTGTGAAAAAAACATCTGGTCAGATAGAAACTGGTTTGGAGAAGCGAGTTCAGACCAATGTACAGATTAAACCTGACTGTTATATGTTTCTTAGTGTGCGTAAGCAACCACAAGTACAGCAAGCGGCATATTACACTAGAGTACTTAGGGAGCTAAGACACACCTCACAGTAATATTTGAAACTAAAAAAAAATGAAACAAATTGGTAACATTAAATAATGCATGTGTAACAAGAGATGTGTGCCATGAGATCATCATGCTGTGTGTGTGTGTGGGAAGCTGTTGTGTCCGTCCCAATCTCGATCAGAAATCCCTGTTAGAAACCTAACGGATGGCATGGATCTGGTCAGAGGTTGTGTGAATGAATGGGAACCGGCATAAATGCTTCAAATTAAGGTTATAACTCCATTGTTTTGAGGTTGCCCTTGCAACGCCGTGTTTGGATCCTTCATTCAATGTTATTTCAGGGTCATTTTATCAAAGTTAAACTTTCAAACTACATTCTACATCAGGGTTCCTGCTGGGTGATTTCCAGGAAAAAAGGTCATTATGATTAGTATCTATCAATAACCATAACCAATCTATCTTAGCCATATTCATGGTGAGTCACTTCCCACTCTCAGTAGTGGCTGCCTGTAGATTTTTGATAAGCAGATTCGCTGATTCACTCGCACTTTATTCAGCTGCTACAGTAAGTGTGATACGCGGCTAACTGCGTGTGCTCTGGACCGGCTTCTCTCGCACTGATTATGAATCTTTTTTATCAGTAAATGCTTAAAACTTCATTCAAGTTGTTTTTCTGCGTCAGATTAGCTGTGGATGGTTTAGCTTTCTCTCACAGCTGGATTATGGCAGATATTTTACAAGACAGGAAAGCTCCTAGGAGCTGGAATTGTCAGTCAATCACTCTTGGACATTCACTGATTCCCTGCACGATGTCCCTCTTAATGGTGGCTAAGTGGTTAGGGCTTAAGACTTAAGGTTGAACAGTGCAAAAGATTAAATCAGATAGCTTCTGCTGCATTATTTAGTGAAAATCTTAAAACTGTAGATGGTTCACCAACAAAATCGTCAACCCAAGTGGTAGAAGTGAGCGTTCTCCTGCACGCATCGTTTCAGGTTTCTTTAGTTGTTCATTCTCATCACAAACACCTAGAAACTATTTTCAGCTTTCCTTTTCCCAAAACAACTATGGGACCATAAAAGTCACTTACAAAAGCCCTGCCCTAATTGCATCATAATGTGAGCAACATGTAAAAGGTTACAAACTCACAGGAATACTCCTAGCTATCCATCATCCACCACTGGAACACAATAGTCTCTTTAAAGTTATGGTTCAGATATTGCAACAACAGCAACAACAACAACAACAACAACATAAAAAGAACAAGCAAAGTTATGCAGAACATTGGAGAAGCTATTTTCGTGCCACTGTGCAAGCATGAACAATTAAAAAACTATTTGTTTAAGGTAAGAAAAAATTATACTTGTGTGCTTGTAGCATGGTGGCGTTTACAGGAACCTCCAAAGGGGATCACGTACTCTAGAACAGAACAACAACACCAATGTGGTGCTCACATCAACCATCAAGGTGATCACCTGTCTGATGCCACTGTACGTACATACCGAGCAGAATGAATCAGGTATTAACTGTGTAAGGTGTTGTCTTGCTGCAGCCCTTTACAGCCGGTCCTTTTACAAAGGAGTGGAAGATGATTTGTTTGCAAAGAGCCAGACAACTTACTTTTATCAGTATGTTTTTCAGATATACTGAGACAAAAGCTTTGGACCAGGATGCACTGGCAGATGGCAGGCCAGAACTGAAGCTGCTAGTATGTAACCAGTGTGTTGACTGATAGCCGCATTCTGGCTCTTGTTCAGCCCGTTAATGTTATTGATGGGATCTCGAGACCTGCAGTGCCAGAAAGAAACGGCAAAACAAAAACCGTACATGTTCAACATTCTCTTCATTCAGCATTACCAGTGCACTAATCACTGACTTGATCTCCATCTGCACCTGTTTCTCACTGGTTCATGCCTTTAGTTAGATGTTGTTTTATGCTTGAATGAATCTCAGGTCGCTGTGTGGCTTAACAAACAGAAAACATTACTCTGAAACTGCTCAGGTATGGGGACTGGATGACAAAAATGTCCTTCAGGAAGCCACTGACTCCAAGTCTGGCTTTTTGTAAGCAAAATATGAAGAACTTGAGGGCTCAAGTTTTTCTTTTGTACTGATCGTGGAGCAGAGAGCTTTTAGCCAATCTCCACTTGAGTTACAGGCATGTTCACAGACTCAGGGTCAGACACCTGATCCCTATCAGACGCCTCACGATCCATAGTGGAGAAATCTGAAATCTGATCTGGATCAGGAGAGACTGGTGGTATCTCATGTTCAGGCAAATGAAAGGCAGCGACATGTTACAGCCTGGTTCCTCTCCTCTCCATCACGCTGTTGTAAGGTTCTTACTCGGGTTCCTCCTTGAGGGTGTTTGAGTTTGAAGCAGATGTGTTGATGATCTGATATGTCCTGGATAGTTCATCAGAGGATAAATGTAAACTAAGTTCATACAGTAAGTTGCAAAGATATTTAGTAAGGTAGCCCTCGACGTATGCATGTAAGGTAGATGCCACAATGCCCAGGTGATGGAATTGTGTACAGCACAAAAAGTAGCTACAGCCAGAACTTTTCCTTTTTCTGCACAAAATGTTTGATAAGCTCATGACCATGCGTGAGGAGGTATGGAGTATGAGCCACGTGGGCGTGAAATGCACAAACAGCTTGTCTTCATGAACTTAAAAAAAGAAAACAAAATCGGATCTTTTGGTGCCGTGTTAAACCTTTCGGGTCTAAAATCCAATATAGGATTATACAATGGAGATGCACTGATTATACTGTGGGGATTAATATTCCATAATTTTGTGAGTTAAAACAATGAAAGCAATGTAATTTTTTTTCATTGAATTTCAAACAATATAGAAACCATAAAAATTCACGAGGGCCGGAACTGAGCGGAGTATTGTGCTTTCTCATTAGGCTTAGTGCAGATCAGTGCAAAGGATTGAATTATATTTTAATTCACATAATCACAGTAATCAACATGAAGCACTGACTTTACTCGTGTCCATAATACACATTACACTATACAGTATATCTTTTCCTCTCTTGCAGTTAAGGCATATGTTTCTCGTGTACAAATTGCTGCAGGCTGTACGTACTGTACAGATGACTGCGTGTGCTGTAATATTTAACTACCGACGTGAGCTCCAGATGATTTTATAGCATTTCATTAGGCAGTAAGTTCGGGTGGTTAATTTTACACTTCAACAGGATAAATAAAAGAAGATCTTTCCTTACAGTAAGTAGGAACTGTCCGTCTGCTTTGCTGATATAATGAGAGATATCATTTCACTAAAAGCAGGTTGCTGTAGTCTTTACATTGGTAATTAATAAAGTTCACCTTAAAATGGATATTTTTTTTTAGAATATTCAGCTTTCAGAGCAAAACCATGTACTGTACAGAAGAATCGAGTATCCATGATGTTTCCTGTACACTTACTACAGTGGAAAAGACACTCCACTCTCTAAAATCACTCACTCATCATCTGTACGGCTTTATCCTTTATACAGGGTCATGGGGGGCCTGGAGCCTAATCCCCCCCACACACTATAGGGGTACACTCTGTTTGGGGTACCAATCCATTGTGCATAGAAACTTACTTACACACACTGTGGGCAATTTGGGAATGCATAGGGAGAACATGGCCATGCAATCTCCATGCACACAGACCCTGAGGCGGGACTCGAACCCAGACCCAAGAGGTGTGAGGCTGCAGTGCTAACCACTACACCATTGTGCCACCATGTTCCAAGCTGTACTGGTTAAAACAAAGACCTACAGTAACAAGAGGCTCCTGATCTTGGAGAGCAAAGATATTTTGTAAGGTAGTTCTCGACAACAAGAGCATCATTTATTAAAAGAGGTTACGGGGAACCTGTTCGAGTTGCTGGGACACAGGGAGCTTTATGAAAGGAGGCCTCCTCTGCTGATCTCGAACAGGAGCTTTCAGTAAAAAGTGAAGCACCTGGATGCATATGCATGCCACACTGCCCGGGTCCCTGTGACGGAACTGTGTACAGCACAAAGAGTAGCTACAGTCACAACTTTTTCTTTTTCTGCACAAAGTGTTTGATCGTTCTGCAGGAACGAGAGCACGGAGCAGAACTGCCCTTACTTCTGTGCGGCACAGACCGAACCCAATACTGCTCACATTCACGTTGTTTCTTTGTAGCTCTCCTATGCCTTTTTAATTTTAGAGTAACTGTACAATACCATCTGAAGAAACCTGGACCACTCTAAAGTCTAACCCTAACCTCTTAATGGTAACGTTACATCCTCTCACAGCCTGCAGTCTTCTCCCTTTTCATCATCCAACAACAATAGAGAACAGAAACTACAACGTTCTTCAATAACACTTCAATAATGCTATCCTGCAACAACGCTTTCGCTGAGCTGCCCCGGCCTGGCTGAAAGCAAGCTTCAAAACAGGATTTCACTGAGTTGCCTTGTTGTTGTTGTTGCTGTTAAAGGATATAAGAGACAAATTATTAGGTGCAGGTAAGTGTGAAGGAGTGTCATGGTGAGGCGGAGGCTCCTGAGACCCCGTGCATCCGGTATTCAATAGAATTCGATACCAAGCTGATGTATCCCATCAGGTGTGATAAGGTTCTCGGCATGAGGGTGAATCAGGTCATTATAAGAGGAATCAAAATATTATTTAACAATATTTTTTTCTGTAAAATTGTTGTTGTTTTTTTAAATATGAACGCTAATTAATAAAAGTAAACTGATGGTCTAAATGTAGGAACACCAAATGATAAAACACTAAACAATGCTGTTGAACAATATTATGATGAAAAAATATAATTTTTTTAACAAAATATAGGATTAAAAAAAAAGCATTCAATGGATTCAAATAGTTGCAACAAGGACGCCAAATAATCACGAGCGCCGTGGAAACCAGGACCATGGTTTAGGTTAAATTACAGTCATGGTCTGGTTTGGGGGTTATTTTTATATTATAGGACATCTCCCCAGGGTTGGGGGTTCGAATCTTGAATCTTGCCTCTAGTGTATGTGTATGTGTGTGTTTAGTTTTCTGGAGCATATTTTCCCCGTGCTTGCTGGACCCTCGACATGTCCAGAGACATGCATGGAGAGCTGAGTGGCGTTTCCAGATGTAGCCCCTGGTGTAGCAGAGTGTAGGAGTCTCAGAAAATTGTTGAAATTCCTCAGCCAGGTAACTTCCTCAGCAGGAGTGACCATCACGCAGGTATGTTAGCATGGATGGATCCATACTTCCTTCTGTACATTTACATCTTTTTGTTCCTCCCATGCTGTTGATCACATCAAGCAACAGAATATCGTCAAGTTTCTAAAGCAATGTGCTTTTTATGGGACTGCATTGCTAACCCAACACCAAACTCCTTTCTGGTTTGGACCAGCAATGGTGGAGTGGTTTTGTATGGGTTTAGGGGTAAGAGCTTTGCCCAAAAGGTAAGAGCCCAACCGTGGCAACGTGGCGTTGGTGGTGGGGTTTGAACCTGGGACCTTCCAATGCCTTAACCACTGAGCCTAGACTTCTTGGTCTTTTCCCAGAAAGAAAGTGCCCAAACCAGGTAGTGGCAGGGTTCAACCCCCTGACCATTTATTCAGCATCCCACTGCCTCAACTGCCTGAGTCATCACTGCTCCATATACACTTTATACTTTCATAAAAACAACCTAACTTTCCATAAGTGTGGACATGATGCATGAATACTGTTTCACCTTATAAATAAACCATGCATGTCAAACCTTACCAAGAAACCATTTTTCACAATATAACGCATTGGAAAATCCTCCAAAGTAAAATGAATATCTGTTTTTTTCCCCTGCCAGTGGGAATGCGCAAGAGTGATATCAGTTTCACTGGCCAAACCTTCTATCTCATTCTGATTGATTAATGGTCTTTTCTGGCTCAGGTACTAAACTGTGCCTGTCCTTGTCACTGGCGCGGTATCCTTATCTGTTGTACATTAAATATGAAACTCTTACCTCGAAATCTGAGCACATTAAAGCATTAAGAAAAATTCAAGGTGCATAATTGAAATGTAAACTGAGTAAAGTACAGTAGGTGCAAATTTCTAGGTAAAGGCAGATACTGAAGACACGGTAGAGTTTAGATGGTACAGTAGATTGATGCTGTGTCTTAAAATGTCCAAGGATGAGCTTAGTTTTGAGAGCAGTTAAAGTTTTTAGATGTAACCAAAGTAAATTCATGGCCAAAAAGGACGACGGAAAAGAAACATGACTCCGTTTCTGTATTAATCTGTATTATCGCTTGTGATTCTTGTAGCTGAATTGATTTACAAACTCCAGGACCTTCTTCATTGTTGTTAACAAGCTCCAACAAACTCCCTCCTACCTTCTGCACAAACTCTGATTATTCTCCGCATTCTGCTAATCACTGTAATGCTCTTCTTAGCTAAAGATCACCGAAACATCTCCTGATTTCCCCACAGCCTCTATCACTCAGCACTACATTAATACCCTTGGTAAATTCCCCAACAATTTCCTGATAGCTGTTTTCTTCTCCGCCACACCACAGTCCGTCTCTGCTTCGAGCTGGGTTGTCCAACACTCCACCACTCTGGTCTACTAAACACGGTCTATCCATTCCCATCACTTGATCTGATTCCAATTACAGAAGCAGGCCTACCACCATAAAGTGAGTTAGTAAGTTAGTTTGGCGCCACCATGAGCTACACAAACAGCTCCAGAGCTCACTTAGCATCGATTCTACAAGAGTGTAGAACTGTCCTGAAGGGATGAACAGCATTGTTGCAATTTATTCTCAGTCAGTTGATGTTTTAATGTCAGCCATGTAGAGCACTTTCTAGGTTCCTTGTGGATTAGTGGGTTCTTATTAGCTTTTACTGCAATGCCCCAGGTTTGAGAAAGTCAGAGAACATAAGAAACCAATCGCAGCCAATGAGAGGTTTGTACAAGCCAGTACAGCCCCAGAAAATCTCAAATGTATGTAGACATGGTGTCGCATCCACTACAACTGCAGGCTGATTAATCCATCATGAGAAAACTGTAGAAGGTGGAGTTAGAACATTTTGAAAAATCACAAAACAATCACGCTGACTTAAACCAGAACATTCATTGATTCATTCATTCTTCTTCTATACCGCTTTATCCTATGATCAGGGTCGCGGGGGGCCATGGAGCCTATCCCAGGAGGCTTCGGGCACAAGGCAGGGTACACCCTGGACAGCGTGCCAAGCCATCGCAGGGCTAAACCAGAACAAGTTTAACATAATATCTTGGCATATTCAGTTAGGGCAGTGGTGGCTCAGTCAGTTAAGGCTGTGGGTTACTGGGTTACTGATCAGAAGGTCGGCGGTTCGAACCCCAGCATCGCCAAGTTGCCACTGTTGAGCCCTTGAGCAAGGCCCTTAACCCTATCTGCTCCAGGGGCGCTGTAAGCTGGCTGACCCTGCGCTCTGACCCCAGTTTCCTAATTGGGATATGCGAAGAAGAAATATTGCTGTGTTGTAAAAAGTACATGTGACAATAATTGAATATTCTTCTTCTTCTTGTGTTTTTTTTTTTACATCCAGGTGATCTAAAGAAAACATTCACAAAATATTTTCTAGCAGTTTGAATCCTTCTTTATTTATTTGAAAAACTAAAAAAATTTAGTTATCTCAAGAGTTATCTCATTTTGCTGTCAAAGTATTGCCATGGACTCGCAAAAACCTGTAAATTTACTGGATTATCATGAAAGCAGATTTCTAAGTGATCTTCCACCATATGATTCCATACATAGTTATGATACGATTCAGTAATAAACATCAGCAGCTACTGTAACATACAGCAAACTGAGTGTGCAGTTTATGGAGGATCTCTGGGCCTCATAGTACAGTATTAGCTATGAGGCGTCTCAGTGAAGTGGACCTGACAAAGCATTTGGACCTGTTCATATTATTAGCTCTAGGATTTCTTTTTTATTAAGTCTTCGCTCGCTCCTATCAGGACAGAAATGTTTCCTAATGGGATAAAAGCGATCAGTCAGAATAGCTCTGCTCTGATTTGCACTGTCTCATAAAAAAAACCTCTCTAGGAGCTTAAATAGCGCCACCTGCCTCAACCTGTCCCGTGTTTAAATCATGCTTTTGTCACTGCTTGGACTGTAAAACTCCAGCCAGCATCACTCTGTGTAGTAATGAGCCTCTTCACGCTCTCTGTAGCTGCCAGATTGCTGTTTTGTTGTTCTTTCGCTCTTTGTTTTTTTACTTTAACTGTTACTTAAAAGTCGTGTGTGTGTTTGTGTGTGTGTGTAAGAAAACCAGTCATTATCTCTCAATGAATTGTCTCCTCATTCCTTCCCAAACTCCTCTTCTCAGGAAGTGTCTGTGTCATTTCCTCCGTCTTATCATTACCACGAGAACCGTTTACTCTTCTCTTTTCCAACCGGCTCCGTTCCCCCGGACTGATCAGTAACCTGAGCTTTACTCTTCTTTTTGCCCTCTCTAAGATCTCCACGTCTTAGCTAAAAGCATTAGGAAAAGACTTATCTCTAAAATTTCTAGCTTTTTTTTTATCTTCTTTTTTTTTATGATTTCAGTTTCCTACAACGCTAAGCAGAAGCATGACGTTAGAATATCGCTAAAAACGAGCACAAAACGAGACACAGGCACGTGGATTGAGAAGAGCTGCACGCGCAAATCAAACATCTCCATTCCCGCGAGGGCTTTTCAACAGCACTCGTGTGCAGCATCTCTCGGCTCCGGAGTGAAGTGCCGCAGCATGTGTATGGCCTTACATTACTGTCAAATGTCTACTCACTCTCAGTCAATTACTCTCGAAACTCACAAGCATGTCTCGAACCTGCAGCCGCACACGTATGCGTCTGAAAATCTCGCTCAGTAGGGGGCGGTGTCTGATGCCTCCTCTCCTTCGACTGGTCCGTCTCCGCAGTAGACATCGATACCTAGACGCCACAGGACTGGCCTGAAAGCCAATACCAGTAAAACAAGGTTCTTTTCTAAATAAAAACACTAAAACAAAGCAACACTCTCAACCTCTTTCAGTTTGGTTTTGTTTATTATATAAAATTAGAATCTCAATAAGGCCATTATCACAGCTAAAAGCTAAAAGGGGCTTCAGAGTCAAAACAAAAGAGGAAAGAAAGAAAGAAGCTGCACAAAACAAAGGCTTTTAGCTCTCATACCCGTCCGTTAGTGTGAATGAGTGTGTGTGTGTGTGTGTGTGTGAGTGTGTGTGTGTGTGTGTGTGTGTGTGTGTGTGTGTGTGTGTGTGTGTGTGTGTGTGTGTGTGCTCTGTGATGGATCGGCACGCTGTCCAGGGTGTACCCCGCCTCGTGCCCCGAGTCTCCTGGGATAGGCTCCAGGTCCCCGCGACCCTAAATACAGGATAAAGCGGTATAGAAGATGAATGATACCCGTCTGTTGGTCAATTGGTATGGTTTTTTGTAATAATATTAATAATAATAACAATAACAATAATCTATACATATAATAAAACTGTAACATGGGCGTGTCTGTACATTGAAGATATTTGCAAATAAATAATTTGGGGAGACGAAAGAGGAGTGAGAGAACACATCAAGCTGGTCTTTGGAATTTTTGCCTGTCTGTGTGTCTGTCTGTCTGTTTGTTTGTCTACGCATTACATACAAACTAATGAACGAATTTTAATGCGGTTTTCACAGGTGTATTTGGCCAAGCCTGAGGAAACATATTGGCTTGTTTCATCACAATCTGCCCACGGGAAGAGAAGATATGCTACTTTGGAATTTAAATGGAAAACGCCTTATATCAAGAAAAACTTGAAAAAAAATCATCTCAAAATCCAACAGATGGTGCAGAACATTTTTAAAATACACTTATGAGTGTGCAGTTAAAATCCATGCAGATGAATTCACAGGCACATATAGTAATAATAATAATAATAATAATAATAATGGCGGCACGGTGGCTTAATGGTTAGCACTGTCATCTTGCACCTTCAGGTTCTTGGTTCAATTCCCATCTTGGGGGCTGTGTTCAAGGAGTTTGCATGTTTCCTCCGTGTACTTCGTGGGGTTCCTCCCACAGTCCATCGACATGGTCACCATTGGCCTCCATAACGCCCTAGTTGGCCTACAGAGGTTCTTCGACAGAGATGGATGGAATAATAATAATCTTCATGGGCGTATTTCATTTGTGCTCACAATTTCAAAAGATTTGAAGATTTGCATGAACGTAAAACAGCATGGCTAGCGAGAATGAGATCGTTCCTCTACGCTGAGCGTTCCTCTAATTCCTCAACATTGTCACATCACTGGCTTTTGTCAAAGAGGCAAAACAGGCACTACTATGGACAGTTAAATCTGAGCAAGCTAATTGAAGCAACCGCATTGATCGGCCCATTATCTGAGGCGTGGAGCGCGCTGAAAATCTATATGTGCATTCACTGTGAGATCCCGCTTAAGCGTCATGCCACTGTCGACCACTAGGCCGATTAAACCGTCATTTACAGACCGCGTTGGTAATAACCAGCTGTATGACAAAGAGTTCATTTCAGCCTGGGCATGCACACACATACACACACACACACACACACACAGCTGGGTGATTTTGTAGAACGATTCCCATGAAAGACTAGTTTCATTCATATTTAAATGAAGTGGACGTACCTCAGCCACGAGGCATTCCTTTACTCCCTTTAGTTAACCTTAAACATCTCTGACAAAGATTAAAGCACAACAACCTTTTCTACTGTATTTAGTGAGAGCTCTAACGAGCCGGCGCTGCTCACCACGTTGTCTTATCTCCACCACGTCTCTGTTTAATGCGGCAGTGGACTTCCTCTCAGTGACGCTGATTAAAGGTAAACTCGTGTAGAGAGTCGACGTGCCGACACCAAGTGTATGCAGAAGGGCAGCCTCATTAGACACACACACGCAAGTCAGCTACTGTCAGCTTGTGATTTATTTATGGAAGACATATAATTCATATAATTCATAGTATTGTATTTAGAAAGTTTATTCATCAGTGAGTGCAGTCAAGGGGTCATGCTGCGTTATTTACACTAGGTTCTGATGAAATGTTCATTTATGTGGTTTAGTAAATAGGGCTGGTCATGTGATGCGGGTGCAAGAAAAGCACAAGAGATGCAGGTATATGTTTTGCCTTTCAGTCACACACCATCCATCCAACTAGGAACCTCTGTAGTCCAAATAGGGACCCTGGACGCCAATGGTGACGTTGTATTTATTCCCATTTTTACAACCCTGGTAGGACCTCCAGTCAACATTCACACACTCATTCTCACACTACAGGTAAATCGGGAACGCCAATTAGCCTAATCTGCACGTCTTTGGACTGTGGGAGGAAACCGGAGTACCCTGATGAAACCCACAAAGCACAGGGAGAACATGCAAACTCTATATGCACACAGGTTCGAAGGTGGGAATTGATCCCGTATCCTAGAGGTGCAACGCGACCATGCTCACTATTTCAGCTTTGCATGATCCTGTTACCCATCATTAAAAACAGGCCCTGCCTACTATACAGTTTTGTTCCTTTTTATTCTTATTTTGTGATACTATTTAAACACGTACGGTAAAAACTAACCAAAAGGCACGGAAATGACTCCTGAGCATCATTAAAAAAAATCACCTGAAAAGTGCTAAACTGACTGTGCTCCTCTCTCTCTCTCTCTCTCTCTCTCTCTCTCTTCATCAATCACTAATCATCATGAGAGATCGTATTTATATACACAGTTATGGATACTGAGAAACAGCACTTCAAAAGGATATAGTCAGCTGGCTTTAGGTGTCTCAGATGATGTTAGCCTCCAGTCTCCCCAGTAATGAGGCTCCAGGCCAGTGGGAATTACCGGGTGACCAAATTGGAGAGAAAAACAAAGATCTACATGTACTTCCCTTTTTTGGGGATGGGATGAAGGGGGGGGGTTGTTAAATTGTTTGTGATCAAATCTTCCGGCAAACAACATGCGAAAATGATGCCTTCACTGTTCAGCATCCGATAATCCAAGCAGCAGGTTTTAATTTTACAATCCACCATATGTACCCTACTCCCACTTATCTCCGCCCTAAAGGTTTTAACATATGTGTTGGCAGAGATTCACTTTTATGTTGGCACAGCCTCTCTCTCTCTCTCTCTCTCTCGCTCTCTCTCGTTTTCTCTCTGTGCTATTATTCACATCTATACAGACATCATGAAAATGGGTCTGTCCACAGCTAGGATTCATGGTGCTTGTACAGTGGATGCCTGGAACACCGCCGATGATTGGTTGCATATTAAAACTACTACTTTTATTATTATTCTCTGTATTATCTTTATAAATCGTGCCTTTGGGTTGAAGAGGAATTTCGCATTTTTTAAAGATTTCAGGGGAAAAAGAAGAGGAATTCCATCTGTTCGTGAGAAAAAGCGATAATTATTACAAATTATAGGGAAAAAACACTCAGGTTTATCATCTGGTCTAGATAATTTCCCTAATAATAATAATAATAATAATAATAATAATAAATACTTGTATTAAATACTATTATATTTTATCCGCCCCATTATTCTACAACACAGAGCTCACTCTTCCATTAACCTGTAGAGACTTGCCACATGTAAGACATCAGATGAATCCACAAGAGAGGAGTGTGCAGGACAAAGAACAATTCACAATGAAACAAAACTGCCTTAACTCTGAGGTATTGGGATGATCTTCTCGACTCTGAGTTCCTCCTAAAGCAACATGGCCACTTAACGCGTGAACATTAAGCACATCAGCATCGCTCACCTTTAAATGAGTTACACTGCAGGGACAAGTTTAAGCTTCAGATCAGATATCCATTTGTTACAGGTATAACACTGACTCTATGGTTCACCAGATTGTTCAAGAAGGTAAATGAACATCACTCGAAAGGTTAGTGTTAGTATTATTTTAGGTTAGTTTATTTTATATTTCGGGACTAAACTACGTGCAAAGGGCCATCTTGTTCTTCTAGGGATTGTTTTTCCAGCATCTCAGGCTTTTTGAAGGTCTTAACACGATCACACAGGATTTTACTGCATGGCTCACACACACTTGCATGTATAAATGCTCATTCAGCTGAACAGCTTTCGCTATGTACTGTATGTCACGGGCTCTACTCAACAGGAAGTCGGTGTTTTTGAGTTGTTTGCAAAATGCACCCAATGGACTTTGATATAATCCTCCTAGGGGATTCATACGATCGTCACTAAACCAGAGGCTAATACGGTCTCAGGACATTGAGGAAGTGAAATTGCAAAGGTTTTTTTCTCAAACTGTTCAGCCATGGCGAGGCTTTAAACTAATGGTGAACATTGCCTAATAACTTCCTTAGTTATATATCTATAAATAATGTCATCATGGTTTTCGCTTCTGTTCATGGTGTGATGCTTTTTTTCAAGCATCCGAGACGTTTTGGAGGTCTTAACACGTATAAAAAGTCATGAAAATCAGCACACATCTGGAATCTGCTGCCATTAGAACTCCTGAGTGCTTTGGCCCTGGGCGAGATTTTGTTCACCACCAAATCGGGCCAATATGCTCTCAAGATATCGAACTCAATGAGATCTGAAGCATTTGAGATAATGCGAGAAAGATGAATTTTGTTTCATTTTGGCAATGAAAACATTACACAATGTCAATTAAGCTGTGGCTTTCTCCTAACTGCTTCATTCCACATTTCACGGCAGCACAGGGGTCTAAAATTATGTCATAATGGTATTTACATCCATGTGCCCACTGTCATTCTGGTGTGCTTGGGCCCGATCATTGTTGCTTTGAAACTATATTTGCACATTTTGTACTTCTTGTTTCATTCTTCACAGGTTTGAAAGTGTAACAGGAAGACGATTTGCTCAGGTTGTTTCTCCAGCATGGCGGAGCTCCAACAGCCCTGAGCACTGCACACGTTTTCCCAGAGTTTGTCCTCCTAGATGTGATCCGTTTCTGCCGAGCCTGACTCGTGTCAGGACCACTGACGAGCTCTGTGAAGTTTTTACTCCAGATCCCCAGATGTTCTTCTGTTAGCACAGGTGAATTACAGTACGATGGCAGCACAAAAACAAGGCAGAAGATCGCGTGTGGATCTGTTTAATATTCACTCAGTATTCCGTGATCATCGTTGCAGGTAGTAAGCAAAAAGCAGGAGGCTTAAAGGGAATACATTATCAAATCGAATTAGCTCGTCTCTTCCCTCGTATCGTGTACCAGCAGCTCAGCACAGTGATTTTTCATTTTACAAAAAAACAAAGCCGGATGTCATAAATTACAACGAATAACTTTCTGTCATGTGTACACAATCACACGCTTCTGCTCACTCTCCAGGACATCGCTTTTATATCAGCTAATCAGCTTATCTCCATACAAGCAAGTCGGATATTTAATGGGTTTTATTACACATTTTATCAATTATTACTGGAGCTTTCGGATTTAAGGGAAAAACTATTTTGGACCAAAGTAAGATGAAATAAATGCCACCATGGTTTGAGTTTTTGAAATGTCAGGGCGTATAAACCGCAACAGCAACACATTGAATTAAGACGCACATGATGAGCAATATGCTCTGAGTTATGCCTGTAAGTTACGCTCACACAGGAATACAGCGTATTGGTTCCAGACATGAAAATGTGAAGCGTTCAGGAAGGTCAATAAATCACCGTTTCACACCTTCAAAAGAGCCATCTTCACATTCAGCTTAGCATTTTCATGCTTTTATATATTCTGCGTATGCGTTACTATATGACATGCTAATTTTCAAACCACTTATGAATTTCATTTAGATAGATAGATAGATAGATGGATGGATGGATGGATGGATGGATGGATGGATGGATAGATAGATAGATAGATAGATAGATAGATAGATAGATAGATAGATAGATAGATAGATAGATAGATAGATGTTTGTTTTTCTACATCCTCAGTATGGTTCGTCAGTCATCGTCTCACGCTGTGGCGCATTTTGAGGCGAGTTTAGAAGCAATGATAACATAATCGCCACAAAATGTGTGCTAAACAGCACATGCACTTGTAAATTACTAGCAAACAAGCTGCTATTCATCTTTATAATCAACACCCACAGCTGTCACAGCACATCTTAGTAAGGCACGCTGAAACAAACAGCTATCCTGCTGAAGTGTAACAACGTACAGCGCTGATATGTGACGTGGCAGAACGGGATGATCCGGAGCTGCGGTGCCTCAATACAATCTGTAATCAGAGTGCGTCTCGTCAACATCAGCCTCATGTTCATAACGCCTGACACGCATCGGCAGATCTTCTCATGTGTAGTGCTGGGGGTTTTTTCCCCAGCCCACCAAATATCTCAGCTACTGTGGGTTGCTCCACCACCGGGAGCCGCTACCGCACATATCTGTTAGCGACTGGTTTATGCTTTTGGGTCAAGTCTACACTGAGTGCACAGAGTTCATATTTGGTTTGGTTTGATTTGGTTTGTCAGTATCAGGCTGCAATTACACCGCCGAACCACTAGTAGAGTTTCTATGCAACTGTGCAGTCTCGTTGCCTCCATCAATTACACTATGTTACACAAACAAACCTGCAGTAAAGTGTAAAACGTATTTCTGCAACTCCCAAGAGGGAAAAACAGCAACAACTCCCGCGACTCTTCAATAAAAATAGCAGCTTTCAATAAAGTTTAACTTTCACTTGAAAAGAAAATTGCTATTTTGTTCATGTTGTGACATCTTGTGTCAGTGTTGGGTGTAAGGTGTTACAAAGTAACACGTTAGAGTACTTGGGTGACTTTTTTGATGTGACGAGTAATCTTACACGCCATTTAAATACTCAGTTATTTAGTTACTTTTTCAAATTTGTAATCCGTTATTCAGACAATTTATGTAAGCCGTGAGCCAGACAGCAGTCATTCCCAATCCATGAATGATACAGATCTGAAACTCCTGTACGATAGTCGTCTTACAAATTTTACATTATAACGAAAATTCTGACCAAATTTTCACCAGTGTGACTCTCAAGAGGGGGAATCTGAACGCTGGAAATATTTTTATTATTATTATTATTAATGCTCTCTGTAGCCCTAGACATGTTCTTGAGTCACATGTTTTCCATGAACAAGTGGAGTTTCAGATCTGTATCATTTCATACACCATATGGCCAAAAGTATGTAGACACCTGGCAGCCACACCCATATGTGCTTGTTGAACGCTCCATTCCAGATTTATCCCCCTCTGTGTTTGCGCTATAATGCGCTCTTTTCTTCTGGGAAGGCTGTTCTGCTCCAACACACTCCTCCTAACACTTCATGGACCTACCAAGAACAGGTTTCCAGTGACGGGAAACATCACTGATACAGTTGTGCTTCCCGACGTTGTGTGAATGGTTTTGGGAAGAATCACGTATTGGATGGTCAGGGGTGCACATTCTTTTGACCATATCTTACAGTACATGATTACATCTCTTGTTATTCCACATTCCGGGCAGAATAACATGTCAATACAGAAAGATGAAGGCTGTCAATTTTATGAATTTTCTAAATTTTCTATGTTTAATTGTGAATCATGGAATAACTGCATGTTTCAACAGACACATCGAGATTTCATTAAAAAACAATAAACTGTAGCAGTGTTTAAAGTGGAGTATTATTTACACCTAATCAAAGATCTCAACATAGAAAGGGGGAAAAAATCCATAATCACAGTCATGGGAAAATAAAGTAGACCCTCATTCAGAGTTTTTATTTATCACGTCCTAATTAACACTTGTTTATCACCGACTTCTACAGACAAACAAAAAAACACAACAGACTTCCATATTTATTCTTTTTTCCACAGTTCATGTAAGTGCAATTAGCATACAGGTGTTACTAATGAAATGCACATGGTTGGTTTATCATCTAAAATCTGTCTGTTGCCTCTAAAAACTAAATATTTGACAGTTTAGTACCAAACACTTTGAGAGCAATCAGGTAAGTGTCCACAAGAAGGGACATCAACCATGACCTGTTCATTCTCTCTCAGTTTTCTTAATCACATAAACTAGCCATAATAACCCCAAACCTGGCCGAACTGTGCAAAAGTCTTGAGCCACCTCATATTAAATAAAAAATGAAATGAAATGATGTTTGCGATGGATTGGCACCCTGTCCAGGGTGTCTCCTGGGACAGGCTCCAGGCCTGGTTCCTCCCACTGTTTCTTGCCTGAAGTTAGATATTCTTCATGCTTGAATAATTCATACGGTAGGTGAGCGTGTGGCGAAACAAACAGAAAACATTCTGGACTGAAAATGAGAGAAAGAAAAGTCTTTCAGTAAGCCTGGAGAACGATTCCTGAAAATTACATTACAAATACAAGGAAGTCTGGAGCTTTGTAAGCAAAATATAAAGAAATGAAGGGGGGTCAAGACTTTTGCACAATACTGTGCAAGCAATACTGCTAATCCATGCTAAACTTTTGACTATTCTCTTCATTACAATTTTTGCTGTTTATGATACAGCAAGAAGAATTTGATCCAATTACAAGTCATCAGTATGAGACTCCTGAATAAGCAGAATCCCACAAACTTCTGCATGAATATGAATATAATGCTGTCATTGATGAATTGGTCCAACTAAGGAGGAGCGTCTCCCTTTGGGGGACACATGGCAGATTTTCTGTTGAAAGAGAAATACTTCTTTGTCTGTGAGTGCTGGTCTCCAGAATGCACCGCCACACACAGGCACAAAAATAAACATGTCTGTCTGTAGTAAGGGCAAAGGAATTGCTGGAGGCAACAGTGCATCCACCTGGCAAGAGGAAATGCAGGCATGCCAGAGCAGCTCCAACCTCCTGCCCTGCTGGGAGTCATGCTTTCAACCCAAGAGGACTGTGGAAGGAAAAACAGTGCCAGGTGGGGCTGACTGTGCCAGTGAGAAGTGTCCGAGGCGCCATATGCCTTTTCCTCATACCACTGCCCTTAGACACAGAAGGAGAGTCCACTAGCAACATGCATTTGTAGGATAAGGACTTTTTATATATATACAGTACCATCATGCCAATGACGTCATCAGAAGGCAGTAATGCATGTTTTTGAAAGAATTTCAAGAATAAGATGTCTATAGGTGTTTTATTGCATATGTGATTAAAAGTGTACAAGATTTATGAGTAATAAATCTTTAACAAATTTTAATACATTTTTAATATACAGCTTGTTTTGCAAACAACTGAAATGTGATTTATTATTATACGGGCGACAAAAAATGTAAGAAGTTGGCACGATAAACTGTACTCCGTGAGCTGAAGTTACAAAAATTCCTCGTGTAACGGATTGCATGGACGTCTGCGGATTATAAATGGTTTTGATTTAAGTCTACTGCATTATGAATGGTGTAGCAGCTTTAATGTTCATGTTTAAAGCATGTTTGCACTCATTCTGTTGACTACAGAAACATCTCTGTTTAAATGGAGGTCAGGATTGAAATGTGCGCATTATGCACCAGGCAGGTATGAAATGATTCTAAAATACACAATTATAACACATTTCATAACACGGTTTTAGTTTTGTTCCAGGTTTTTTTGTTGTTATTGTTGTTGTTGTTGTTTTTGTTTTCAATTAAACTGAGTAAAAACTAAGTGCGAATGATTCTTTCACATAAAAAAGCCAAGTTACATTATATGCATAGCTACTGTATATCCATACAGTACCTGTATTACAGAGAGAGAGAGAGAGAGAGAGAGGCCATTAAAGACTAGGTTTGTAAAACTAAGTTAAGTGGATATGTCTGGCTGTAATTATTGGTCTCAGTTCAAGTTTCAGGTCTTTAGCCAGGTCTTTCTGGTCAATTTAATTTCCCACCAGCCCCATGTTAATGAGTGTACACTGGGAGTCTGAATATTGCAGTACTAATGTAGAATAAAAGGTTTAGAGGTACAAAGGGTTTAAATGGGCCAATTTATCATCGATTTGAACAGCCACATGCTCCTTCCCCTTTTATCCTCTTTCAAACCCTGGACTGTAGGTGTGTAGGGTCTCTGGACTGTAGGTGTGGAAGTTCTCTGGACTGTAGGTCTGTAGGGTCTCTGGACTGTAGGTGTTTATGGTCTCTGGACTGTAGGTGTGGAAGTTCTCTGGACTGTAGGTGTGGAAGTTCTCTGGACTGTAGGTGTTTATGGTCTCTGGACTGTAGGTGTGGAAGTTCTCTGGACTGTAGGTGTGGAAGTTCTCTGGACTGTAGGTGTTTATGGTCTCTGGACTGTAGGTGTGGAAGTTCTCTGGACTGTAGGTGTGTAGGGTCTCTGGACTGTAGGTGTGGAAGTTCTCTGGACTGTCGGTGTTTAGGGTCTCTGGACTGTAGGGGTGTAGGGTCACTGGACTGTAGGTGTGTAGGGTCTCTGGACTGTAGGTGTGTAGGGTCTCTGGACTGTAGGTGTGTAGGGTCTCTGGACTGTAGGTCTTTAGGGTCTCTGGACTACCCTACAGGTCTATTGGGTCTCTGGACTGTAGGTGCGTAGGTTCTCTGGACTGTAGGTGCGTAGGTTCTCTGGACTGTAGGCATGTAGGGTCTCTGGACTGTAGGTGTGGAAGTTCTCTGGACTGTCGGTGTGTAAGGTCACTGGACTGTAGGTGTGTAGGGTCTCTGGACTGTAGGTGTGGAAGTTCTCTGGACTGTCGGTGTGTAGGGTCTCTGGACTGTAGGTGTGGAAGTTCTCTGGACTGTCGGTGTTTAGGGTCTCTGGACTGTAGGGGTGTAGGGTCTCTGGACTGTAGGGGTGTAGGGTCTCTGGACTGTAGGGGTGTAGGGTCACTGGACTGTAGGTGTGGAAGTTCTCTGGACTGTCGGTGTTTAGGGTCTCTGGACTGTCGGTGTTTAGGGTCTCTGGACTGTAGGGGTGTAGGGTCACTGGACTGTAGGTGTGTAGGGTCCCTGGACTGTAGGTGTTTAGGGTCTCTGGACTGTAGGGGTGTAGGGTCTCTGGACTGTAGGTGTTTAGGGTTTCTGGACTGTAGGTGTTTATGGTCTCTGGACTGTAGGTGTATAAGGTCACTGGACTGTAGGTGTTTAGGGTCTCTGGACTGTAGGTGTGAAGGGTCTCTGAACTGTAGGTCTGTAGGGTCTCTGGACTGTAGGGGTGTAGGGTCTCTGGACTGTAGGTGTGTAGGGTCTCTGGACTGTAGGTGTGTAGGGTCTCTGGACTGTAGGTGTGTAGGGTCTCTGAATGGTAGGTGTGTAGGGTCTGTAAAGGTGCTGGTGCTTGGCCACTGCAGTGATTCCAGTGTGTCTGAGTTCAAGTAAGTAATTCTACCTAACCCTACCCTACACACCACCTCCTTATTAAAGAAATTCCAGCTTACTGAGAAGGCTACATAAGAAAGCTCATCCCCCTCCTGCCATCCTCACCACATTCTACAGAGGGACTTTAGAGAACATCCCGAGCAGCTGCCTGGTTCAGGAACTGCACCATCTTGGATAACAATAAAATGCAGTGCACAGTGAGGACAGCTGAGAGATCATCAGGGTCTCTCATTGCTCCATTACAGACATTTACACCACACGCTTCATGCACAAAGCCACATCATTCGCACTTGCTCTTTATACTTATGCCATCTGGAAAGCCAACCTAAAGCATTTGGGCCACACAACCAGAGTGTGCAAGAGTCTCTCCACAAGCCATCAGACTGTTCAACATCCAGGGACTGGACTGAGGCACACACACACACACACACATATATAGACACACACACACATGCTTAAACAATTAAAGTACTGAACTTTATTGATCTGCATTATGGATGTCTCATCACACCAATCACATGTATGATCATTATCTTGCAATAGCTTGTCCTGGAGGAATGGTGTTTCATTTCTGTGTATACTATACATTTGAACTTTTCTGTAAACTGGGTCTGGAGTATATCGGGAGACTGTGACTGTGTCTCAACATGCCGGTTTGGTACCACATGCTTTCTAAATCCTCGTTTAAAAGAAGACTTCCAGTTACTGCCTGCAAGAAATACCAAACTTCAGCTCAATGTGGGATTGGAAGGTCATTGCATCACATCACTGTACCTGTATTAGTTCCCATAAGCAGGGGGCTTGAATCCCTATGATAACTCTCTGGCTGGGATACGATCAGCTGATATTTCAGACTGATATTGGAAACTGTTCTCCAACAACCCTTTCTCATGTAGAAGATGACCTGATAGGACTATAATGGATTCTAAAGTTGGAGTCAAGTCCTTTGTTTTTTTTTTTTTGTTAGTTTAAAATTAGCTTAGAAAATACTAACTCTTACCCAGCTACAGATCTAGACACATGTTAAAGGGTAGATGTTGATCATCTGCTTAAAGAGTGTGAAAAATCATAGGATGTAAAGATTATTCAAACATAGGATTGAATAATCTCCTCGACATCGCTGTCAGTTAGTCTGTTAGGCCAGATGATTCTGACACACCGGCTGGAAAGGGTTACGGCAGTTTAGCAGCATCACTTTCAAAGGGCAGAATCTGCACTTGTTCTCCACGTACACCTGCTTGGACTCGGGGTTATTTAAGGAACGAGTGTGATTGTGAACAGGTGTGCCTGATCAGTAGTGCAGAGGATCACAAGCAAGGATATGAGTCATTTTATCATTCTGTCAAGATCAGCCATGTGTCATGCGCTCTGTAGCTCTTCACTTGGCTGAGGAGTCTCAGTGGTGACAGGTGCTGGCAGAGATCTGACATTCAGCCAGTATTTAAGCCAGACGGAAAAGCAGTACGTAAGATGTACTGTAGTTGGCATCAAATGTCCTTTAAAAGAAACCAGGAGCTTGGTGCCAACAGAAGGATAAAAAATATATATATGTATATCTTTATTTTTAAGAAATCCATTTGCAACACCAGAATGTTAAATCTACCATGGAGCCAGCAGCACTCAAAAACTGGAGATAATTAATACACAGTTTTTAATTTAATTTTTGCATAGTGTGTTAACTAGAAAATAAGGAAGACAATAATACAGTAATATGACAATGGGTTACTAAAGATTAATTAATTAATTAATCTGAAATAGACTGGTGCTCAATCCAGGGTGTATTTCTGTCTCATGCCCAGTGTTTCTGTGCCCATGAGCTCCAGGCCACATACCAAAAATCAGTGAATAAATGAATAAAGGAAAATAGCTTACAGCAATTATAATTTGCAATAAGTGGCTCTGATTAATATGTAGAACTACAATCTGCTACATTCCTCCTTTTGTATTAATTAACCACCAAGGTAGGTTTGTCGAGTAAAAAAAGTCAGTAAGTAGACAATGTTTAGAACCTTAGTATACAACCTGATGCACTCGTACCCATGGAAATATTTCTACCACCTCTCTGTCCTTATTGTTCCTACCATTAATCTTATATTTACAGTGGTGTGAAAAACTATTTGCCCCCCTCCTGATTTTTTATTCTTTTGCATGTTTGTCACACAAAATGTTTCTGATCATCAAACACATTTAACTATTCGTCAAAGATAACACAAGTAAACACAAAATGCAGTTTTTAAATGAGGGGTTTTATTATTTAGGGAGAAAAAAAATCCAAACCTACATGGCCCTGTGTGAAAAAGTAATTGCCCCCTGAACCTAATAACTGGTTGGGCCACCCTTAGCAGCAATAACTGCAATCAAGCGTTTGCGATAACTTGCAACAAGTCTTTTACAGCGCTCTGGAGGAATTTTGGCCCACTCATCTTTGCAGAATTGTTGTAATTCAACTTTATTTGAGGGTTTTCTAGCATGAACCGCCTTTTTAAGGTCATGCCACAACATCTCAATAGGATTCAGGTCAGGACTTTGACTAGGCCACTCCAAAGTCTTCATTTTGTTTTTCTTCAGCCATTCAGAGGTGGATTTGCTGGTGTGTTTTGGGTCATTGTCCTGCTGCAGCACCCAAGATCGCTTCAGCTTGAGTTGACGAACAGATGGCTGGACATTCTCCTTCAGGATTTTTTGGTAGACAGTAGAATTCATGGTTCCATCTATCACAGCAAGCCTTCCAGGTCCTGAAGCAGCAAAACAACCCCAGACCATCACACTACCACCACCATATTTTACTGTTGGTATGATGTTCTTTTTCTGAAATGATGTGTTACTTTTACGCCAGATGTAACGGGACACGCACCTTCCAAAAAGTTAAACTTTTGTCTCGTCGGTCCACAAGGTATTTTCCCAAAAGTCTTGGCAATCATTGAGGTGTTTTTTAGCAAAATTGAGACGAGCCTCAATGTTCTTTTTGCTTAAAAGTGGTTTGCACCTTGGAAATCTGCCATGCAGGCTGTTTTTGCCCAGTCTCTTTCTTATGGTGGAGTCGTGAACACTGACCTTAATTGAGGCAAGTGAGGCCTGCAGTTCTTTAGATGTTGTCCTGGGGTCTTTTGTGGCCTCTCGGATGAGTTGTCTCTGCGCTCTTGGGGTAATTTTGGTCGGCCGGCCCCTCCTGGGAAGGTTCACCATTGTTCCATGTTTTTGCCATTTGTGGATAATGGCTCTCACTGTGGTTCGCTGGAGTCCCAAAGCTTTAGAAATGGCTTTATAACCTTTACCAGACTGATAGATCTCAATTACTTTTGTTCTCATTTGTTCCTGAATTTCTTTGGATCTTGGCATGATGTCTAGCTTTTGAGGTGCTTTTGGTCTACTTCCCTGTGTCAGGTAGCTCCTATTTAAGTGATTTCTTGATTGAAACAGGTGTGGCAGTAATCAGGCCTGGGGGTGACTACAGAAATTTAACTCAGGTGTGATAAACCACAGTTAAGTTATTTTTTAACAAGGGGGGCAATCACTTTTTCACACAGGGCCATGTAGATTTTGAGTTTTTTTTCTCCCTTAATAACGTAAACCTTCATTTAAAAACTGCATTTTGTGTTCAATGATGTTATCTTTGACTAATAGTTAACGGTTTTTGATGAGCAGAAACATTTAAGTGTGTCAAACATGCAAAAGAATAAGAAATCAGGAAGGGGGCAAATAGTTTTTCACACCACTGTATATGACACGTTTCCTGGGTGTCGGCTTGCAGCACATACAGTGCAGAAGCAGCAATCGCACACACTGCTACAGCAGCACATACATTATCAGATATTTTTATTTCCGCGCTTGAAGTTGAAAGGTATTTCAACCTGCTTCCACCAAAGTTAATGAAGTAGAGAGAGACAAGCCTATGTGTGTTTCCCGGATCAGCTCTCTATAATTATGTGTAATTAAGGTACCGCAGTCAAGACAAATTACAGGCAGTGTCCTCTATGCTGCATTTGCAGTAATTTAACAGTGCGCCTCACCCTTACACACATTCTCTCACACACACGAAGGTCCGTTTATATTACCAGCAACCCACACATGCACATGCTTTCACAGACACAAACTAGACAAATTACCATCCGATTTCTTTTAACACATCTGCACAAATTGTTGCTTAAACAGTCAGCGGTGTCTCCGCCAGAACTTCGATTGCACTCACTATATTATTCAAATAAATAGACTATAGAACTATCGCTAGCTTCAAAATGTTCCAATAAAAAGCATAGCAGCATTATAGATAGATAGATAGAGAGAGAGAGAGAGAGAGAGAGAGAGAGAGAGAGAGAGAGAGAGAGAAATGGCATGATCTGGCAACATGTCATGGGTCGGTCTGTGTAGTCCGATCTCAGAAAAAAGCTGTTGTAAGTTAATGTGGGTTCCAGTTCATCACTGTTTGTTGTGTTTGGAGCTGCATAGCTGCAGACCAGTCATGGTGCCCATGCTGTCCACAGCCAAAAGCTCCTACAATGGACACGTACTGTATGCGTCAGACTTGGACCAACCACAGAGCAGTGGAAGAAGGTGGTCGATTACATCATGGGGATGGCACTGTGCATGTGCAACTCTTAACTGGGGAAAAGATGGCACCAGAATGCACTATGGGAAGAATGCGAGCTGGCAAAGGCAGTGCAGTGCGATGCCCAGGGCGATGTTCTGCTGGGATACCTTGGGTTCTGCCATTCATATGGATGTTACTCTGACAAGTACCGCCTACATAAGCATTGTTAGAGACCAAGTTACTCCCCTTCATGGACACGGTGTTCCCTGATGCCAGTGGCCTCTTTCAGCAGGATAATGCGCCCTGACACACTGCACACATTGTTCAGGAGGTACATAACAAAGAGTTAAGGGTGTTGACCCAGCTTCCAAATTCCACAGATCTCAATCCAGTCCAGTGTCTGAGGAATGTGCTGGAAAAACAAGTCACATCCATGGAGGCTCAACCTCACAACTTACAGGATTTGAAAGATCTGCTCCACCTTCAGAGGTGTAGTGGAGTCCAGGCCTCAATGGGTCAGGGCTGTTTTGTGGCAAAAGAGGAATTTCACAATATTAGGCAGGTGGTTTTTAATGTTGTCAAAAATAACATACATGATAATTAAAATTCAACAGCAGGCTGCCGTGAGATCTCAACATGCTCCATGGGTCTGTGACAGACAGCCAGAGGGTGCACGACTGTTTTTGATGCTGTTGGTGGAACAGTAGAAATCACCACCCACTTTTATCACCATATATTTATTACTGAGTTTTTAAACACCAGTGAAAAGTTTGTACACCCCTTTCCATGTCAGTCCATGGCCTTTCCAGATTTTTCTTTCTTTCTACACTGTATAACAACATGTCTGAAATACACAATAATCTCCTTTGAACAGTTGATATTGAGATGTTTCTGCTAGTGTACTTCTGCTCTGTAAAGCTTCATAACACCTCTAATCTGTGGTGCTGTTTGCTAATTGGTGATTTCTGAGGCTGGTAACTCTAAATGAACTTCTCCTCAGAGGAAAGTGTTGGTCTTGCTTTCCTGGGAAGGTCTGGGAAGGTCTTGCGAGGGTCTTCATGAGAGACCTTCCCATGACCAAAACTTACCTCTGCTGCAGAGGAGAAGTTCATTTAGAGTTAACAGCCTCAGAAATCACCAATCAATGACTGTTGCTGCTATTTTTGATTACCTAATGCCGTATGTGTTACTTCAATCAAGTAATATTCTAGAATGTAGAAAATAAATCACCTAAACAGGAAACATTAAACATTAAAACATTAAAAACATTAAAAACATTAAAACTGGTCTTTTAACTGGTCCTGTAGTTATTACCTAATCGGTAGACTATAAAAAATATCAGATTTAATTTTTTATGTTCCATCAGTAGAAACTCAACATAATACTAAATATTATTGTACATTATGCTGGCTATCAGGATTGACTCTGCATGATCAGCATTTTTATCTACAAACTTGAAGAATAGCTCTATAGTTCTATTGTAAGTAGTAATAAACAAGGATGATTGATTTAGAGTTCAGATTCAGCGCTGGTTAAAGTGGTAAATGCCCCACTGCTGGTGAATATGTTCCTGTCTCAGCCCTGGAGGACATCAGTACTGCATCTGGCACTATTGACCATGATGTTTTAATGGACAGGCTTAAAGCCACAGCTGGATTGTGTTGTGTTTCAGCACCAGAGGTTCAGTTAAAAGAGACGTAAGCTAAAGCAGGAATCACGAGCCAGTGTGGAATAGCGATACAATACTGCGAACAGCCGGATCTAATTATTTATTCATATAGATTTTTTTTCTTAAAATATGAATGTGTGTTTTATAGCAATATACTTGAGCTTTTGTATTAGAGATGTCCCACATTCTGTGTATGTCATGAGCAGATCCATGTATAGAAGAATCTTTGAGTGGTCAATATGCACATGGAGCAATACAAAATTCTAAATGTCTAATACAAACAATATATATAGTGTAAAACATTGTTCCCTTTAAATGGTGATCATCATCAGGATGTACATAATACATTAATCCAGGCGATATTTTAACACCTCCAAACTATGAACAATAAAAATTAAGTGTTTTTGCATTTCTAATGCAGATGTCACATACTGTAACCTAAATAAACATTTTATAAAATAGAGCCGACAATTAAATATTCAACAAATAATTCTGCTTCATTTATTCATGATCATGTGCATCACATTTTAATAATTGAGAGCATTAACAATCAGACGATAATAGCTTGTTGTCTCGCTAATTATGCAACAATGAGCTAGATATAGCCTGCATGGACATGACATTTAAATAAATAATAAAATAAAATAAAATAAACAAAATAATAATAAATAAATGGGTTACAGGAAGTCTTGCTGTCTGTGTAAAATTAATATAGATGCCTTTATTATGAGCATTAGCAAAATTTATAATGATGTAGACTTTGGGTGAAAATGTACAATTGAAAGCAATACAATAAAACTTTTTCAATTTTCATTTTCAAATGTCGGAATCCATGGAGAACCTCGATTTTGGGGGGATCGGATTTAATCCCAAAAGGCAACTGCATTCGTATAAAGGATGGACAAACAACAGTGTCTTTTTATATTTGTATGGTCCTTGGGGTTGCACTGTTAAGTGTTGAAGAAGACAGCTCTAGATAGATGATGTCACAGAATGCTTTCACACTAGAGGGGTTTTCTCAAGTGCACCAGTGACCTCGAGGTCTTGTTTTCTTTCTTTTCATTTCTTTTTACCTCCAGACCAATCAGGTCACAAGTTAGGAGCAAGCGAGGAGAAATGAACGTCACCGCGCTAAAGATCAATATAACAAGATTTACTCCACACCAATCTAATCTAGATTTCTAACTTGGATGTATACAACTTAGGGTGAAGGTCACACACTCTTTCTCTCACACAGGCACTTTGTTTTCTCGTATCAATACAAAAAGACTCTTTTTCGTTTTTTCCGACGTGTGAAAGTGTGAATGCTGTACATCGACACACACACACACACACACACACACAAACACAAACATACTGAATAGGTTATTTTACTGTCACTCCTGATTTATTAGGAACATAGCATGGGGAAAAAACCCAGAAATTGCCATTGTCACAAATTTCATGGTCACAGGAAGAAAAGTGTCAGCGGAGTGGGAGGAAGAGCAGCAAAGAAAAACTCGCCTTCTTCTCCAAAAAAACGAATTTCAAGCCTCATTATTGATTCCTGCATCGGTTTCTCGCACCTGCGCGAAAACATTTAACTGCTGCCACCTGTTCTGGGTGAGAGTCGAGCACCAGATATGAACATGTGCAGAAATTGTGTACACACACACACACACACACACACACACACACACATAATTATTAAGGGAGCTTAATTATGCTCTGAATACGCCAACAACCTCAACTTCAGTACCCAATTAAAAACAACCTTCTCTTGATTTTCTTTATATTATACCTAATAAAGTGTTCAAATCTTCCAGCTCTCCCAAACTATTAATATGGACTTTTTAAAGTTTTTATAAGGTCAAGGGTTGTTCATAATAACTGTTTGTAGGTCATTTGCCTCGAAAACCGTCAAAACACTTCATTCATCATCATCATCATCATATCACTCAAAACACATCTTTTTACTCTTGCTTTCAACTCAGTTTGATTTGTTGACTGATATTCTTGTGTTTTGATACATATTTTATTTGTGATGTAACCTATTCCTGTGTATAGGCTGTGTAGGCTGTGACCTTGTTGGTTTTTTAAAGTGCTTTATAAATAAAGTTGGATTGGATTGGATCATCATCACGGTCATTATTATCATCATCATCATCACTGTCATCATCATCATCATCACTGTCATTATCATCATCATCATCACTGTCATCATCATCATCCTCATCATCATCACTGTCATTATTATCATCATAATCATCATCATCATCATCATCATCATCATCATCACTGTCATAATCATCATCATCATCACTGTCATCATCATCATCATCATCATCATCATCATCATCACTGTCATTATCATCTTCATCATCATCATCGTCATCATCATCATCATCATCATCATCACTGTCATCATCATCATTACTGTCATCATCTTCACCATTGTTGTCGTCATCATCAATATTGTCTTCATTATCATCATCATCATCATTTTCATCATCATCATCACTGTCATCATCATCATCATCATCATCATCATCACTGTCATTATCATCATCATCATTATCATCATCACTGTCATCATCATCATTACTGTCATTATCATCATCATCACTATCATCATCATCATCATCATCATCACTGTCATTATCATCATCATAATCATCAGTCATCATCATCATCACTGTCATCATCATCATTACTGTCATCATCACCATTCTTGTCATCATCACCATTGTTGTCGTCATCATCAATATTGTCTTCATTATCATCATCATCATCATTTTCATCATCATCATCACTGTCATTATCATCATCATCATCATTTTCATCATCATCATCACTGTCATTATCATCATCATCATTATCATCATCACTGTCATCATCATCATTACTGTCATCATCACCATTGTTGTCATCATCACCATTGTTGTCGTCATCATCAATATTGTCTTCATTATCATCATCATCATCATTTTCATCATCATCATCACTGTCATCATCATCATCATCATTACTGTCATCATCACCATTGTTGTCGTCATCATCAATATTGTCTTCATTATCATCACCATCATTGTCATCATCATCATCATCACTGTCATCATCATTACTGTCATCATCATCATCATTGTTGTCGTCATCATCAATATTGTCTTCATTATAATCACCACCATCATCATTATCATCAGCCATCACCATCATCATCGTCATCATCACAGTCATCATCATCATCATCATCACCATCGTCATCGTTGTTATCATCATCATCATCATCATCATGAACACCATAACCATCATCATCGTATCATCATCATCACTGTCTTCATCTTCGTCACCATTGCCTCTCTGCCTCACACACATTTCTCTCTCTATTTCTCACACACACACACACCCCGTCTTAAGTTTCGCTCAGTCAGTGTCAGTGAAGCTGAATGGACCGTTCTGATACTCTTCATCATAATCTCAGTTCTCAATACTTCCACTTGCCCCAGTAAAGGTTCAATTAACTTTGAATGACTTCTTATGCGTGTCATAAAAACACTGACAGAATCACTGGAGAACCTGACAGTCAGACTAATGCGGAGGCGGCGAGAATGGTGCATGTTCATGCGATATTGCATATGACTAAGCATCAGGATTCTTAAATACATTCTCGGGGAACACTTTAAACAAAAATAAATCATTCCGTCAGCCTCCTTATGCCCATTTCAACATCATCTGTTCATTAATTCACATTCAGAAGCCAGTTTATCCCGGTTTGGGTTGAAGAGGATATCCTGGGAATGCAGTGTGCGTGGCAAACGTGTGAAACACAGAGCTCAGGATTGAAGCACAGACCCTGGAGGTGAATGCTACATGCTTCTCATACACTCTCAGTTAAGTCCCGACATTTTAGAGGAAGTTTTTTTTCTTCTTCTGTGTGTGTGTGTGTGTGTGTGTGTGTGTGTGTGTGTGTGTGTGTGTGTGTGTGTGTGTGTGTGTGTGTGTGTGTGTGTGTCGAGGACGAGCCAGGGGGAATAGTGATGCTTAAACTCTAAACGCCACATTGGATATTTCATCCACTTATACGTACGCCGTCATATTTGCACACGCCACTTAAATACGGAAGGAGAAACCTAACTCAACCTGGCACATGATTTACTGCAGGATCTTAGCATCATTATACCATCATGGACACCTGGCGACTCCGTAATCAAATATCATGCATCACGTTTAGGGACCTTATGTCACCAATTTTCTCTCCTCCAGTCAATGCCACGTCACACAAAATTGCAAGCTGTTTATTTCAAGGCTGCGCCCTTAAACGCGCAAACCTCCGTAAATTACAAGTCGTTTGTATCACTTTACTGTAGCGTGCCAGTACCCTGCGCAGAACACAGATAGTGTGCTCAAAAGTATTGGAACGGCAAAGCAGATTCCAATGAGCTCTAAAGGTGGGGCGGTGGTGGCCCGGTGTGTTACGGCTCTGAGTAACTGATCGGAAGGTTGGTGGTTTGAGCCCCAACTCTCAGAATCCATTAAACTCCTTAATCCATTCTCCTGCTCCATCCTGAGCTCCATCACTGATAAACATCAGTACAAATGTTTCAGAAGCAGCGATTCCAGCCCAACTATGATGATACCTTCACTGTGCTTCGCTCATCAGCTCGTATATTCTGGATCATCAGCAGATCTTTTCTTCACTTTGTCTATTCCATCATCTTAGCAGAGGTTCATCTCGGTTCCAGGAGTTTCGTAACTCGTCTCTGTATTAGTTTTTTTAATTCAAGTCCTTCTGATTCTTACTGATGATGAGAAGTTTGTTGTAAGGACGTTATGCTACAGTCAATACATGACTGTTGGGTTTTCGGGTTTTTCTTTAAAGCTCTCAAATTGTTTCTGTCATCAACTGCTCTTACTTTCCATCCTGTTTGATGTTTGGTTTTTAGTAAACTTTTGTCAGAACATTCCAGATTGTTGTGATTCCTACGCCCAGTGCTTGTACTGTACATCAGCTCTTAAATAATTTACTGTTTCTTCGCTCTCATCAATAAAATGGCTTTCTTCTCCTCCATAGATAGCTCTCTGGTCTTCATGTTAGCTGATTTATTTATTTTTTTTACCAACAACTCAAGCTCAAATACAGAACAGGCATTCACCCTTACACCTATTAGTTCCTTAAACATTCATTCATTCATTCATTCATCTTCTATACCGCTTAATCCTGTGTTCAGGGTCGTGGGGACCTGGAGCCTATCCCAGGAGACTTCGGGCACTAGGCGGGGTACACCCTGGACAGGGTGCCAATACATCACAGGGCACACACACATACACACACTCACACACCCAATCACACACTACGGGCAATTTAGGAACGCCAATTAGCCTAACCTGCATATCTTTGGACTGTGGGAGGAAACCGGAGTACCCGGAGGAAACCCACCAAGCACGGGGAGAACATGCAAACTCCATGCACACAGAGACGGGAATCGAGCCTGGCCGGGAATCGAACCCAGACCCTGGAGGTGCAAGGCGTTCCTTAAACAATAAATCTAAAAGGGCACATCTGGGCAACAGGGAACACCCATGAGTTACACTATTTTTGACCACTAGAAGATTATGAAATGTCAGAAAATGGAAATCCCAGATCTAAACTTGTATTTAAGTGGTTTAGTGGTTAGCACCGTCGCCTTACGCCTTCACAGTCAATGGTTGAATTCCCGCCTCGGGGTCTGTGTGCATGGAGTTTGCATGTTCTCCCTGTGCTTGGTAAGTTTCCTCCGGGTGCTCCGGTTTCCTCTCACAGTCCAAAGATATGCAGATTAGGCAAACTGGCGTTCCCAAATTTCCTGGAGTGTGTGAATGTTGACTGGAGGTCATACCATAGTCGCAAAATTAGGAATAAATGTAATGGTCACTATTGGCCTCCACAGTTCCTAAACCTAACCCTAACCCTTCCTACAGTATGGATGGATGGATGGAAATCCATATTCAGTGCCTAGAAAAAACTAAACGCATTGCTGTTCCAATACTTTTGGAGGAGATTGTATCTTCCATAATGTTGTTGTTGTTGTTGTTGTTTTCTCTTCCTGCTATAATATTTCATCTCATTTATTTCTGTCTGTTCTCATTATGATCCAACCTAAACATTTCCCGTTGCTTAAACAACTGTTAACGCAAAACAAACCAAGCCAGACAATTAACAGATATTAATCACCAAGCTGTGGACACCACAGGAAAGATGTGCAGTGTTTACAAATGGGGTGATTTAAGGGGAAACAAACATCTCCTTATTCCTGTGGATTCACTGATCGCAATTAGTATAACTTCAATAAACGTTGTTACTACTGACTTCTGTAATAGTGTGTATGTGCAGTTGTAGTGCACACGTATTACGGGTGTGTGTGTGAGTGTGTGTGTGAGTGTGTGTGTGTTGCAATGCTTTGGCCACGTTCCATTCTGACAAACGGTTAAAGAAGCAGTGAGCTGTGGAGTGATATAAAGAGGCCTCAGGAAGGAAACAGCTCTTTATCTTTCTCTTTTTTCTTTTCTTTTCAGCATCACCCTGAACACAGCTTAGGTGCGTTTCTGAAGATAGCAGATGTGTATTTAGATTCATAAAAAGCTCTCAGCTCCGTAGAGAGAAGAGGTTGGACTCCATGCTCTGAATGAGAAGAACTAATCACTCATCTCCTCCTTCCTACTCCTGCAAGGTAATTGATATTCAGAAATATACTTTACCATGAATTCATCGAACCAACCAAGCAAGCAAGCAAGAAAGAACACATCTTATTATCTGGAGGAGTTCTTCTCGTTCCTGTCTGTAAGCTACACGATCAACTGAATTAAAGGGAGATAAAAAGGAAGCTTATTAACAGGCCATTATAAAATGCAAAGGAGGAAGAGTCATGGCAAAAAGACAGCGTTCCTCAGGGCTCCAATTAGCAACGTGTAAATAGCATCCAATCTTAGGTGCCGTACTCATTAAAGAAAACTCCAAAGTGTAAAATGTTCTTGTATGTTTATCAGTGTGGGCAAAGAATGCACAAAGAAAAAAAAATATTGAAGTCTTTTGAACATTACAGTGAAGATCTGGTGCAGCATGCATGCGAAATCAGCGGAGATCTAATTTCAGACGGCTCAGTGGGTAGTTTCACACGCCAGGCTACATGCAGTGCGCGCTCCACAAAAAAACAATAGGATTCTTCTGTTTCTCCTTCTCGCCCAATATCACGGAGGAGCACTTTCGGAAAGCCAAGTTCGAAAAGAGCCTTTAATTAATAGAGGCGAACAATTACACTGAATACAGTAGAGTATGTCCACATCTGTATCATGAGGCTTTCGCATTAAGCTCAGCAGAACTAAAGCAGAGCGACACTGCACGTCATCTTCAGAGAGATCTGATCCATTTATTTTTTATTCACTTCCATGTCGAAACGGGGAACGGGAGAAAAGATTTGTTTCCTTTCCCAGTCTCGGGAGCCGCGCTAGCGCAAATGGCCCTGCTGGAGAAATGAGCCGGGCCTGGCCTTTACTGACGATGTGTAAGATGAAGACCATTAAGGCTACTTTAAGACCCGTCACTGATACAGGCTTTTATCCCCACACCTGATTTTTTACCTCTTACCCACCTGCCTGATCTGAAAGACAGATGAGCTTAACAGTAGCTCCGAAGCTTTCAGCAGAAACACGTCCAGCCGAACTAATGTGCCAAGAGACAGAGATTTCAGTTATTCTACTTTTTGGTAAAGATTGAAATGTGGTGTTCTCAGAGAGTTAGAGTTTCTGAGAGAGTACTTTTCTTTTGCAGTTTCTCAGTGTGTATCAGTGTGTCTCAAGGTTTCTCGGTGTGTCTCATTGTTGCTCTGTGTGTCTCAGTGGTTCTTAGAGTGTCTCAGTGTTTCTGAGGGATTCTCAGTGTGTCTTGGTGTTGCTTTGTGCTCCTCAGTGTGTCTCAGTGTTTCTCAGTTTGTCTCAGTGTTTCTCATATTTTCTCAGTGTGTCTCAGTGTTTCTCAGTGTGTCTCAGTGTTTCTCAGAGTTTCTCAGTTTGTCTCAGATTTTCTCAGTGTGTCTCAGTGTGTCTCAGTGTTTCTCAGTGTTTCTCAGTGTGTCTCAGATTTTCTCAGTGTGTCTCAGTGTGTCTCAGTGTTTCTCAGTGTGTCTCAGTGTTTCTCAGAGTTTCTCAGTGTGTCTCAGTGTGTCTCAGTTTGTCTCAGTGTTTCTCATGGTTTCTTAGTGTAGGATGTTGCGTACTGTAGATGCACTGGGTTTCTCTGTGTTTTTTAGGGTGCCTTCTCTGTGCTCCTCAGGGTTTCTTGATGTTTCTCAGATTTTCTACGTGTTTCTTGGGGTTTCTCTGAGGTTTTCAGGGCTTCCTAGTGTTTCTCAGGGTTTCTCAAAAAAGGCTGATTAACAATATCCGAGCAACTGAGCAATTCTTAATAGTTCATTTGGCTTGGTAGATTGTATTTTGAGGGTTCAGGGTTTCTCACCTTAATCTTTCTCTGTGTTTTTCAGGGTTCCTCTGTTTTTTGGGGGTTCCTTTGGCTTCTCAGGGTTATTTCTCAGTGGTTTCTCTCCAATACAGTATCAGCCAGATGAACACCCTCTGAGTGATTCTTATCCCCTAGCTTAATAGTTGTACAACTTGGTTTGGTAGATTGTTTGCAGATCTTGAATCCCTTAAACCCTTGAAAATCTGCATAGTAAGACTTACAGTTTAATATAATGTCCCCCTTTTGATTCATTCTTGAAGATAAACATGAACAAACATCCATAAAAACTTAAAATAATTTTTTTGCATAATTATCTCTGTAATTTTCTTTGAAGTTCTAGACCATAAATGATTAGCTGCTGATATAAGTATATGTAAGAATGTGTGAAATCTAAAATTAAAAGGTGTGCTGGGTCGTCAGTGTTAATGCTCTAAACTGTCTGCTTAATTTGCCGTAATAATCACTTTAGGAGAAATTACTCCTAAAGTGATATTACTGTAAACCGCAGTAATCATTCAGCAGGCGTTAAAACTACAATGACTCTTACTCAGTTCAGTAACTTTGCTTTAAGATCTCGTGATCACATTTTAGAAACGAAACTACTGTACAAATTACAAATGACAAAACTCTCTGCACTTTTCTACAACAGCACAGCTACAACGGCACTCAGGCTTTGAGCAGGGCTATGACGTCTGACAGAGGGGTGATTACTAGCATTCATGAAGCACAGAGTAAAACTGGTTCCCTGCTGTGGATGGATGAATGGAATAAGGGAGGAAGAAAGGAAGCAAGATTAGATTGAATCTGGAGTCTGGAATGTAGAGATCAGGTTAAACCAAAAGCTTGTCCTAATTCCTTGGATGAGATTCAAAGGAACTCGAGGAATGGAAGATCAGATTTGAGACACCAGGTTCAACGTAACACCTACAGAACTTCCTAAACTGTAAGACAGGTTCCTCTTTTTTTATTCAATTATATTACAACTTCACATTATGAGTTTTTAATGAAGAAAGATTTTGTCACGTTCATACAAACCACATTTATAGTGAGTCTACATGCTATTTTAAATCTTACATGCTGTCCTGTTATCATATTGCACAAGTATATGAGACTATCTCTACCTCCTCTAGCACCTTGACAACACCATGTGACTGTGATTATGTAAAATAAAAAGCAGAAACCAAAATCCTTTGTCCTTGCAAAGAAGAGCATAAAGACAGACAAAATTAAACGCATTTACGGGCTTATTCATAAGAAATATACCAACAAACCTACATGTTTTTGGTACTGTTTTTCAAAGAAAATAAATTACAGCAATATACAGTAAACTAAAAGGTTTTGAACTAAGAGACTCAAACCCCTATCCAACTGTGAGATCCATAAAGCCAGCTCCATGACGACATCGTGTGTTAGGAGTGTGTTGGAGTGAAAAAAACTTGAGTGTCCTGTCTGACACAGACCCCTGCACTCAACACCATGGAACAGTTTTGTGATGAACTGGAACCGGATACTCCTCGATACCTCTACATCAGCACCTGAGCTCCCGAATGCTCCTGTAGTTGAACTGAATGAAGAACCTCCATAGTCATGGTCCAACACCTGCAGTAATGGAACACCATCTCAGAAGACCGGAGCAAATACTATTGGACAAATGTTGACTCATATGGTGAGAGCAGTGTGCATGATGCCACATGCAGACACAAAACTAACCAACTCGCGTTCTTCAAATTGATGCTAGCCGTGAGGGTTGCGATGCTCATCCTTATACTTGTGTTTGCTAAATAGAAAGACTCTGAAAGTGTTCGAACCGTGTTCACCGGACTTGGAAATGAAGAAGGTCCCATGGGACTGGAAGGCAGAATGATTGCACACAATTATCATTAATGATGACCAAATTCTCATCGTGGATGTGGCTCCCTCTGCTGCGTGGACGCGTTGCTTGATACGCAATGAGCAGCCTGGAGATAAAGAGTCCAGACCTCGGGAAAGTGTTGCAATAAGTCATGTAGTAAATTAGCTTTAGCTTCGCAAACACCCACTGCTTGTTAAGTATTGCTGATATACGGGGATCTGAGCAATATGTCTTGCCATTTCACAGTGAAGCCTTTTGGCTGTCAAGTGTGAAATAGTTTATTTTCTTTTAAAGCTGAAAAAAATTGTACAATGCCAAAACTTTGTGTAGATCAAAAAGACACAGAAAGATTACACCACTTTTTAAGTGGAGCTGCGTGGTCAGTGTCGCAACGCAGTCATGACAGATCACCTTGAACAGCTGGTAGAACTGCTGTTAAATATAGTTTTATCCCAATTATAAATGGGTTCCGTCTTCAGCAACGCATCAATAGACCTGCCGTCTAACAGAAAGTGAAGAGATTAACAAGGAAAAACAGTTCATCCAGATGTTCCCTTACAAATGATGTTCAATTCAGTTGTCTTGCCCGCATTAAATGCTCTTTCACAGTATCCACTATTAGTAGCCACTTCCGCTATATATAGCTATAAACAGCGTTCAATTGCCACCCAATGCTCAAACCCCAGACACTGGATGGGGTGCCGGACCCAAGCCTGGATAAAAAGGAAGGGGTTGAGTAAGGAAAGGCATCCGATGTAAAACAAGTTATATGTGTTAGAACATTGCTAAATAGTCCATGATGTCCATTTGTCCCCTTGACCTGAGCACTGAGCGAGCACTGCACTTGTGTAGATGCGTTTTTTTTCCCACCTTCCGTCCAGCGGAAGAGATTTTAACCGCGTGCCACCGTTTACACGCATGAAATCGATGTGCTTTACTTCGGCTGTGATGAAAGAGCCAGTCTCTCATTAGACCGCAGCTTTACCTCAAGCTTCCTTCTGACCTGAAGGAAGAAGGGCTTTAATTAAATCCAGAAAAAGGGACTAAGCAGCAGCCAAGTTCCAATTACTGAAACCAGGGCATAAAACTTCACTCCGGCAAAGTAAACAGAAGGAGAGAGAGAGAGATAGAGAGCGTGTATTGATTAACACCATAGCGCTCATGTTCATCACTTTCTTTCTCTCTCGAGGTGGCGGCAGGCTAATGACAAGACAAATTAAAGCTAGAGACGGAGTCGCTCGTTACATCGCCGTTAACCCACCTCAACCCTCTTCGTCCTTCCGCGCAGCAACCCTACACAACTCATAGCGCCGAGAATGCATAATTCAGTCAGCTACTCCAAAAGGGATGGGGTATTAAAATTACATAGGTGATGTGTCACATCCGTCAGACGTTCCGACCTTGCACTTGTCTCTACCTCCCGATGATTAAAGAAGTCTGACTGAGTTTCTCTCTCTCTGTCTCTGAACGTTAGCAAAGTGCCAAACCAAATCAAAGCTTTAACCGTGGACATGCTGTGGACGTTCATTTCTACATTCATGCTTCATTTTTTTTTTTCTACAGGCATGATGAACTTTTTTTTTTAGTTGTTTGTTTGTTTTTTCCTATTCAGGCATGGCAATGACTATCCGAGTCGGGTTTGAGAGGAGCTCATGGTTTAGGAGTGCAGGTTTGGGAGCAGCTTCTGAAACGATGATATTAAACATCGACATGATTCCATGTGATAATGTAATGATTATGTGATGATGTCCAGACAGTTTGTTTTTTAATCCATATGGTGACATTTCTATTGAGCATTACAGGCTGAATCCTTGCTGTAGGAGAGACACATAATATTTAAAATGTAGAATCAGAAACTGTCACTGAGCACCGAAATCAAAAACCTCCTCCTCATATACGATCCATGAAAACCCTTGTGCCGCATCACTTTCTCTGCCTGGGGATTGGGAACATCTGGGGCTCGAAACAAACCCATTCGACAGTGTGTTTGAAACATTTGCCAGTGTAAGATTTCAGTCACGGGTCACTTCCTGCACATTGGAAACCACTAGAGCATCAGCCTGTAGATCAGTGCAGCAAACTGGAACAAAGTGTCTGCCAGAACCGACACATGAAAGAGTAAATAAACTGAGCTAGCATTTTCACGCAGGTCAGCCCAAGATCTCGGGTTAACTGGCGTGCTGCAGATTCCATACCGTGTATAAAAAACAAGCAGAGATTTATAAATAAACAAAAAATAGTTGCATCATTAAAAAAATGTGTTTTCATATGATGTTTATGATCAGGTCTGATCCTTTTCATCCTGAGCGTCCTGTGCTCAAAGTCTTCTGTAAATGTCAATCACTTTGAGGCCCTCATTCATCAGGAATTTTATCAAAGTCCCGGATGGAATTGAACACCCCTCATACAGCATGTATATATAAACGAGTGGCATGCGCTCCTTGAAGCCAAGAGAAGCCTGTATTTATTTTATTATTTTTTTTACAGTTTTTTTGTTAAAAAGAAACCACTTTCGATAATAACCTCCTCTGTGCTGTTGCTGATGACCGTCCCAGTTTTTCACCGAGTATTTTACAGAGAGTGAAACAGCACCTCCCCAACGTTATGTGCTTAGTGTGTGGTGAAACCCGGTATTGCACTTTTACCGTCGTGTCGTAAGGGAAGCCGGGCCGAGTTGAAAGATTAACAAGTTAGAAAATCACAATGTTGTCAAACCGATTTGTCAGAGTCATGCCAAGGGACGCCAGGGTGAAGTTGGCTTCTCTTGGTAAAAAGAAATGAGGGATAAACCAAACAGGTGAGGCCGCCGTCATACCGCCAATAAACTGTGAGCCAGACACCCTTCGTCCTTCTACATCATCGTTAGCTAACGTTAAGAAAGTGCAGTTATGGATGGAAGAAATTTTGAGTTCATTCATTCATTTTCTATACCGCTTAATCCTGTGTTCAGGGTCGCGGGGGACCTGGAGCCTATGAAATTTTGAGTTTTAAGTAAAAAAAAACAAAAGTTTAACTAAACTAACACTAGAAAAGCAAATAAAACTAAAAAATCCGAAACGCAAACGGAACTGTTTTTAATAAACTTAAGTTGTTGTTCTAATTCACAGTGACCAGTGGCGGTTTTACACTGAATTGCTCCCTGGGCGAGACTCCCTCCCGGCGCCGGGAGGAGCAGGTAGGGGCGGCGCAGGCGCAGCGCAGGTATAATAGATGATAGAAAACCGCTTAGAGGCACAGAATATTATTTTTTCTTCCTGGTTCGTGTGCCGCCCCCCACGTGACATGAATAAATGCCGCCCTGGGCGGCTGTCCAGTTCGCTCTACCCTAAAACCGCCACTGACAGTGACTCTTATATTGCTTATTGTGCAATGCTGTTTAAACACAGAAAATAAAGAGTATGGAAAGAATAAGTTTTTCGAGACTGAAAAGTGTGATGAAGTCGAACGTGAGAGGAGAGACAAGAAGACAGAACAGGAAGGCAAAGATTCCCCAAACTCAAAACATCGATTAATCTACAGAGTGAGTGTCAGAGAATAAACAGCGAGGTTCAGCCTAGTAATTCCAAGTACAGATAAGACTGTCCTGTCTGAAAACCAAACAAAATGTTCTGCTCACAAATCACACAGTGTTTACAACTGACTCTGGCAGACAAGCAAGAAGAGTTTCCTGCAGAAGCCCATCAGTACATCACTTTCATCCAGACGCCAGAATTCACACTTGCCTGAATACCGGTTAAAATCTCATTCTCTCAACAGTCATTCCCTCCTACTGTGCATCCATCAACCTCACAACTACAGAGGAACACGACCTCTCCAAAACATTTCTTAACCTGGGGTTGGTCATTTCTACTCTGACTCACTACCAAAACAACTGCTCTTCATGCATGATCGCTCAGCTACAAAAAATCTGTAATTGTTCTGCTGATGTCCTGTACAACATCTTGCTTTCAGGCCTGACAGTTCCTCTAAACCACAGGTCTGAACAACGCCCCAGAGAAGCAAGTCAGACTCTCGCCTTCAGCATGCCTGGGATGTTCTCGGTTTTAGATCCCAAGCAAGCTCTCAAAGTACAATGCTGTTGTTTAAGTGCTCATGCTTCTGAACTACTTAAAATCAGAAATTTAACTTTGCATAGATTTATTTATTTTCCACTGAACTTTCAAATCCCAGAGCATCTTTCTCCTTGAGGCTGTGTGGGAACGCTTACCAAAGATAAGTTTATTCAAGAATGCTAATAGTATACAGAATTATGCATAAGTATGACTTAAACAAAAATGTATCCAGAAAAGTAAAAAATACTATTAAGTATTCTTTGCTTTATTACATGTTGTTAGTTTTTTGGCTGCTTCCGTCAAGGGGTCGCCACAGCAGACCATTCGATCTGTACACAATTTCTGGCACAGGTTTTCCACCGGATGCCCTTCCAGACACTCCCATTTTATTTAGGATTGGGACAGCACTAAGTTTTCGCACTAGGGTTTGGGCATTGGGTGGGAACTAAAAGGGCTTCTACAAGTCCAAATATATATATATATATATACGAGGGTGATTAAAGGTAATATATAGTAATAAGTAAGAAAGTAATATATAAATCACTGGCTACAACACTGGACTTCAGACACACCAAGAACACCATGTCTACACAACATATTTATTTCTTTTTAACAATTCTTTAGATTTAAGGTTCCTCTGCCACAGTCATTGAACAAGGCAGAAACCATATAGATGTACAACCTGCTTATGGGCCACCAGGGACCAGTTTTGGAGCAGCTGCATGACACAAATCTCAACCCTGCCAGATCTGTAGGACTATGTTCATACGGTGTGTATGTGGTGTTTTGTTTTGAACTGCAATGTTTATTATAAGTTAATAATAAGAGTTATTATATTTAGCTATCAATACAATATGTTTTAAAAATGTTATTTATGAAACAAGTAAATATGATCTAATTACTGCTATGTCTTGTGATCCATGTTTAACTTTAAGTCTACTTAAACCACAGTTAAAGGTATATTTCGACTTCTTGTAATAATTCTTAAGATGAAATTTTGTATTGTGAAACACACTGTCCCATAAGAAATAACGTAAATGCAGATAATCCGTTACAGCCTCCCAAAAATATTACCAATATTACTAATTTCCAACACTATAATCATATTTGTGCACATAAAAACAATCAAAGACATGTAAATGAAATAAACCTGACTAAACATTAAACCTGACTTAACATTAATATATGATTCCTCTCGGCACCGGCTGCTTTAAAAACCAAACTGAAAGCGTCTCCCTTTTCTTCGTGCTGCCATCCATGATAACATTCTCGGGACCCCATGGTGCTGCGTCGTCACTAAATCTTGCACAGAATGCAAAAAAACGTTTGCTTTCCAATGAGGGAAACAAGTAAGTAAACTTAAGAATTCTTGCAGTATACAGTAAAAGTGCTAGTTTACTGAGATAGTTCAAAGTATACATTCATAAACTAAAAATAGACATATAGTGCCAGGAAAGTGAAGAATTTTTCTTTTTCTTTTTCTTTTGCATATTTGTCACATTTAAATTATTGAGATCGTCAAAGAAATGTTAATATTACACGAAGATAATCTGTGTAAATACAAAATACAAAAACGTTTTTCAGTGACGATATGATATTGAGGGAAAGAAGCTGTAATATAAAGAAAGAAGGGAAAGAAGCTGTAGATATAACCTACCAAATCATGAATGAACTGTAATTTTTGGAAAGCTGACTTAAATTTCACTTGCCACGCCCAGGTCTGATTACTGTCAAATTAGTTGAATCAAGAAATCACTTAAATAGAACCTGTCAGCCAAAGTGAAACATGATAAAAGATCTCAAAAAGCAACACGATCTAAAGAAATTCAAGAACAGATGAGAAACAAAGTAATTGACATGAATTAGTCTGGAAACTGAGGCGTTGTGACTCCAGTCGACCATGGTGAGAGCCATTATCCACTAATGGAGAAAACTTGGAACAGTGGTGAACCTTCCCAGGAGTGGCCAGGACTACCAAAATGACTCCAAGAGCACAACGATCACTCATAAAAGTAGCCAGAAGGACATCTAAAGACCTGCAGGCCTCACTCGGCTCAGTTAAGGTCAGTGTTCATGATTTAAAAATAAGAAAGAGACTGGGGCCAAAATAGCATCCATTCCTCAGTTCCAAGGTGAAAGCCACTGCTGACCAAAAAGAACAGAAAGTTGTTTTACTGTACAGTACAACTACATTAGTACAAAATAAAACCTATAGGTAAACTTAAAGGTAAAGTAGCTCAAGTGTACTCAAAGCTTGCTATTCTTACACCTAAACTATAATTTCATAAACTAAAATGTGGCTTAATTTAGTCCCAAGAAGTATTGAAAGTGCAGTAGTACATTAAAAGTGTACTTGGGAAACATACTTGGACTTTAGTTTATTTAATAAAATAGTAAGGGGAAGTAAGGGAAATCCCCAAGTAAGAAAATGTTTATTGTTGCAGCTCTTCTTCTTCTTCTTCTTACGACGGCTCCCGTTAGAGGTCGCCACAGCGGACCATTTGTCTCCATCTAACTCTGTCTTCCACATCTTCCCTTGTCATTCCAACCTCCCACATGTCCTCCCTCATCACATCCATAAACCTACTCTTGCGCCTTCCTCTGCTCCTCCTGCCTGGCAGCTCCATCTCTAACATTCTCCACCCGATATACCCCCCCCCCCCATCCCTCCTCTAAACATGTCCATCACAAGTACATCTTAATCTGCCCTTTGTAACTGTCCACAAACTGTCCTACCTGTACTGTCCCTCCAATATATTAATTCCTAATCCTGCCTCTTCGAATTGCAGCATCTTCAGCTCTGCCACCCCCAGCTCCTGTCCTGCTTCCTGTCCTTTCCTGTCTCCGAACCGTAGAACATTGCTGGTCTCACTGCCATTCATGCCGACGATCGACTAAACAAAATAAATGTAAATGAAATATGAGATAATTGTATATCATGCAGTGACGACGGGAGGATTCAGTCGAACGGTACAGTATATGCACACGACTGCCCACAACGATAATGATTCATGTTCACACACACACACACACACACTCAAGGTCAGAGTCAGCTTCATTATCTGTCTGCATACTGCACAACTCGCTCAGGTAACTGGATTACTGAACATTTGGGTCGTTAATATTAAAATATGGGTTTTAATATGCACTAAACACTATGCTATAACATGACACTTGATGGCAACTTGATGTCCAGACCCTAACTATACTCATCACTCCATCTCCAGTATACAGCCTGTGACTTGTTATGTAACACCAGCTAAAAGCATGCAAGGAAGAAATGTAAGCTGCTGTATCTACTGTTAGTAATGAAGACTGTTCATAAAACACAGAAATGAAGGAGCTATTTCAGTTACTGCTACTAAACCTTTATACATTGAACCCCTGAATGAACCCCTCAGTGAACCCCTCCCACAGTGTGGTAATAATTAGAAACAGGCTGTCCAGGCGAGAAAGCGCTGTTCTTATTATTTGCTACAAACCTTTCCGTGCTCAGTGCCAGTCCCAATGGGCAAATCCTGACAGCCATCCGGTTCATTGCCACGAGGGATTTCTGCAGACCGTTGGTAATGCCCATGGGTTTAGCTAAACTGCTGTGTCCAAATCCACTGCTAAATCACACCCAGTCCTACAACTCGTGTGATTAGATACAGCACACCTGCTCGTTCATGTGATTATCTGAACAATGTGATACGATACAGATGCAGCTCAAGAGTTTCAGATCAACTGAATGTTCGCATTCCTCGCATGTAAGGAATAATTCTGATGAGACATGTTTAGAGGACAATGGCCAGTGATGTGCAGAAAAGCATCTCAGAAGAAAAGCAATGCACACATTGAAACTAGATTGTTGACTAGAACAATGTTACTTGGTGTGATGAATCTAGATTTCTCCTTAATAATACGTTCACTGTTTTGCACCAACAGCTTTAATCCATGGTCCTGTTTTGTGTCAACAGTTCAGGCCTGGTGGTGGAGGAGGTGTAATGGTGTGGGTGTGATGTTTTCTTGGTCACTTAAGGCCAATCAATCATTGTGAGTTTTGCTGCTGACACTGTTCACTGTTTATGGCCACAATTACAGACGTCCCACCTCTCCCAGGAGTCCCGGGAGTCTCCCGCATGTTAATGGCAGCTCCCTGGTGCAGACAAATCATACACGATATCCATGAGAGAGAGAAAGAGAGAGAGAGAGAGAGAGAGAACATCCTCAGACTCGTCTGTCTTTGTGCTAAGTGAACCTATTCTGTTTATGGGCGTGGCTTTACATTACAGGAACTTCAACCTCACATTTCAGTCGAGTGTCCTGCAGTGCCATGACGGAGTATAAAAAAGAAAATATAAAACACAAACATTTACTATTACAGTTATTATTAACCATACATTCACAATTTTTCTATTAGATATTGGGGTAAATGTCTGTCAGTTTCAGTCATTTGTTAGTATTTAATAGATAATGTTATTTCAAGTAGTCTGCCAGCTGCTACAGTGGTGTTTGAAAGTTTGTAAACCGTTTAGAATTTTCTATACTTTTGCATAAACTGACCTCGAACATCACATGTTTAAAGTTAGAACCCAATTACAGTAAGTCCTCTACATACAAACAAGTTCCTTTCCAAGAGCTCTTTTGTAAGTCGAATTTGTTTGTTAGTCCAACAAACATTGTCTAGGTACTATACTAGGATGCTAAAACAATTGGCTCCATGTTCCATGATCCATGTTAACATGTTCCATGATCTTTTCCTTATTCTTTAGAATCATGCTGATCGTTGAACAATTCATGTTAAAAGAACGAACGATGTCGGCCATCTCTTCACCTCTCAATTATTTAGCAGTACAAGCTTAATCGCCACTGCTTTTCCGCTCGCGTCCGGACATCCTGGGATGCACATTGTACACACATGATGATGTCCACCGGATAGGTGATGTGAGTGAACATGCATGAACGAATGTTCTTATGTTGGGGATTTACTGTACTGGTAACCAATTAATATAAAATAAATAATTTAATTATTATATAACCAGATAATTAGTTACTTTATGAGGGTTCACAAACTTCATGCACCACTGGAACTAGTCAATATTGAAGATCTCCTTGATGAGGTCAAACCTTAGTGTTATAAAACACCACAGGGTTTAAATGGTTAGAATAGAATAGAATAGAATAGAATAGAGTAGAATAGAATAGAATAATGAGCAGCATGGAGGTTTAGTGGTTACAGTAGCTCTGTCACCTCACACCTCCAGACTTGGGGTTTTGAATCTCATCTCAGCTCTCTCTCTCTCTATGTGTGTGTGTGTGTGTGTGTGTGCGCAGAGTTTGTATGTTCTCCCTGTGCTTGGTACTTTAAGTTTCCAGACACTTGCTCTGTAGGCTGATTTCCAATTTGCCCAAAGACTATGATTGGGTAAATAGATAGACTGTAGATAGATGATACATCTCGTAACTCCTAACTTCAGGAAAATGAGATGAATCGCAGCATGAACGTGCAGCCGATGAATCTGCAGCAGTGACTTGATGCAATCTAAGAAGTTTCCAACAACAACGAAAGAACTGAGGTTTCTCTGTGAGTAAAGATTTTCCTAGTGAATAGGAGTCTGACGCTCACAATAAGCTCACGGTGAGTGTTCTTTAGGTGCGGTTTTCAACAGGAACTTAAATTGCATGAAGCAGAAATGGATTCCCTGGTCAGAGGAATTGTCTGTTGTAGATGTCAGCGAATGGAACGCTTATCCCCTAAATACACTTCAAGCCTCTTTAAATCCCAGTTACTGCGTTCATAACATGATCTTGACAATGTGTGGATAATATGAAATCACAAAGGACTCCTTGCAGACGTTGTTGCCGAGTGCCCTGGGAGTCGTCTACTCTGGATTTTTCCGTCTGGGCCTTAAGTCTGCACTCTGCTCAAATTTGAAGCAAGTACAGTAAGTCCCCTACATACGGACGAGTCCCGTTCCGTTAATAAGTATAAAACAGTATAAAACTAATAAGCTCCCTGATCTTCTCCTTGTCCTTTAGAATCATGTCGATGGTTGAACGTTTCATGTGAAAAGAACTAGCAAAGAACTCTGCCATCTTGTCACCTCACTCCATTCTCTCATATATTTTCCCTTTTGTCTCCATCGTTATTGTTTGTCCCTTCTTAGCAGTTCCAGCTTCATCACCGCTGATTTTACACTTGCTTCCAGACATCCTGGGCTGATCGCCACATGCACGTATGGACATGTTGGACATGCACGCTGGACATGTGATCTAACGTCCGCATATCTTTGCAAGTTCATAACTCGAATGTTCATATGTTGGGGACTTACTGTACTGGTAACAAATTAATACAATATAAGTAAGCCTTTAATGCCAGACATGTGATCTAACGTCCGTGAATGAACATTTTAGAAAGTTTGTAAGAAACTATGTTCTTATGTAGGGGACTTACAGTACTGTACTTAAATCAGCTATGAATTCACTTAATGCTGTAATGCATTCTAGAATTATTTCATAATGTCCAGGAAAGTACTCCTGCATGCTTTTTTCACTGAGAGGTAGCGTTGGCTATACATTAGATTGACAAGTTGCTGTTAAAGTGTAAATTAATGACCTTTTGATACTCTGTTGTAGAGTGTAATGCTATCTAGTTTAAGCTTTATTTGTTTAGACTAATGCTAGCTCAACAGAAGGTGAAACTGATTTGCCCCAGCCCGTGTCATGTGCATTTGCATGGAAATATACTTCTAGGCATCTGACGGTTAAAAGTTAAGTGTTTTTTTGCAGACATCAGACTAATATCAGAATTCTAAATGCCAAGTAGGTAAAATGTGACATCAGGGGCACCACTAGCGATTCCGGGCGGCGTGAAAGCCGAATATCGCCGGCCTGCAACCATTTTAATGGCACTTATAGTCAGGGGCTCTTATAATCATCCTTACTTTCCAGCCCTGTGTGATGCTAAATAGGATATATGGTAATAACTAAATAACTGTAAGGACACTGTTCCGAGCTGTACTGTCGTTCTCTAAACCTGCGAAATTACCTCGTTTTGCACTAGGCACCATTTCACGGTTCATACAGCAATAATGTTTTATAGGATTTACAGTGAAAACTGAGCTGTCAGACAGTTAGCTGCTGGTTGATATCCTCTCCATGCCAATTTGCAAGTGAAAGTTGCTCACCCACAGACCATAGCTGAGGGGCATTTTGAAGAGATCGCACCAAAGGTAAAAACTAAAATAAAAAATAGATGTTTCTATAAGTCATCATGAGGACTGAGGAGGAAAATTCTGACAAACTCCTGCCATTGCTTGGAGAAATCTTTGCCCCACATGACTGTGAGAGCTGCCACACATCATCTTTATATAATGTCATCTGCTTGTTTTTTTTTTGCTATGCCTCCTGCAGAAGCCGAGGCGCTAATGACTGAACACAGACAACTGTATATATAACTGTCTTTCAGTTTTGTGCAGAACTCCTGTAAACCTCCCTCACATTCACAATAAATACACGGCAAATACAATTACATCTTAATGAAAATATCACGACTGTAGATGAGTTTATCTAACATTTTGTATAAATAAAAATAAATTAAATATATCATTGTTAAAAAATGCTTTTAGGGTTCGTTACTCTTTTACTACAACTAGACAAATTATCTGGTGATAAAACAAGATCATATCGAGCTACAAATATGTGAAACTTGACTATTAAATTTTTTTATCCAGGTTTTCAAAGTTTAATAATTATCCTTTTATCTTGGCAAATAATTTGGCCAAATTTATAAAAAAAAAAAAATTACCACCAACCAACAGATATAGTTTCAAGTCAAGCTTAAAACTATTGAACCTTTTTAGTTTAGTTTTTTACTAATAATATATTTGTGTCATGCTAACTTTATAACAGAAAATGCTGGACAAGGCCAATATATTTAACATATTCACTTGGCAACATATTCACTTCTCCCAGTGCTTGTTGAGTTTCCTCCATGTACTCCGGTTTCCTCCCACAGTTCAAAGACATGCAGATTAAACTAATTGCCGTTCTCAAATTGCCCGTAGTGTGCGAATGAGTGTATGTGTGTGTGCTTGTGTGCTTCGCTAGGGTGTCCCCTGCCCCGTACCCCTGAGTCCCCGCAGATACTAATCTTTTTTAGAATACTATTCTCAATTCTTTATTAAATGTTGTTCTTAGTTTCTTACCTTTCATGTTGAATATAACGAGTTGTTTGTGACTTGAAAGGTGCTTATAAATAAAATATACTATTATTATTATTATTTGTTGTTGTTAATAGTAATTCACAGACACTGATGGTGTAGACCAGAGGTGTCAAGTAACGAAGTACAAATACTTCGTTACCTTACTTAAGTAGAAATTTTGGGTATCTATACTTTACTGGAGTAATTATTTTTCAGCCGACTTTTTACTTTCTACTCCTTACATTTTAAAAATAGCCTCGTTACTCTATTTTTATGATCAGAACGCACAACCCTATCCCCCCCCCACCCCCCCCGTCACATGATCAGAACGTGCACAACGCACCTCCCCCTCTAACCCCCCCCCCCCCCCCCATGATCAGTAAGCGGGACCTTACTGCTTTTGTCGCCCCTTACGGTACTTTTACTTTTATACTTTAAGTAGTTTTGAAACCAGTACTTTTACACTTTTACTTAAGTAAAAAGCTTGGGTTGATACTTCAACTTCTAAAGAAGTATTTTTGAACCCTAGTATCTATACTTCTACTCAAGAAATGAATGTGAATACTTTTGACACCACTGGTGTAGACCCACCACAAGAGAGACCAGAAATGAACAGTGGGATGATTTATATTGTTATATAAATATAATATGCATTATCTGCATTAAACTATACTTCATAATATTCAGGGTATGAACACGGCATTTCCGTGACTGGACATCACTAAAGGAATCATTATTGGAAATGAAAGAAAAACCAGTCTCTCTCTCTCTGTGTGTCTTTCCCAGAAGTGCATCCTTATACTTCCAGGTTCACTGACAGACCAAACTAATTAAACAAATTAATTAAATAAAGGTGCACCATCTGCACACACTTCCTCTTCCTCACCTTCCTCTTCTCCCAGACTCCCAGGCTGGTGGTCTCCCCGAGACTCATCTTATCAAACCATACAGTAAGCAGCAGATCTCTGAGAGCCTTTACAAAGTTCTCCTCCTCTTTCATTTCTCCACCACACACAGATAATCAATGCAAACACTGAAACAAATCTCTGGAACAATACAGGCGGGTGAACAGCATTATTTTCTGACATATGTCATATTTTTCACCCTTACACAGATGTGCTAGAAAACTTCTTTTTTTTTTTTTTTTTTTTTAATGCTGAAATCCATCCTACTACATTCGAGACTAAACCGCTATCGATCCACACGCGGAGTTTCTCTCTCCTGCGAGCTTGAAGATATTAGATAGCAATTTATTTCAAATCAATTTGGATCTAACAATACGGCACCGAACAGGTAGTTTCCCTTATCTACAGTCAAAATGAGTCGTGATTTAACACAAGATTCTTTTAGTTTGCTAGAAAGCCCATTAACCAGGCTAAATATGACCTGATGTTATAATAAATACTCTTTATTACCTGCCTGCCTCCGTGCCTGCACGACTGAAAGCTGCACAATGTAGAAGGAAATTAATTCAATATTGATTTGTTTGTTCATTTGTATGTAAAGTTGCTAGGGAGTAAAATATGATCATTTCTTCTTGTCTCGTATAAAACTGCTACTGCGATCTACTAAATACACTCAGACTGAGGAGCCAAACACAACTAGTTATGGCACTGCCTGGTTATTGTTATAACTTTAGCTGAAGCAACTTTACAACTTGTCGTTGTGATCGTTCACTATCGCAGCAACTAAACTCATTCCTGAACTCGGATTTGCAGCGTCTGTAACACTCCTGAACAGACTGAACAGAAGATTTAATTATGAAAATGAAATAAAGACATGCGCAGCAGTGATGGCTTCCTCAACGCTGTATTTAACATGAATGAAGCACAGCACATGCGCACCACCTACTGAGGCATGCGATGACGTCATGACCCAGGTATGCCGATTAACCAGAAGCACTTTTTAAAGGCACAGAACACTTTTTCCTCAAGCAAGCACAAATAAGCAGTCAACAATCATTTTCAGAACATCAACATCACATGTATCCAATGTATATCACATCAAGCAGACACAGTAATCTTATCAAACAACATTTAACATAATGTGCATTTATCATATTTATCACACGTCCAGTAAATCTTCATCACTCCTGACTAATATCATCTTAGCCAATGAAAATATCTTCAATATAAACAGCTTTACTTAATGAATTAATATAACTTTATTATTCTAACACTCATATCAACCGTACACAGTACAACATGCGTAATAAAAAAAAAAAAAACAAAGTTAAAGTAAAAATAAATAAAATTAATGCTAAAATAAATTTACATATACATTAAATTAAGATTTACAGTGAAGCTTCATTCATCATCATTCATTTTCTATATCGCTTAATCCTGTGTTCAGGGTCGCGGGGGACCTGGAGCCTATCCCAAGAGACTTCGGGCACTAGGCGGGGTATACCCTGGACAGGGGGGCAATCCATCGCAGGGCATACACACATACACACACTCACACACCCAATCACACACTACGGGCAATTTAGGAACGCCAATTAGCCTAACCTGCATGCAGAGGTGGAAAGTAACGAATGACATTTACTCGCGTTACTGTAATTGAGTAGCTTTTTTGTGTATTTCTACTTTTTAAAGTAGTTTAAAAAATCTGTAATTTTACTTTTACTTAAGTACGTTTTGTTTGAAGTATTGTAATTCGCTACATTTTAAATCATATTCGCTACTGAGTAAAAAATAAATGAATGAAAATGATAAAATAATAAAAATATTATGCTGTGTATAAATGCTCCGTTGCGCCGCGTGTGTGTATCATGTCCTGGTCGCGCGCCGCTCCAGACTCCACTCCAGGTTTTCTGACATCGGCATCTACCTGACCTTCCACACGGTCGCTTCCGCCCTGAGAGTGACGTCATCGACTAGCGCGACCATATATAAACCGGAGAGAGACGCGGGAAAGAGGAAAGAGGTTGTGATTTTGGCGTTTTGATATTTGGTTGTGTATTCCGGTTTGACTTTTTTGCCTCCAATTGACTTTGATTATTGCTTTGTCCCTTTGGTTTGGTTGGTCTTTGTATATATTTGTAGATAATTTCACTGTTTTTGGTTTAGGGAGTCCAGAAAGGTACCTGTATTTTTGTTTGGGTCCATCCTGAATCTGATCCTCCTCCTCCTGTTGTGTGTGTGTGCATATAAACCTCATTATTTCATCAGTTAATGATTGGATCTAGTTCTTTCTGCCATATACCACCATTTCCATACAGTTATATATATTATAAATAGAACCCTGAACCATTCTTTTGCTGTATGACCCTAGACTGGGACGTAACACCATATTTAAGTGACCACTTTGATTTTTAAGCACAAGAAAGACAACAGTTTTATTATGCAAAGGTGTTCCTTCAGTTAAAAACAACTAGTTTGAGATTTATATCTGCTCAGCTTTTTTGAACTACGCTAGAATGCCTCATCCCACCCCCGCTGTTAAAAACAATACAAATAAAAAAGTAACTCGGTAACTTTTACTCTGAGTACATTTTTTAATGAGCTACTTTTTACTTTTACTTGAGTAGATTTTTATAATGGTAACTTTACTTGTGGTGGCACAGTGGTGTAGTGGTTAGCACTGTCGCCTTGCACCTCCAGGGTCCGGGTTCGATTCCCCGGCCAGGCTCGATTCCCGTCTCTGTGTGCATGGAGTTTGCATGTTCTCCCCGTGCTTGGTGGGTTTCCTCCGGGTACTCCGGTTTCCTCCCACAGTCCAAAGATATGCAGGTTAGGCTAATTGGCGTTCCCAAATTGACCATAGTGTGTGAATGAGTGTGTGTGTGCTCTTCGATGGATTGGCACGCTGTCCAGGGTGTACCCTGCCTTGCCCCCTGAACACAGGATAAAGCGGTATAGAAGATGAATGAATGAATGAACTTTACTTGTACTTAAGTAAAATTTCACTGAAGTAACAGTACTTGTACTCGAGTACAAAATTTTATTACTCTTTCCACCTCTGCCTGCATGTCTTTGGACTGTGGGAGGAAACTGGAGTACCCAGAGGAAACCCACCAAGCACGGGGAGAACATGCAAACTCCATGCACACAGAGATGGGAATCGAACCCACACCCTGGAGGTGCAAGGCGACAGTGCTAAACACTACACCACCGCGCCGCCATAGAATAAAGCTTTATTCGAATGAAGATATTAGAATATTTATTTTTATATAATCTAAAGTGTTTCTGTATCTATATACAGTATATAAAAGAAAGTTAAAATCCAGTTTATTTTTTTTAATGTATATATTTATATGTACAGTATTTGTAGTTTCTATATTTTAATATTTACTGTATTGTATAGCTAAGTTTTTTAATTGTATATATATTTTTATATTTTTGTTCTATTTTCAATTAGCTATGTTTTTCTATATTCTGTTTCTTATTTTATTCATAATATATATATTTTTTATTTTAACCTATTTTTTTATTTTACGTTTTTTTTTTTTGGCATTTTGTGCAAGATTTACTGAAGACATACTGTAGCACCATGGATAGCAAGAATTTCATCAAGTACAGCAGCAAGAAGAAAAGGGAGTCACTTAAAATTTTTCAAAGTAAGGTTTAATGTCTATTTATTTCATATTTTACTTCATTTGCATGTCTTTTCGAAATGTTTTGATTGTTTTTTTGATGCAATAATATGATGATAGTGTTGGAAATTGGTAATATTGGTAATATTTTTGGGTGTCTGGAACGGATTATCTGCTTTAACATTATTTCCTATAGGACAATGCGTTTCACAATTTTGCCTTAAGAACGGATTAAATTCACATTGCGACGTACAACTGTATAATATAGGTTTTTTTGTTTGTTTTTACAAGTTACAAGTTATTTTTTGTTTTATAAAATATAAATGAATTGATTTCAGCTGCACTTAGCTAAGAGTTAACGATATTCATTCGTCTAAACAACTAATAATTATATCAGTGCACTGACAATAGTTGAGATTTATCTTTTTCATTGTTAGCACAAAATTTGCTGCACATTCTATATTTTTGACCTGACCTGAATCACAGGATTTTCAACTAAGCTTCATAAGAATACGGGTGAATATGCATGAATTTCTTTTCAAGTGGAGATCGGGCTTTGAAACTCGGCCTGCTGTGTCAGCTCGGGAACGATTCGAAGGAGTGTAATGAGGAGGTGTGGAGCGAGGTGTCATCAGCATGAAATAGCCCAGGATCATTTTATTCTTTTTAAATATAAATATGAGCACATTGAGTCAGAGAAAGCTATCTATGAGAGAGATACGTTCGAGAAGCAAAGCCGCATAAAGGATCTGCTCATCACGTGGCGAGAACCTGTGGAGATCAAATAAATCATGGCAGGAAGTGGTGCTGTCTTCCATTACTGATGGGATTAAATCACACATTATGGCTGAGACTAGCAAACCATCACAACACAACACTGTGCTGTCATCTCACCCAGAAGCAAACAAGGTTGTTTCATGGCATCGTTGTAGAGGCAGAAATTACTCATGTTGTGCTGATGTGTGTGTAATCTATCCGGGATTCGTTCCATGATACTAAATCTTTTATTGTCAGCGAGCTCAGAGTCTACAGGAGCTTAAATATTGGCCTGGTTAATCTCTGATTCCTCTACAAGTGAGTGCTAAGGAAAAATAAAACACCCTCGAACCAATTCTGACTGCTTGACATCCTTTGGCAGTGCTGTTGCTCTAAAAAAACAGCAGCAAACCTGAGTGCACGAGCATAAAAAGATTCACGAGCGAGCAGGATGAAAATGAGCATATGTGCAAACTCCTTATACAGGAGGAGAAGAAGAGAATCTGCAGAAGAGCCGCATCGTTTTGAGGGTCAGCTCTGAGAGCGAGCAGGGAGGATTTGGTGCATCTTTCTGTAGAAATAATTCTGTAGAAAGCTGCTACAGACGTTTTTTTTTTTTTTTTTAAGAACTCCCGCATAATGAAGTGACCCTGAATGCGAAAAAGAATCTATTAGAACTTAATTAAAATGCCGACAGAAGAACAGATAATCCCCAATGACTGATCGTTAAATTAAAATGACGATAATTTAAATGTTATATAAAGCATTCAAGTAAGTTTTATTTCACTAACGCTGACTTGCACACATGATAGGTTGGCGTTGGTGAGCACGCACACACACACACACACACACACACATGGATCTGGAACCGCAAGGACGCTTATTTAGATTTTGCTGTAAACTGAAGATGTGTGGTTTTGGAGGCGACAGATCACTAGATGACTTAAATAATGTACAAACATGGCTTGAACCCATGCCTGTTCAGGTGATCAAAAATATTGGAACAAATAGGACTTACTCTATATCTCACCAAATAAATGAACTCTGTGTTGTATTTTCAGTATATTTTCTTTCAATTCCTCGGGATAAAATGTCAAACCATCGACTCTGTGACTCGGTCCTGTTCTTCTGTACAACACAGCATTGCACTCATGACGTCTGCTGAAGACAAAGTTCAGTCACTTCCAAAAGTGCTGGAATAACAATTCTTTCATTTTTTGCTAACACGTATCAGTTTTATATCAAAACCTTTCCTTTTCTTGTTGTGTCTCTTCAGTTGGTGAAACGCTGCTCACTTAGGTTCGGGTCAGCTGATGGGCGTGTCCTGTCTAAACTCTTCCACTCTTCGGAACCCCCTGATGTAGTTTTGGGTCATTGCGTTGCGGCCTCATGCAGATTAGATGCGTTTCTCTTTAAATTGTCATGAGCTCGATCATCAATAAAGATGAGTGAGAACGTTCCAGAAGAAGCCATACCAGACAAGCCCAAGCTTTGATGCTACCTCCACCGTGCTTTACATATCAAACAGTATGTTATGGATCATCAGTTCTTGTTTCTCACGTGAGCCCTCTTAGACTAATTGTTTAAATAATTTATAGTTCTTTATTTCAACTCAATTTGGTATATAAAGACTGAGCGACCAGAGAGATGTCTATGGGGGAAAATACAGAAACCATCACCAACAAGGACATCTCCAACAACCTCCACAGGGCAAGGGTGAAGGTCACACAAGTCATGCTTCAAGGGAGACTTCGAGAGCTGAAACATACTGTAGTGACAAAATGCCTCTTATCAGTGGAGGGAATCAGAAGGTCAGGCTGGAATTTACAAAGAAACAACAAATGCTCCAAGGTTAACCTTGGAAACGCCAAAGTGTGGAGAAAGAAAAGATCTGCTGATGATCCAGAACATACCTGTACTGGATCTGATTTGTAAAGCACGGTGGAGGTAGCATCATGGCTTGGGCTTGTCTGGTATGGGTTCTTCTGGAACGTTCTCACTCATCTTTATAAATGATGGAGCTCATGCAGTCTACAGAACAGATAATTTACAGAGAAATGTATCTGATATAGATGATGCAGCAAGACAACGACCCAAAACATGTGAAGTTTAGACTGTTTAGACACAACAGACCTGAACCCAAATGCGCAGAGCTTCACCTCCTGAAGAGAAACAACTAGAAAAGGAAAGGTTTTGATATAAAACTGATACGTGTTAGCAAAAAATGAAAGAATTGTTATTCCAGCACTTTTGGAAGTGACTGAACTTTGTCTTCAGCAGACGTCATGAGTGCAATGCTGTGTTGTACAGAAGAACAGGACCGAGTCACAGAGTCGATGGTTTGACATTTTATCCCGAGGAATTGAAAGAAAATATACTGAAAATACAACACAGAGTTCATTTATTTGGTGAGAGCAGGTTAATTGTGTAGCTGGAAAAACACAGAGAGCGGTGCTGACTACACACCCACCAAACCCCAGGGTTCATTAACTCCACCTGCATACTGATGAACGTGTCGGATTTGCATTCAGATAAGGTCAAATGATCAGCACTGAAGCTGGAGGTGGTTTATTAATGAGAGGTTAGTTTAGTCCTAACAGATGGGGGAGGGGAAAGGTGGCCTGTAGTGCTAATGGTGATAGTGGCAAGGATGAGGAAACTCTAAACAATGTGTGTGAGTGTCATTCCTAAGATTTTATGCAAGACTTCACACAGGTTGATGAGAAAGAGAATGAAGACAGGACGCTGGTAACGTACAGTATGAACCCTTGTGATGTCAGAAAGTGAAGATGAGTTGAAGATCTTTGTTCTTTGAGGATCTTTGTTATAATTCCAGACTTACTGTATAGACGTACACAATAGAACAAAAAGGCATTTCCCAAGGCATTGGTGGAACATACACATCTCTCCACGAGGCAGCATACAGTATTACTGACGAGTTTCAGAAACGAGTTGATCACCTGTAACTGAATCATGATTTTAACAAGACCAGACTGTATAAAGAACTGTAATTCAGTCTACGTTGGCTCATCACATGTAACACTGCGCTTAAGATCGCACTCATTTAAGAAAGAGTGAAATCAGTTGGTATATTGTGGTGTGTGTGTGAGTGTGTGAGTGTGAGATGGTGTCGATAAGCTTAAAACACATCTTCTAAACACCTTCTGATGATTATTCGGTAAGGTGGTATAAAAAAAAGTTGTACGTTTGACTTCATCTCTCTCGCTTTTCAAGTATGTAAACTACTTAGCACATGCATTCAGGCTACATTTTCATCTCTAATTACGTCGTGCCACATGGAACATGTAAGTGCGTCTGCCTATTCATGACACAGTGCCGGTCGAGCACAGAAACGCTTCAACCCTTCGTTTGTCGTTTGTTAATGAGACCGAATTTGCATTCACACAGTGTACAGAACACGTGTAAAGAAAGCGTTCACGCATTAATGACAGTCGTGTGTAGTGTTATTGCAGTACTGCAGTGTGAGTCATGGTGGGTGACATTCTTCTAGGGGAAGGGAACAAGAAAAAAAAAGATATGTGCTGGTATGTCGCATGCATCATTAACTGTTGCACAAGCATATTGTACAGCGTGTCTACATTAATCAGTCAAACTCGGGTTGGCTAATAAACCTCAGTCAAACACCACGCAGCCTCGCCGTTCATTAAGGTTGCAGTGTTAATTGGGCGTGCAGCGTTACACGTTCACTTTATTATAAAGACAATGTTCTTGTTTAAGCAAGAGCTGGATGAAAGCATACGTGACTTTCCATGTGCACAGGTTTAAACGCAGTGTGTGTACAGTATCCACCGATTACAACACTACTGTCCTATCTGTTTCAAAATGCCTTCAAATTACATGGCGTTATTTAATGAATTTGTAATCGATGATGCACTTCGATACACAAAAGTAATAAATGGAGATTCAGGGTCAAGCAAAGCACAACACACAACTGTCTAGAAGTTTCACACTCGCACCTGTGTCTTTCCATCGAGGCTCATGTCAACTGAGGCCCATGAGGAAAAGCAGCAGTTTCCATTACAACTCTCGCCTCCAGGGTTTATATGTCTAACTCCGCGTCTGATATGTGAGACCTGCCTGAGCGGTATCGAACCTTGCATCAGTGCCTCGTAGAGCTTACCTTGAACAGCCGCAGGATGTTGGCCACCATGATGGACACGGAGCTGGCGGATGCCCCGATGACTCCCACTATCTTGTCAGGCTTGGCAAAGACAGGGGGGTCGCCATTCGCGCAGCGTACATCCGAGCCGTCACGCTCGATGAGCGCTTGGACAAACGTGAGAGACTGCTCGAGAGCGTACGTGTCCCGGGAGCAGGTGTCCAGGATGCGAGCACCGAGGCTCACGTTCGGGAGCAGCTCCGGGTCCTTGTTGATCAGGTCGATGGCAAAGAGCATGGCCTCCAGTCTGTGGATGCCCTTCTCCTTCTTCAGCTCTCCGCAGGGCACCCCACGTTCGCCGCGGGCGTGCACCGGGAACAGACCACCCAAGATGATGTCGCCGTCTATTCGGATGGAGTGGGCATACTCCGTCGGGAGAGGATCCAGGCGTTGACACCAACAGCAAATCTCGGCCGTGAGAACAAGAAAGAGTTGATATGATGCCCGGGTCAGGCTGATGAGTTGTAATGCCATAGTGATACTACAGAGGAACAGGAGATCCAAAAGTCCCAAGCATTTAACCAAAATGGCGGTGATGGTGAGCGGGTCCATCCATGTCCAATATACTCAATATACGAAAAGACAAAACTCCTGTGTCACGGCGACATCACCGCAGGGATTTCTGGCGCTCCAGACATGTCTGAACTGGACAGAAATGCAAAAGCAGAATGTGAAACCTCTCCAGCCAAACCTGCGAAAGAGATTCAACTGTTAGCTCAAACACAACTTTGAAAAGAACATTGTGTACAATGATGAGCCTGTTTCAGCTTCTGTTTTAAGCATCAGGTCTTGAACTGGGATTATTTCCTCGTACAAGGCAGCGATTTCGATGTACATAGACCTTGAAGCATGGTTAATTATGATTGTCTCTAAATAGTTTAGTTTTAATAGATGTGGTCATGTGGTCAAAACTGGCGTTGCGGCATCAACACAAATACTCGTCTGGAATCAGAGAACGACGGCTTTGTCTGGGATTTTCCGGCGACCACAGAAGCAAAGACCTCTATTCTGACCTTTTCCCCCACCACTATGCATGCAAGATCAATGCGCCCAGCTGCGGCTTGAAGCTGCACCGCATTCAGACGTCCTCTGAAGTCAGGGCTACAGAGGCAGCTTCCTGGACATCACAGAGAGCATTGCTGGCTTTCTCCCCCTGATGTAGCTCATCTGATACACTTCTCGAGCGATTACATCCGGACAGGACATCCTAGAGCACGGCGCCGGACCGGAGACGAGTCGGACTGAATGTTTTATTCTGTGATTTATCACAACTAATCACCAAGAGAAGAAGATGCATTCATTCATCACATATGCATTACATTATTATACACATAAGTCATCTGTTATGCAGAGTATAAAGGACTCTATTAGGGATTTAGGACTTGGTTTTGTTCTTCATCAGTGTGAAAGAAATCACACAGACCCACTCATGCTAATGAGACAGAATTGATGGGCAGCGACAAAATTGAAGCTCTTAGATCGTTAGAGGTGACAGAATGATGGACGCGTTATTAAGCTCCTCTGGCGATGTCCCATCTCTCCCTTTTTTATTCTTTTCTATTTTTTAATTTACAAGTATTGCTATGTGTCAAGCTGTGCCATCTTCTTTAGGCGATTTGATTATTTTTTTCTCCAGCAGGACTGCTCTCTGGGGAATCCAAGTGCAGAAAGTGATAGCTCTACTGAATTCCTCTCTCTCGCTCTCTCACTCTCTGTCTCTCTGTCTTTTCTCTCAGCAGTCTCACAGCTCCTCCAGACTAGGCTTCCTCCTTTAGCATCAGGACATTTTGGTAGCACTTAATTAATTATTCCGATTGAAAGAGAATCACCTTGGCACTACAGTCAGACGTCCTCCATTCAGAACCCCTTTAGATCTTCTCTCACCTTGTAATAATTCACGATTATAAAAAAAAACTAAAATAAAAACTGTTGATCTCAGACATGCACTAAGCTAGTAGGAGGTGTAATTAATAAAGAGCATTAGGAGAGCTGGTACACGACTCTAACTTCACTGCAGACCTCAGCAAGTCACCTCAGCAATGAACACACAGCTCTTCAGTTCATGCATTACACAAAGCAACATGCATATTAATCTCCTATAGGAAAGCTTTAGAATAAATAAATAAATAAATAAATAAAATTTTAAGGATAAAAGAGAGGGGGGGGGGGGATGATCGCCCTCGCAGAGCGCGTGAAACCAAACAGCAACCTCTTGCGCATGTGAAATGTGTTTTGTTGGAGAAGAAAGTATGCGTTAGAGAGGATGATGGTGGTGAGATGTAAGGAAGGGGAATCTCCAGCCCTACCTCCTCCAGCACTGCCTCCTCCTCCTCCTCCTCCTGCCCCGGTGCTGCTGGTGGAGCGGGAACGAACACGCGCGCGGTGGTGCTGAAACAGACAGCGCACTGAGAGAGGGAGAGAGAGAGAGCGGAGCGGGAGAGAGAGACAGAGAGAGAGTAAGAGAGAGAGAGAGAGACCCAAAGCAAGGCAATCACACCGACACTCTCCACCACTGTCAATGGGCTCTCCTCCTCCTCCTCCTCCCTCTATCCCTCCTTCACTCCCTCTCCCTCCTTTCTCTCTCTCTCTCTCTCTCTCTCAAACACTCCCTCCCTCCCCTTTCACATTTTCTCTCTCACTCTCTCTCTCCCCCTTTCTTTTTATCTATTCTTCTCTATACCCCCCTCTCTCTCTCTCTTTATCCATTTCTCTCTCTTTACCCCCCCCTCTCTCTCTCTTTATCCATTTCTCTCTCTTTACCCCCCCTCTCTCTCTCTCTTTATCCATTTCTCTCTCTTTATCCCTCTCTCTCTCTCTCTCTCTCTCTTTATTCCTTTCACTCTCTTTCCCTCCCATCTGTCTCTCTTTATCCTTTTCTCTCTCTTTTTATCTATCTCTCTTTCTCTTTAATTCCCTTTTTCTTTCTCTTTTTCCTTTTGTCTCTCATCTTATCCCTCTACCGCTTTATCCCTTTCTCTCTTTATCTATCTCTCTTTATCCCTCTCTCTATCTTTATCTCTCTTTTACTTTATCCCTTTTGCTCTCTCTTTATTCCTTTCTCTCTCAAATCTCTCTCACTCTCTCTTTATCTCTCTGTCTCTCATTTTATCCCTTTGTCTATTTATCTATCTCTCTTTATCCCTTTCTCTCTCTCTCTCTCTCTCTCTCTTTATCTCTCTCTATCCCACTCTTTATTCCTCTTTCTCCCTCTCTCTCTTTATCCTTTTGTCTCTCTCATCTTATTCCTCTATCACTTTATCCCTCTCCCTCTCTCTCTCTCTCAGTCTCTTATCCAGTATAAAGGAATGTCTGAGATGAGTTATAGATGAGTTATAGATGAGTTATGGATGAGTTATGGATGAGTTATAGATGAGTTATAGATGAGTTATGGATGAGTTATGGATGAGTTATAGATGAGTTATAGATGAGTTATAGATGAGTTATGGATGAGTTATAGATGAGTTATAGATGAGTTATGGATGAGTTATGGATGAGTTATAGATGAGTTATAGATGAGTTATGGATGAGTTATAGATGAGTTATAGATGAGTTATGGATGAGTTATAGATGAGTTATAGATTAGTTATGGATGAGTTATAGATGAGTTATGGATGAGTTATGGATGAGTTATAGATGAGTTATAGATGAGTTATAGATGAGTTATGGATGAGTTATGGATGAGTTATAGATGAGTTATAGATTAGTTATGGATGAGTTATAGCTGAGTTATGGATGAGTTATAGATGAGTTATGGATGAGTTATGGATGAGTTATAGATGAGTTATGGATGAGTTATGGATGAGTTATAGATGAGTTATAGATGAGTTATAGATGAGTTATGGATGAGTTATAGATGAGTTATAGATGAGTTATGGATGAGTTATGGATGAGTTATAGATGAGTTATAGATGAGTTATGGATGAGTTATAGATGAGTTATAGATGAGTTATGGATGAGTTATGGATGAGTTATAGATGAGTTATAGATTAGTTATGGATGAGTTATAGATGAGTTATGGATGAGTTATGGATGAGTTATAGATGAGTTATAGATGAGTTATAGATGAGTTATGGATGAGTTATGGATGAGTTATAGATGAGTTATAGATTAGTTATGGATGAGTTATAGCTGAGTTATGGATGAGTTATAGATGAGTTATGGATGAGTTATGGATGAGTTATAGATGAGTTATGGATGAGTTATAGCTGAGTTATGGATGAGTTATAGATGAGTTATAGATGAGTTATGGATGAGTTATAGATGAGTTATGGATGAGTTATAGATGAGTTATGGATGAGTTATAGATGAGTTATGGATGAGTTATAGATGAGTTATAGATGAGTTATGGATGAGTTATGGATGAGTTATGGATGAGTTATAGATGAGTTATAGATGAGTTATGGATGAGTTATAGATGAGTTATAGATGAGTTATGGATGAGTTATGGATGAGTTATAGATGAGTTATGGATGAGTTATAGATGAGTTATAGATGAGTTATGGATGAGTTATAGATGAGTTATAGATGAGTTATGGATGAGTTATAGATGAGTTATAGATGAGTTATGGATGAGTTATGGATGAGTTATAGATGAGTTATGGATGAGTTATAGATGAGTTATAGCTGAGTTATGGATGAGTTATAGATGAGTTATGGATGAGTTATAGATGAGTTATAGATGAGTTATGGATGAGTTATAGATGAGTTATGGATGAGTTATGGATGAGTTATGGATGAGTTATAGATGAGTTATAGATGAGTTATGGATGAGTTATGGATGAGTTATAGATGAGTTATGGATGAGTTATGGATGAGTTATAGATGAGTTATGGATGAGTTATAGATGAGTTATGGATGAGTTATAGATGAGTTATGGATGAGTTATAGATGAGTTATAGATGAGTTATGGATGAGTTATAGATGAGTTATGGATGAGTTATAGATGAGTTATGGATGAGTTATAGATGAGTTATGGATGAGTTATAGATGAGTTATGGATGAGTTATGGATGAGTTATAGATGAGTTATAGATGAGTTATGGATGAGTTACACTGAAGGTGATGCGCGTGTGCCATGCCGTGTGGTTATTGCGTCACTCAGGTTATGTGTTGTGGCTGCAAACATCATTACATCACCGATCACGACATGTTCACCAGTCTGGTGATGTATCTGTGTTCATGTAGATGTACAGGTGTGTGGCTTCATCTGATATACACTACGCTTGACTGATAAAAACAGTGTGTGTGTGTGTGTGTGTGTGTATGTGTGTGTGTGTGTGCATGGAAATAAATAAATTAATAAAAAAAAAAACGGCGTATAGACTCGATCTATTGTGTATTGCGTTCTGTTTGAAGGTCCATGAGGGAGAGAATCCTCTCAGCACAGTTATACTGCCCTCTAGTGACCACAGTGACATATAAATGACAGCACTTGTTGCTGTGCTTGTGTGCGTCTGTGCATGTGTGCGTGTGCGTCTGTGCGTGTGTGTGTGTGTGTGAGATAGTGGGGAATACTCTGTGTTGTCACAGATGTCATGGCCAGAGGAATAATAAAAAGCTTTTATGAGATTTATTCCCAATTGTACAGCTGCAGTACAGTCTTGTACAGTCTTTGGACTGTGGGAGGAAACCAGAGTACGTGGAGGAAACCCACCAAGCACAGGGAGAACCTGCAAACTCCATGCACACAGACCCCTAGGTGGGACCCGAACCTGGCTGCAGTGTTAATATCTACGCCCACCATGGTGGGCTAAACCAGGGGACACATTGACCTCTACCCGTCTGTACAGGAGTGCTTCAGTGGGTACGCCACATTGGTTTTGGATATGGCCTCGCTCACATCCGGCATGAGCGTGTGATCTGAGTGAAAGTGACAGCACCACATACAGGTGGGTCTCGAACACCTCCAGAGGCGGGACGCTGTACTGATTATGATTACAGCTCTACCACCAACCATGCGCACATACTGTACACCTCCACTGTCTACATCGTTTGTGACGCCGCATGACACTCAGGGTCCATTTTAATAGGAACACCTGTTCAGTCAACCTTCATAACAACCGTTAGAATCAGAACTAAATGTGATCATGGCTTGAGACACTGCTGATCTCTTGCTGTTCACACAACATTCTTTAGCGTTGACGGTGCAGTGAAATCTAACATTCATCGAGTGACGCGTCTGCAGATGGAAACACCTTGTTGATGAGAGCGATCGATGGAGAATGGCACACTTCGGGTCTGTTAATACCAATCAGTCACGGTCTGAATGCTGACCGTGTGAAACCCTCCAGGGAAACATGTTACTCGTGATATTTTAATGCCACACCATGTCACAAAGCAAAGGTGTCATGAGAGTTCTAGGCCTTTCCAGTCGCTGAATCTGTGTCCATTTGGGATGTGAAGCAACGGGAGATTCACAGCATGAAGATTTTAACCTGAAAGATCAGCAATAATGAATGCACGGTGGACCGGAATCTCACAGGAAGGTCTTTGTTTTGTTTTGCATACACACACTGTTACCTAAAACCCTGCAGGTGATCCTTGCTTAACTTCTGTGTCAGTTCACACTGAGGGACGTTCTCCTAAACTGACAGACCAGCCGTAGTAGTCCAGTGATTAAGACTTTGGACTGCTGATTGGAAGATGATGAGTTCAAATCCCTGGCTATCACTGCTGAACCCTCAACTGCTCAGCTGGATAAAAGTGAGCAGCTCTGTATAAAGGCATCTTACACATGAACAAACTACATATAGAACATGTAGAGCTAAATCTCTCTGAAACGTATTATGAATTAATAATAAGATAAAATAAGTTCTATAACGAAGCACCATTTTAATTGCACTCAACTCAACTCAAGTCACTTCGATCACACATGAAGATAAAAGCCATTATAGTGACTCAGATGAACGAGTCGTCTCGGAGGGTGAGATTTTCTACCTGGTGCGCATGCGCAAATCATCGCGAAACAGAACTGATCCATTCTTTCTCAGTGACTCTTCTACTCCGAGTCGTTCGTTCTTCTGTCACGTGACTCCCATAGACTCTACGTGGTGCAGTCCACAGGAAACATTATTGATCGATTCTTTCTCATTCAGTCTTTAAGTCCTGGTGTTATGCTCAAAAATGCCCCCCTGCCACAGATTGTGCCCCCCCCCCCCCCCATTACATAATCTCATTCAAATATTATATTAGAACAGAAATTCCTAAGTTTATGGTTTACAAATTACAGTCATAAAATAAGCAATATAAAAAAAACATGTATGGGGAAAAATATTAATAATGAATATTTTATATTGGTTAAAAATAATATTATATAAATCACCAGTCATTTTTGATCATAAACAATAATTATTTAGTGTAATTTGTGATAAATAAGTGTTAGGGTTATTTATAATACTAATAATATATTTGATAAATTGTCCTAATATACTATTTAATAGATTATGTAAGGGGGGCATTTTAGAGCATAACCCCACCCTGCGGGCCGTTCGTTCTTTTGTCATGTGACTCCCAGAAACACTATGCAGTGTAATAAAGTCAGAAGAACGAATGACTCGGACTGGAAGATATGAGAGTATATATTCTCATCCTCATTCTGTTTATTACAATATGTGCTTAGCTGCATTGTAATAGTTTCATTACCGCAACTATAGCCAGAATCTGCATATGTAGACGTGTTGGGGGTCAGTAAAATGATTCAAACTTCCCATCATTAAAAGCCAAATGAAGCACACACAGTCTCTCACAAATGTGTGCAGAAGCGGTCAGCATGTCTCTTTTTATTGATCTTCTACACCTGTAACCATGGACGTGATCGGAACACCTGAACTCAATGACTTGGATGGAGGAGTGAATACGTTTGTCAGTATAGTGTGTACATATATTTAATCACACCTGACTGTGTCCTGATCTCTGCTGCCTGGGTTTTAAGGCCTTCAACGTCTCCACTATTGTAAAACAGTTAACTTCGCCACTATTCAAATAAAACACTGAGTCCAGGATATTTCTTTTTTTTTTTTTACTGGTGGAAATCATATGTTTGGAATCAGATCCATTCAATAGCCCCTGTTAGAAAAAAAAGTATAATACAGATCTATAACACTGTCATCATCAATAATACAAAACGAGGTACAACGAAAACGTAATATCGATACATCTTGCACAACTCTGGGGAAATAATAAATGAAAAATAATAAGTAAAAATCTGTAAAGACCAACAGGGCATTACTCAGTACTTTGTGCTTTAATAGTTATGTGTGGGGCGAAGACCGTCATCCTTTTCACACACGCTCCTTATAGATTAACATGAGGAACGTCTGTCAAGTTAACCTTCAGAAAGAAACGCAAGGAGTTTGTTCAAACTTAAATAACGACCAAAAACAGAAATATACAAAACATTATCAGTTGTGGATCGTCTTTGCCACATGCCTCATCATCATCATCATCATCATCACTACAGCTTTTATAACTCAGGATCTTGGCCTGGCTCTAATCCGCTAAATGTGGATCCTGGAACATTTGTCCTCTCTTCTTGGCTGAGACTGAGACACTGCAGTGACCAATCAGCAGGCAGATCAAATCACAGAAGTGACAGACGGTTGTTTTTGTCTCTGGGAATAGTGAAAAGTGTGATGTCCAACTAGAACATCCAGTGTGAGGTCTAGACAAGCTAAACAGAACAAAAGGAACGGATTAACTTTATTTCATCACTCCAACACAAACCCAACAAAGTAAACACGTATCTATAACAGTCCAGTGTTACAGCTGTAGCATTGAGTCCATGGTTCTGGTTCTTCTTTATATATATATATATATATATATATATATATATATATATATATATATATATATATATATATATATATATATATATATATATATATATATATATAAGCAGCTCTTTATTCCTGCCTCGCTGACAGAAATCCAGTGTTTCCCCAAAAGCATCTGAAACAGAGAGAGAAAAGAAGCAGATGTTCTAACCAGAGCGTGCTCAGTGTGTCTGCGTCTCATCGTCAGGTTTCACAGCAGCAGCACACTGGGTCTAAACTCTGAGGAAATGTCTGTGCTGTTTTCAAACATAGTGTTTCTCACAGATCACAGCGAGTGACGACGCGATACGATAATATCACGATACATTGGCGCCGATTCTAATTATATTGCAAGTCTATAAGCATCGCAATTTTATATACAACATATGAGGTATTATTTTCTGACTTTAAAACCTTGAAGCTTCAAAAGGTTCAGTCATAACTTTGAGGTTTTACATCTTAGCTTTATTCAACAGCACTTCTTAAAACATTAGTTTTCTGACTTAAAACCCTTAAAGTGCAGCATAAATACAAACTAACTTCAAACATAAGAGTTTAACATTTAACTTCAAATTATTGTTACTACAGTGTTACTTAGCAGCACGTATCTCTGTCATCCACCGTAGTCTTTATTTTTGAACATACGTGAAAACGTGTGAATATTTTAGAGCGCCACCTGGAGGATTATAAATAAATGGTGACGGTTACCACCTCTAATGCCTCCAAAGTCTTGACAACATGCAGGTGTTGAGCAGTTGCGAGCTTGAGTTGCGCTTTCGGTGTTTTGAGACCGGTGTGTGTGAGTGTGTGTAATGAGTGGGTTTGAAACTAAGTCTGGAGAAAAGGGCCGATCGGAGGCTTTTGATTACACATTCCCAAAGAAATGTGTTTCTGTTGCATCACTCAGGCACTGGCGCGCTCGGCACAGGAGCGGTTAGATACCAGACAGCTGAAACTGAAAACCAGCCAATTCTGCTCACTAGCCAATCAACTGGGGGACCTCACTCACTCACTCACTCACGCACTCACGCACTCACGCACTCACTCATCGTCTATATTATACTGTATTCAGGGTCGCTGGGGAGGTCGTGAGTCTATCCCAGGAGACTTGGGGCACAAGGTGGGGTACACCCTGGACAGGGTGCCAATCCATCGCAGGGCACACACACATACACACATACTCACACACTTTGGGCAATTTTGGGAACGCCAATTAGCCTAATCTGCAGGTCTTTGGAATGTGGGAAGAAACCCACCAAACACAGGGAGAACATGAAAACTCCATGCACACAGAGACGGGAATCGAGCCTGGCCAGGAATCGAACCCGGACCCTGGATGGTGCAAGGCGACAGTGAACCCCTACACCACCACCATGCCGCCACAACTGGGGGATCTCTATTATAAATGACATTTATAATGACAAAAAAAAAAAAAGATTGATTTGATTGATTAGATCTGCAAACATTTACACATTTTGTTATAAGACAAGGCTGTGAGTTGGCGCTCAATAAGGCACACAATAGCTGTTGATACAGACAAAAACATGGCCGATGAGACGATTGACACATTAGTCATTAAGCCTGACGTCGGACCCTCACGTTCTGTCACGGCGAACAAAGAACGCGTCAAGTTCATTAAGGGGAAGCGAACTCTAGCACTATATGTATGTTCGACTTAAGCAAGACATAATTCATGTCATTAATGTCAAAAAACAAAGCTGAATTTAAAACAATGCAAACAGGGCTACACTGAAATAACTAAACGCTAACGCTTAACGATAATTAGCTGTAATAGTCGATTAATTAGAAAAAGATTCAAAACTGCTGTTTGCTCATGAACAGCAAATCAACAGACACACACGTCAGCCACGTAGAACCACTTCGCGGACATTTGACATTTGAACGTCCCTTGGGACAGCTCCATATTAAAAGGCACTTATTTTCATGCGGTTTAGTTTTATTTTACTTTATAGCCAGCTATTAGTAGTTAATAAATGCCCTGGACAGCTGGCACACCCTAGCAGTCTGAGTATCGGCGCACTTGTTATAGGACACACTCGCTACGAGTTTGACAGCGATAAAACCCCAGAAGATATCTGAACCCTGAGGAGTTATTTTCAGGCACAGAATGATTTTTCTGTCTCTGCTTTCTTATTAACATTTAAAACATCCACATGGGAGACGGACTGTCCGTGAGAACTCATTTACACACCTGTTAGGTTTCTGTCAGAGCTTCAAGTCGGTCCCGTGTAAAGAAAACTCCCAATCGCGCCTTCATAGCCTGCTCGATTAGCACGTGAGAGGATGCACCGTAATATAATAGTATAATCTCAACCTCGCTCTGCTCAGCAGAACCTCAGCACTCACCAAAGCAGGGACCTGGAGCGTGTGCTCACGCCGACTGTCCTGTCATCACACTTGGCTGCATTGCGGTGGCTCCTCTTATGCGACTCCAGGTAGAGCTTCTTGGCAAAGGCACGTCCGCATACGTCGCACGCGTGCAGCGAGAAGTTCCTGGTGACGCGCACTTCGTTGCTGTCCTGCGTCTCCTCGCCACTGGCCGATCCGTTTGAGTTCTGGCTGCGCGTGACAGACGAAGCGTGTAGTGAAAGACTTTGTTGGCGTGTGACCGGCAGCGACGGGCTTCGGACGTCCTGTTCTGGGCTGGCTTCCTGCGGGCTGGGTGATGTCGTGATGTCTGCTTTGCGATGGCCATCCGAGTCTTTCGAGTAGCCGCTCTGTACTGAACTGCTGAGCACGGATTCGGCAGACTTCTTCACAGCACGGCTCTCCAGGACCGGCAGGATCTTGTCCAGGTAGGCAGAGGATTTCTTATGCACGACAGAAATGTGACGCAGCACGTCCCGCTTGCGGCGTGACTCGTAGCGGCACATTGGACAGCGGTAGAACTTGATGAAAATGTCGCCACCGTTATCGGTGTGCAGCACAATGTGCTTGGCGAGATTCTGCCGGGAGCTGAACTGCCGCTTGCACAGCTTGCAGAAGAGCTGTTTAAAGTCAAAGCCCACAGAGAGCTTGGGCTTACGCACCACTAGGGAGTTCTCATTTTTGTCATCCTCCCGTGGCCTCTTGAGGAGCCCTTGCACGTCTTTGCTGCCTGCAACCCCTCCAGATGGAGGTTTTTTGTCAGCTGAAGAGCTGGAGACAGCACTTTGGCCAGGGAGAATCTTATGAACAAGATGCATGTGTTTCCTGAGCCGCATTTGCGTGCTGTAGCTCCTTTTGCACAGGAGGCACTTGCGGGAGTTCACATTGTACTGGGGTACAGGGGACGCTATATTTGGGTTAGGAGAGCGAGGGAGACTGGGCACAGCTGGCATGACTTCCAGATCACCTGATTTGTTGGAGATGTGTTCAACTGTGTTCACATCATGCTGGAGTCCACGGTGCACCTCGTCAAAGTGGCGCCGGACGTTGGCTTTGGTGGCAAAGGTTTTAAAACATACCTGGCAGCGTTTTCCATTTGGAGCAGGTGTGGTGTGCACCGGGCGCTCCTTTACCACAGAGAGCAGGCTGATGGGCACTGTGCATGTCTCCGTAAACTTGCGCAGTTCCTCGAGCCGCTGCTTGTGCACTTCGCGGCAGTGCCGACGTACGCTACGCCGCGAGCTGAAGTCTTTGCCACACAGGCTGCATGAGATGGTCACCTCGACCGTGCCAACACCAAGCACCTTCTCCTCAACTGCATCCTCCTGTTCCTCCTGGTCTTCATCTCCTTGAGGATCCTTCTCAGAGTTTGCCTCGTCGTCGCCATCCTGTCTTTCTCCACTAATATCATTTTCCGCCATGTCTTGCCATTGGCTCTCTGGTTGGTTATGGTCCCAGTCTTCCATTCCGTGGTTGGAGCTCTGAACATCCGCGTCACCTGGTTTAGTCAGATGTTGAAACACAGCGTTTTGGTTGCCAGGTATAGGCTCCAGTCGTACCACAGGATCGTCCGCTGTAGGCCGGGGATGAATCACCTCTAGGAGCTCCTTAATGGCCATGCTCTGCTTGCAGGTTCCTGACAGCTCTACAAACAAACAACATGAGAGATGAGACAGCTTTTATTCCATCTGCATCATCTCCACAATAAATATAGTCCTGCAGAATGACTGACAAAATCTGAAACTTTAAGTTAAAATCTGTCGAAGAAGTAATAAAAAAATGTTTGGACTACTTCAGGACAGACCTTCTGTTTCTGGCAGCCTGGGAAAGCAGTAGAACTCCTTGTGCGTGATGAGGTTAGGAAGGCCACGGAAAAGGCTCTGACACAGCTTACACTCGAATATCAAGTCCACATCTTTAAGTAACATGTGTTTCAGCTGTGGAGTACCTATAAAAGGGCACAAACGAGCACTTTTTCTTTTTACACAGGCGCTGCTTTGTCTGTTCTTCCACTCACCCATGGATGTGAACATATCGTATGTGTAAATAATAATGTATGGTACCTGCGTGTAAACATTCGATGATCTGCTGAATGCCAGACTTGGAGGTCTGGAGTGGTTTCTGCAACAGTGGAGGGTCTCCTGGTTCTACAAAGTATGTTGGAATAAACAGAGAGAGAGAGAGAGAGAGAATCTTTGACATCAAAAAAGCTGAATCTGTTACTTAGCTACCAGGGACTCCTACATTTTTCTCCTGTCCATTGTCCTGCTGTCTTGTTCTCTACCGGCTCACTGAGGTTGGCAAATTCAAAGAGCAAAAGCCAGCCAGTTAAATCTGACCCAGTGGAACTGCAACCAGAAACAAAAGAGTCTTTCATATCCCATGTCTTTCGCATTTTTATTCCTAGTACAGCTCTAGATCATCATGCGTCTCCCATGTCGCCAGTACAGCATAACAAGCTATGTATTACCTAATCCATAGTTATACACTTTACATACACACACACACACACACACACACACACACACACACACACACACGCGTGCATGATGGTAACCAAGATTATACTAGCGGGTATAAGTTCCCCTGGATACAAAATAAAGCGGTACAGAAGATGAATGAATGAATGAATAGTGATAGTATTGGCTGTGTCTTTCCCAGTTACTACAGCGCTCGAAACAGCAGGAAGTGTTTTTAGTCGCTTCCTCATTCACAAATAAATCGTTTGATGGTTTGTTTGTTTTTTCTTGAAAAGTATTATAATCAGAAAATCTTGCTTGATGCATTGATGCAGACAATACTGGAAAATTCTCTGAACGACTCTAACACGGAAATCACCTGAAAGTCAATAGCGCGTTGGTTTCAGCGTTTCGATCTCGTAGACAGACAGCAGGGGGTTCGGCAAGAGCAATTGTAGGAGTTTGAGCCAGCTTGAGGCCTGCACGACCTGCGGGGTTTTTGTTTTATCCTATAGGTTTTTGATGACTACGAGAGCACGTCTTGAAAGGCTGCCAGCGGGCGGCGGCTGAACGGACAGGTGGTGGTCTGAGCATAGATACAAACACATCTCCTGAGGGAAAGGTTTTGAGGGCTTGACTGGAACACTTCTGACGCATCTCACACCCCGCGAACTGATTCACATCAGACCAGCGCATCAGGGCCCACTTCTAAGTGCTATTGTTCTCCAAAAGGATTTCCCAAGCTTGCCATGCTGCTGAAGCTGGGAAAAAAAGTCAATAAAAATCAGAGGTGCTGAGAGGAAAGATCAGATGTTTTCACTACTCCGTTTACAATCTGAAGGAAATAAAATGGACTAGGGGGAAGAAAAAAAGCATCTCCGGCTCAGATGGTAACGAGACAAGCCCTCAATTGCTCAAGTTCTGAGTAAATATTTGCATTGTGTGTGTGTGTGTGTGCGTGTGTGTGTGTGTCTTTGAATATTAGTTACAACAAAGTATAATTAGGAGCTATTATTGGTGCAGGCATGGCTAGGTGGCTTAGTGGTTAGCACTATCACCTTGCACCTCAAGGGTCCGGGTTCGATTCCCGCCAAGGGATCTGTGTATGTGAAATTCGCAGTCCACTGTTAGACTGATCAGCATTCCCAAATTGTCCGTAGTAGGTAAGTGAATGTGTTAAAAACTGGGAATAAATACACTGGCCACCGCGATCCCTAGTTGGATGGATGGATCCATTCCTAGATGAATGTGTCAATTAGATGAATTGTTGTTGTAGGGGTTTAACGATCCGCAAATGTCACAGGTTGGAACAGTACAACGAAGTGATATATATATTTTTTTAAACAAATGAACTTGTATCGGGCAGAATGCAAACCGGGCATTTTTTAAATACGGACGTGATGCTGCTGTTATGATTTTCGCACAACTGAGTCACACCAACACACCCGCGCGCCGCAAAAGATACAAACTTCTTACCTTTAACTATGTTATACAGCATTAGCTTTAGATTTATTCATAGATTTAGACATATTCATCTGTTAAATCTAAAACACAGTCTGAGAAAGGAGATCTACATCGCTGAGCTAAGAGTTAGCTGCCTAGCATGTTGCTTACAAAACCCAAACATCCAGTTTCCCCACTGTCTGTAAGTCAGGACTGATGGAATCCTGAGCAGCGAGTGATCGCTTAGGCTGTAATGCCGAGATATATTTTAAATAAACTTGATCATCTGTACAAATTCCATATCTCTGAAATAATAATGAAATACTCCACTCCCGGCCTGGAGCTCCATGCTGCCGGCTCCAGCACCGCCTAAAGCTAGACTGAAGTCACTCACAAACACGAACACAGCCAACCGAACCGAACCTCACGCACCCAACCGAACCAAACCTCACGCACCCAACCGAACCGAACCTCACGCACCCAACCCAACCGAATCTCACCTCACGCACCCAACCCAACCGAATCTCACCTCACGCACCCAACCTAACCGAATCTCACCTCACGCACCCAACCTAACCGAACCTCACCTCACGCACCCAACCCAACCGAACCTCACCTCACGCACCCAACCGAACCGAACCTCACGCACCCAACCCAACCGAATCTCACCTCACGCACCCAACCCAACCGAACCTCACCTCACGCACCCAACCTAACCGAACCTCACCTCACGCACCCAACCCAACCGAACCTCACCTCACGCACCCAACCGAACCGAACCTCACGCACCCAACCCAACCGAATCTCACCTCACGCACCCAACCGAACCTCACGCACCCAACCCAACCGAATCTCACCTCACGCACCCAACCCAACCGAACCTCACCTCACGCACCCAACCCAACCGAACCTCACCTCACGCACCCAACCCAACCGAACCTCACCTCACCTCACGCACCCAACCCAACCGAACCTCACCTCACCTCACGCACCCAACCCAACCTCACCTCACACACCCAACCCAACCTCACCTCACACACCCAACCCAACCTCACCTCACCTCACACACCCAACCCAACCTCACCTCACCTCACACACCCAACCCAACCTCACCTCACACACCCAACCCAACCTCACCTCACGCACCCAACCCAACCGAACCTCACCTCACGCACCCAACCCAACCGAACCTCACCTCACGCACCCAACCCAACCGAACCTCACCTCACGCACCCAACCCAACCGAACCTCACCTCACGCACCCAACCCAACTGAACCTCACACAGCCAACCGAACTGAACCTCACCTCACACACCCAACCCAACTGAACCTCACCTCACACACCCAACCCAACCGAACCTCACCTCACACAGCCAACCGAACCTCACCTCACACACCCAACCCAACCTCACCTCACACACCCAACCCAACCTCACCTCACCTCACACAGCCAACCCAACCGAACCTCACACACCCAACCCAACCGAACCTCACACACCCGACCCAACCGAACCTCACACACCCGACCCAACCGAACCTCACACACCCGACCCAACCGAACCTCACACACCCAACTGAACTGAACCTCACACACCCAACCCAACCTCACGCACCCAACCCAACCTCACGCACCCAACTGAACCTCACACAGCCAACCGAACTGAACCTCACACAGCCAACAGAACTGAACCTCACACATCCAACCCAACCGAACCTCACACACCCAACCCAACCGAACCTCACACACCCAACTGAACTGAACCTCACACACCAATTCAAGTGTGTGCAGCGTTACGACCCAAATCCGCCAAAAAGAGACTTTCTACAGGAAGATGATTAAATTATTTCGAACAAGATTAATATAGAAAGATCACACACACACACACACACACACACACACACACACACACCATTTTGTGTTGTTAATTGTGTTGTGAGACACATATTCAGGCAGGACAACATGACGAAACCCTGCTGGATTTGCTCTTTAACCCTTCAGTGCTCTCTATTCCAACACCGTACATTTTATTCATAAAGCACAATTTAAACACAACATAGTTCATCCACACTGCTTTACAAAAAAAGTTTTTAATTAAAATGTAAACACAAAACACCAATTGAACTCCTGTACAGACAGTGTATCAGTCAATTGCTAGAGAGTAAAAATAAGTCTTTAGGCCAGATTTAGAAGCTGTTCAGAGGTAGACTGGTCCACAGCTTTGGGGCAACTACTGAGAAAACTCGAGACCTTTAGTTCACCATCGTGAATAGGGGAAGGATAAAAGAAACTCAACACTACAGTAGATCTAGACTAAATCAAAGGTTCATTATGGTACAGGGATTATAATTCTTAGTCCAGGATCTTCCAGTGTTCCACATTTAAACCAGATAATAAACATCAAATAACTGGTGATGTCGTCACGTCACACGGCACTTCTGTCAAAAAATAAATCAATAATTCAGAGTGAAATGCCAACATGCTTGTCTGGTGTTTTGGTCCAATTTTGGTCCTGGTCCCGGAGTCATCACCTCCATTAACCATTAAACAACTCTGGTTTCCAGTTTTCTTAATAATCCTCTATGATTCACTGCAGTGTGACGCATCTGTGGCAGAAACACAAAGCTTTTAACACGGATATAAATTGGTATTTTTATATGTCACGGCACAAACACGCATCAGGACGGACAGTATTTAAAAACAAACTGCTGTTCCGGTACACGGACAGCACCGACTAGACATCAGTAGATCTTCTGAGACTTCTGAGACACAAGCACGTCTAGACAGCTGGCATGACTTCCAGATCACCTGATTTGTCGGACTTTCACAGCGGCCCCAGTCACACCAGTACGGGCCTTCAACTGGAAATATGTCACATTATGAAACATTAATGACTTTAGACTGAAGCACGAGGTGTGTGAAATGTAGTGTCTAGTGCATATAAATATACTGATATACGTTATAATAAAAACCACACACATTTAGCCAGGACACGGATCATGCTGAAGTCTGATTTAGCTGCATCGTGATGTTTAGCAGAAAATCAATAATATCAGTGTTTCCCCCAGAAAACTCTTCAGGCACGTTGGCAAGAGAATGATGGGTAATTTCCACATAAAGGTCAAATAAAACAAGGAGAGAATTAATAAGATGTGTTTATTGTAAACAAGTAAGTATCAAAATGAAAGAAACGCCAAAATCTTTAAAAAAAAAAAAAAAAAAAAAAAAACGTGCACAATTACAGTATATATATATATATATATATATATATATATATATATATATATATATATACACTCAGGAAAAAAAGAAACGCCCCTTTTTCAGGACTGTGTATTTCAACAATAATGTTGTACAAATCCAAATAACTTTACAGATCTTCATTGTAAAGGGTTTAACCAATGTTTTCCATGCATGTTCAATTAACCATAATCAATTAATTAACATGCACCTGTGGAATGCTCGTTAAGACCTTAACAGCTTACAGAAAGTAGGCATTTAAGGTCACAGTTGTAAAAACGCAGGACACTAAAGAGACTCGTCTACCGACTGTGAAAAACACCCAAAGAAAGACACCCAGGGTCGCTGCTCATCTGCGTGAACGTGCATTAGGCATGCTGCAGGGAGGCATGAGGACTGCTGATGTGGCTATAGGGCAATAAATCGCCATGTCCGCACCGTGAGACGCCTAAGACGGCGCTACAGGGAGACAGAAAGGACAGCTGATCATCCTCGCAGTGGAAGACCACGTGTAACAACACCTGCACAGGATGGGTACATCCGAATATCACACCTGCGTGACCGGTACAGGATGGCCACAACAACTGCCCGAGTCACACCAGGAACACACAATCCCTCCATCTCACAGCAAGAACTGACAAATCTGGTCCAGTCCATGAGGAGGAGATGCACTGCAGTACTTCAAGCAGCTGGTGGCCACCAGATACTGACTGGTACTGACTGATTTTGAGGCTCCCTTCATTCAGGGACACATTGGGAAACATTTTTACTTTATGTCTTATGGTGTCGACTCTTTTAGTGTTCATACAAATATTTACACATTAAGTTTACTGAAAGTAAAAACAGTTGAAAGTCAGAGGACGTTTCTTTTTTTTGCTGAGGAACACACAAACACACACACACACACACACACACACACACACCCGACGAGACACGGATTCATCAGCACTACGAGTCTGAGAGTAAACGGCAGAGTACGTTTACTCTGTCACGTCACTTCTATCAAACATTGGAACAGCGGAAACGTCCTCAATCGCCGACTCAGAAAATGTTTAAAATTCAACCATTATCTGAAAATTAATCGACGCTTACAGTTTTTTGGGATTATGAAGGGCCAGAAGTATTGATTTGAGAATGTGTGTATTAGCGCCATTAGAAGTCGATTCATTAACCCTTACGTTAACGACACTCACGTTCACGTTCCGTACGTGCAGACTGACGCATTCAGCTCAGAGTTCACCGAGAAATGTGTGTGTGTGTGTGTCCATTGAACGGCTCTCTTTCATGCACAACACTGGGTCCCTGGGTTTGTTTGCTTTTCTTATCAGAGCTGTCAGAAGAATCAGATTGAAGCACAGAGAGACGCGTCTGACAGACTCCCACATGAGTATTTCTCTCTATGAGTGTACACTGGACAGGATTAGATTAATAATAATAGTAATAATAATAATAATAATAATGTCCTGTCGTGTGGACATGCCGGGTGTCCTGTCTGCACGGCGGCCCGCAGTCTCCGTATTGTTAAAGGGGGGAACAGTGATTAATGCACGGCCTGGTCCAGTTACATTACAGATAATCAGACTACACTCTTTTAATGAGTCCGTGACTCATGTGTAAAGATGCAATCTGCAAGAAAAAGCCCTGAATAACGCTTCACAAATCACCCATGTCCGCCAAAGCGTGTTAAAATCCACCCACATGATGCTTCACTACGGGTTTATCTGGCCGTGGATCAGGTGCGAGCGTCCGTGAGAACGGATCAGCGCTGGCTCTCAGGATGAGCAGCTTTCAATTCAATTCAATTATCTTTACTGGCATCGCACATGCAGCTACAGCACGGCCAAGGCACTAGAGGAAACAGAAGACTTGAGCTGCACCAGCTACACCACAGAGTCTTCATCCAGTTAGAGAACAAATATCACACCGTTATCCATGATTATCTATTCACTTATCCTGTGGAGGAACTCGGGGCACCAGGCAGGGTACACACACTAGACACACACACACACATATAATCTAGTTTTCAGTTTGAACCTCATATATAGATTACATTAGATTACATTAAATTAGATTCAACTTTATTGTTATTGTACAGAGTACATGTGCAGAGCCAATGAAATGCAGTTAACTAGAAAAGTGGCCGATTTAGGATAAATAACGATGTGTTATACTGTACAAACAGAAGTATATGTAGATAATAGGAGTAAAGTGTACATATAGTAATGTGGTACTGTACAGTATAACACAAGGTGGGTAATAAGGATGTGATATAAAACAAAAAATGTTCCACAAATGAAGGAGCTCTGAGAACGCATTTGAGTTCTTGCTACTTCCCCGTCACCTTGCTGTTCTATAGGAGTTTATAAAGATGTTTACACACCGACACACACCTTCCTAGCAAATCTGTCACTTTCAAGCACTATTTTTATTTATTAAAACTTTTTTTCTTTTAATAAATGCTTATTTATGCTTATGAAGTTTTCACTTAAGAAATCTTATATATATATATATATTTATATATATATATAAGGCATATATATATATTTATATTAGGGCTGCATGATATATAGAAAAATTATCGTTATCGCGATAATGGCATGCGCGATAACCATATCGCAAAGAGTTGCGATAAATACTTTATGTGCCAAACATTTGTGTGTCCAAATTTGACCAATCAGATGGGCCCTTACTATTTTTATACCCACTTTATATATATATATATCTTTATAGTTAATTCTGTCGTGAACTAACTGATGATCAGAAGACTTAGCGATTAGCGGTTAGCCCTTTGTAGCGTGGACGGTAAACACAAATGCGGAAGCAAGCGAGTCGGCAGGATAACCACGCGAATTAGTTTAAGGACTCTCACAGAAGGGGAGCAAGGGAAAAACACACATTTAACCCGCGTCCTATAAACACACACTGGAATCAGAAAGTAAACAATCTGAACCGACATGGCGAACTCAGTGACTAAGCTCTATGCGGTGGTTTGTTTACTCCTCTTATACTTCCTGGTTCGCGCCCGCATTACTTCTGGGTCCTAGTGCCGGTCGCGGAGTGGGTGTGTGTGTGAGTGAGTGTGTGTGTGTGTGAGACAAATAGTATTGTTTTATTAAATTTTTGTTTAATAATATGTAGTTTTATTTAAAAAAACAAAACAAAACAAAAAACAGGCAAGCCAAAGAGAATATTTAGTTTAAAAGATGCTCTTGTTTTAAGACACTATTGATGAGTGTTACACGGTTACATGTAAATAAACAGTAATGTTTGAAAGTAATTCATATTGTGTCGGCAGGTTTATAGTAACAGCAAACCAGAAGTCAGAATATCTGCTGAGGGGTTTAAGTCATTCATAGTGTTTTGAAGTCTAAATATTTGCAACTTCCTTGACATATAGTTTCTTTTTAGCCTGAATTAGATTTAATTACATCAGACGAATATCTATTACCTGTTTATTTTAGTATCATCATTACATATAAATAAATAATAAAAGAAATAGGCAATAACAATAATAAAAAATGCATTTCTCTAGGGAAATGTTATATCGCAAGAAATATCGTTATCGCAATATTCAACAACAATATCGCATACCTTCCTAATATCATGCAGCCCTAATATATATAAAGAAAAACACCAGTTAGTTGTTATTGTAAGACACAGAGGTCGGCCTTTCTGTAATAGTTCCTGCAAGAACAGTATTGTGTCAAGTGCATTTGCAAAATCCGTCCAGCACCATAATGAAACTGTCTCTCATGAAGGCCGTCCCAGGAGGACGAGACCAAAACCTCCCTCTGCTGCAGACGAGAAGTTCATTTAGAGTTATCAGCCTGAAAAATGACCAATTAACAGCAGCTCAGATTAGAGGCGTTATGAAGTCTTTACAGAGCAGAAGTAGCAGAAACATCTCAATATCAACTGTTCAAAGGAGATTCATGCAGTTTTTTGGACGCCTTCAGCAAAACTTTACAATGTAGAAAGAAATAAACATCAGGAACCATCATGGAGTTAGAAAGTGACCCCAAACTTTTGAATGGTAGTGTTATATATACATATATACACACACACACACACACACACACACACGTATGTAACAGGATAGACCCTTGTGCATGAGTTCTGAATTGTACAGTACAGAATAAACATGGGTGGAATATACAGTACTGTAATGATGAGCATGATTACTGATGGTGATTATTGATGGTGATTATTGATGGTGATTATTGATGGTGATTATTGATGGTGATTATTGATGGTGTAAAGATGCATAGTGGACGAATCAGTGAGATAAAGACGGTATAAACAATTCTGTACCGAGTGCAGTCGTCTCCGAGTGGCGCAACACAAACACATTTTTATGCCGTTACGTTATCAAACAACATGTTTGTTAAAGATTCCGATCTGCCTTTTTCTCCAAATTCTGTGGCTGAATTAGTCTCAAACCCACTCATTACACACACTTACACCCGTCTCACACACCGCCGGCGCTAATTAGTCGTGTGTAAAATTGTGAGCTTGCAGCCACTCAGCCCTCACTGTCTCGTTTGTGTTGTGTTCTTATAATCCTACAGGTGGCGCAGTCTGAACTATTCAGAAGTTAAATGTTAAACTACAATAAAATGTTAAAAACTATTATTGAAGTTAAATGTATTACTCTTGTTAAAAGTTAAACTCTTGTATTTGAAGTTAGTTTGTAGTGTTTAAATGCTGCGCTTGGCTTTTACGTGAGAAAACTAACGTTAGAAGGAACAAGCTACATTTAATTACTCAGTAAACATTTTCAAAGGTTTTAAATTGTAACAAAATCTGGAAAAATGTAATAAACTGGATATTTATAGAATCGTGATTTTAATCTAATCAGCTATCGTGATGATATCGTATCGCTGATTTCCGACTGAGACCTCGTAGCGTTCAAAGGTCTCCTGATGGACAAACACGCTGAGAGAGAGACACACACACACACACAGTATGAAGTCTAACTCAAACTCTATCAAATCAAAACTTTATAATCATAAGTGTAAATATTACCATAAAAAGAAAAAAAGTTCAGCAAAAAGTAAACAATGTACAATAAATAAATGAGAATAATGCTAGAAAGTGACAGATTTGCCAGGAAGGTGTGTGTCGGTGTGTAAACGTCTATAGAAACTCCTATAGAACAGCAAGGTGACGGGGAAGTAGCGAGACCTCAAACACTCTCTCACTCATCTTCTATACTGTACCGCTTAGGGCACGAGGCGGGGTACACCCTGGACAGGGTGCCAATCCATCGCAGGGCGCACACACACACACGCGCACACACACTCATTCACACACTACAGGCAATTGGGGAACACCAATTATCCTAACCGATATGTCTTTGAGCTGTGGGAGGAAACCGGAGAACCCGGAGGAAACCCATCAAGCACAGGGAGAACATGCAAACTCCAAGCACACAGAGACGGGAATCGAGCCTGGACGAGAACTCAAACACATTCTTCAATCTCTTTCTTTTGTGAAACATTTCTTGTGCGTCACTGCCCTCTAGTGGACGTCAGTGTTAGTCATGCTGGCACACTTCAGGTCACTGGGCTTTGACTTTGGGATCTTCAGTCAGTACTCCACAGCAGCAGGTTGTGTGTGTGTGTGTGTGTGTGTGTGTGTGTGTGTGTGTGTGTGTGTGTGTGAGACATTAAGTCCTCTCTGGTATGCAATATCTTAGCAAGTGAAGACATTTTGAATGAAGGGAAAGGTACAGTCCTGTAACAGCGCGTCAAGTAACGCACGTGTGAAATGAGAATTAAACCCTATAGCACACAAGATCTCATTGTCCGTCTCATTACGGAGTGAAATGACTGAAAGCTCCGAGTGCCAGCGAACACGTTCCAAAAACACACTGAAATAAACTTAATAAATAAATAAACACTGACTCTTAAGGAATGTGTTGAATTTGCCAATTGTAAATATATTCTAAGGGGTAGTGAGTGGTAGTTATTCTCGTCCTGGCGTGAGAACATGTTTTTGGCTGACATTCCCGGATAAGAGCATCAGCCAACACTATAAATGTAAATGTGAGGATTTAGGGGCGGTAAGGAACCGCACAGCTTCCTGCACCGTCATGCTGAGGACAAATGCGAGGAGAAGGTCATTAGGTCGTGTTCCGGTGCCTCCACCAATGCGAGCGGGGTTACTGACCACCTACCGACTGTGTGGGCGGAGTCAATTCAGTGCCACTTTAAGTGGATCAGATAAAGTTTTTTATTTACAAATAAGGTTTGGATTCTGAATATGAGGAGCATCTGGCTGCAGATGTTCGGTTGATATTTCTTTGGTTTGCAAAATGATGCAAAACAAGCGAGTCTCATGGATTACATGGGGGGGGGAAATGTAAGAAACAGTTGCATAGTGTATTTTCTTGTTCAGGCAAGATAATAATCCTGCAGGTGGTGCTCTCTGAACATAGGTAGGAGCAATTTTGTTTACGTTTGTTTAGATTTGTATTTACAGAAACATTGTGATACCTATGCAATATGAATTGGATCAGAATTGGATAATATCGTATCAGGCTATCCCTGGTGATTCCCATCATTCATTTTTGTTAAAAAACCAGCTGGCATGTGGGCACGCGGCTGGTGAGCGATGGCGCCGGTTTTATAACGCAGAGAAAGCCCGAGATCCATTAAAGATGATTATTAGCCAGCCGGACCTGTTTCCAGCCTACCTAGTGAGCCTATGGAGTGAGCGAGGAGCGACAAAACGCCCATCACTGGCGCACACCACGACAACATCATTAAACAGAGTACAGCAAGTACCGAAAACTAACAGAACCCATGCCGATGGATATACCGATCGATATACCGATGTAGTCCCTCCTGAAATCTATAACACTGGCTTTACAGTTCAAACCTCATCAGGATTAACACAATGCACCCAGTCATGTGACAGTCAGTTCTTGAGTTCCTCATGATGTGCAAGAATAACTGTGGAGTGAAATGCATTTACACTTCTTAACGTTACACTACATTAATCACAGCTCCAGAGTGACGGAGTCTAAGCTGTGCACAAAAGCCTTACCTGGTCCGAGTACCGGGGCCTGTTCATCCGGCTCGTCTGTCTGACATGACTTTTCATTACTCGGCGTCTCAGCGGTGAGATCCTCCATGTTCCTGAACCAAAGAAAAAGCAGTAAAGGAAATAAAAAGACGTGCTTTAGCATTATGATGTAATGTAACTGTTATAGATGATGATGGTGGTTAATAAAGTTAGGAAAATAATCTATTCCTTTGTTTGGCAATTCATGCACCATCACACTGACTCCAAAAATACTCTGATTTATATATGTTTGCATTTGAAGTAGTAAAATGTTGCAGTTCCTCTGTAACCCTACAGGTGGTGCACTCTGAACTATTCACACAGCACAACGCATCCTGAGCAAAATTTTTCTTTTTAGAATTGTAATAAAACCTGAAACAAAAATCATATAAAATCAGGATATTTATACAATCACATAAAACAGAATCTCAAAGTAAATCTATCAGTATCAAGGTATCATGATAATATTGTATCGGGTCGTCCCTGGTGATTCCCATCACTAATGGTTAAACACCAGAAAGATTCAGCTCACAGCCCAGAGAAAATTAAAGTGTCCAGGATAACTGACTCACACAACAGTAACGATCTCCGAGATCTTATTAAATATCATCGGAGAGGTATATTCCAAACCTGCATCATTAGTGTATGCAGACATGTACACTCATGCAAAGGACAAACAGTGGCATAGATCAGATCCCTAAAGCGCTCACACCCATCACTGTGACACACAAGTGGATTTAGTCAAAGTAGCAGACACTTGTTTTTTAAAACCACTGGATTTATGGGTAAATTCTGTACAAGTGCATTCTGTGACCTGATAATAACTGACTACAAACCGCCAGGTCCCCGGTTTGCAGGTTGGTAAAGTGTGTGTAACAGTTGTGGCCTGAACACCATGGGAACTCCACACAGTCATAAATGAGTCATCAGTCATCGCTGTCTACACCGCTTTATCCTGTATACAAGGTCACGGGGACTTGGAGCCTCTCCTAGGAGACTTGGGACATGTGGCAGGGTACAACCTGGTAAAGGGAATTTGACCTAATCTGCATGTCTTTGGACTGTGGGAGGAACCCAGAGTACCCGGAGGAAACCCACCAAACATGGGGAGAACATCCAAACTCCATGCACACAGACCCTGAGGCAGGAATCGAACCCGGACCCTGGAGGTGTGAGGCAACTGTGCTAACCAATACGCCACCTGCACAAGACAATCGTCAGGATTTGTGTGTAAATTGTGTACAAGTGTACTCTGGGACCTGATAATTACTGACTACAAAGCAACTGTCTGGTCCCCGGTTTGCAGATTGTTGAAGAGTGATGGGAGGTATGATGGGAACTTTACACAGGGTTCCCATCATACTTATAGAGACTTATCTATACAATAATCCTGCTGGCACAAAATGAACACTAGATGGAGACAAACACCATTTCCTATTGATTCCTTTAAACCAGAGAAAATTATAATTAAATCACAGGAGGATGTTTATCAATTAAGCAATAAACACAAGATTGAAGTCCAGAAAGCGCTTTACATGAGCATAACCATGGAATAAGACACAGAGTTGTGCTCAGACGTATATACAGTGCACACTTACGAGCATGAATGTCATGTCAGTATTGATCTGCCAATGATTTCAAGGAGCTGGTATTTTTCCTCTGGAGCAGAACAACTGTACAACAGATATCAACGCAAGGAGAAAAATATCCACTTTCAATTCAGTGATGCTGAAATCCTAAAACGTCTTGCTGAGCCTGAGTCCTCTCAACTTCCTGTTAGTGATAATAAAAATTGACTCCAGCTGGTAGCTTCTCTGGAATGACCAACACACAGCACAATGAGAAAAGCCGAGGCGCTCAGGGCAGATCTGAGAAAGAGGACGATAGACTAGCACGAGTCAGGGACGTTTCTCAGAGCCGTTTCTACACAAATGAAAGAACAAGTTACAGGGAGGTGGAGCTGCTGTGCCCCCACATCTGAGAGGAAACTGGTACTGATGGTCAGAAACAGCCCAAGAACCACCAAGTCACAGGCCTGTTGTAAACTGGAAGCTGCTGGAACACCAGTGTTACTGTCTACAGTTAATCCAGTGTTACGTCACCATGGACTGTAGGGCTGCTGATGTTGAAGGAACTCCCTGATCCAAAATCCACATCTTTAAACTGAACGCAGTAAAGAAAAGGATAAATATGGAGGAAAGTTTGCACCAGAGGTATGTTTGGAGGAGTAGAGGTGAGGCATTTAACCCCAAGAACACTGTAGCAGCTGTTAAGCATGGTGGTGGTAGCATCAAGCATTGGAGCTGTTTTTGTTGCCAGTGGAGCCGCACTGCACAAAGTGGATGGATTCATGAAGGAAAAGAAGAATATAAGAATTCTTCAGCAGAACATTTAATCATCAGCTTGACGGGTGAAGCTTTGGACAAAAATGAGTGTTCTTAGCAATCCTGAACATTAAACTGAATTCAATCTCAGAGACAACAGATGAATTAATCTGTACTAATGCATGCACGTCTGTAGAACGTTAGAGTTAAAGTCATGCCTTCGCTAAATGTACAGAGAAACTGTTATACAGACAATCCTGGAATTTAATTTAATTACAGAATTTAATTTCATTTGATAGCTTGTGGTTGTTGTAGTCTTTTGGCTGCTCCTGTTGAGGGGTCGCCACTGCACACCAACTGATCCGCACACAACTTGGCACGGGAATTTTACGCAGGATGCCCTTCCTGACACAACCCTCCCATTTTATAAAAAACTGCAGAAATACTTGTTTATACAGTACCAAACAAAAGTTTTAATACCGGTAATGTTTTTGGCTGAGCGGAACGGATGATCTGCATTTATATTATTTCTTATGGGAAAATTCATGCCGCAAAAGAATCAAAGCAATTGTTAGACAGAAAAAGAAGAAACATGAAAAGGTAAAAGTGATTGACATTAACACAAGACCAGCACAGTACAGTTACGAGACTTTTAGCTGCAGTAAAACATTTATTTAAATGTTTTAAATAACGTGTGTGATGATTCCCTTCTGAGTCCCGGTTTGACTTGAACACCCCGTGTGCACCTGCACCATTGAGAGAATCCTGACGGGAAGCATCACAACTTGATTTGGGACCAGCGCAGAGCACACAGGCTAATAAGTTTAAGGGAGCAGCTTCAGGCAACTGAGAAATCCACCAAGAACATGAGTGAGATGAGCATGTGCGAGCCTGTGTTTCTATCCAATCACTGATCACCGCGGTGATACAAGCGTCTGCAGCATACAGTGTATAAAGCCTTTCATGCGTTTTTGCTTTATATACTTATAAACAAATAAATAACATGAGTATCATACAATAAAAAAGATCCACAAATGAATTAAATAATTTTTATTCACTAGACCTGCACTTTGCTAAAAAAAATTGTGACTGAGATTTAAACTGTGATATGTAACTACTAAATACACCATTTGGTATTCAATCATATTTATCGAGGCTAACACTAAATAACAGCACAAACGAGCTCGTTAAGAGGATGTTTGATGATATATATATATATATTATATATATATATATTTATTTATCACCTTGTTATTTAAATAAATAAAAAATTCTTTAATAATTGACACTCTACACACATATTCACTATATTCACACTGACTGTACATATGTTACCTGTAATAAACTGCAGCCTCATTCATTCATTCATTCATTTTCTATATCGCTTAATCCTGTGTTCAGGGTCGCGGGGGACCTGGAGCCTATCCCAGGAGACTTCGGGCACTAGGCGGGGTACACCCTGGACAGGGTGCCAATCCATTGCAGGGCACACACACATACACACACTCACACACCCAATCACAAACTACAGGCAATTTAGGAACGCCAATTAGCCTAACCTGCATATCTTTGGACTGTGGGAGGAAACCGGAGTACCCGGAGGAAACCCACCAAGCACGGGGAGAACATGCAAACTCCATGCACACAGAGACGGGAATCGAGCCTGGCCGGGGAATAGAACCCAGCATTTTCAGCATACGAGCAACAGAACTTTCACAGATGTCTCCGTTTGTATTTGAGGTGGTTGAATCTTGCTGTGCTACTATAATCCTACAGGTGGCGCTCTCTAAACTATTTACAGAGCGAAGCACCACGTGGTATGAGCACATTATTTGCCAAGTTTCTTTAGAAATGTAACAAAATCGGTAAAAAAAAAAAAAACATTTTAACTATCAAATTGAGATGCAGTAGTACATCGGGCATATGAGCGCACGCCTCACAAATTTCCACCATAAAAAGTTACTTTTTGCATGAAATTTACCTCAGGAAACGGAATCATTTCGGCAAACCAACGGCTGAATCGAATACGAGCTAAATTGAGCTAACGTCCGTGAGGTGTTTCAGTGGAAAGCCAAGCGAAGTGAGTTTTTTGCATTTAGTGAAGACGTAGCACCGTGGGCTCCCAAGAATGTTATCAAGGACGGTAGCAAGAAGAAAACGGAGCCGCTTTCAGTTCGGTTTTTAAAGCAGTCAGTGCCAAGAGGAATCATAAATTAAGTTTAAGTGTTTAATGTTTAATATTTTACTTAATTTACATGTCTGTTCTATATGTTTAGACTTTTTTATATACAAAAGTATGGTTTATAGAGTTGGAAAATGGTAATATTGGTGCAATATTTGTGGGTGGCTGGTGCAAATTGTCAGCATTTCCTATGAAACAAAAAGCGTTTCACAACACAAAATTTCATCTTAACAACACTCGCCTCCAGAACGGATTAAAATTTGCATGTAGAGGTATAACCCCCCCCCCCCCCCCCCCCCATTTTTTTTGTTGATGGGCCCAATAGTAGCAGCCTAGCAGTGCTGGGACTCGAACCCACATCCTTTTGAGTAGTCTTACCATAACATGCATTGCGACAGATCAGTTAACATGAACTCATTCTTAGGTCGCAGTGTACAACTACATCATCATAACGACTTAATAAACACGACTGTGAAGTCACCAGCCACGTGGACTCGCAGGAAGCACGTGCTCTTTATGATGACTAAAGTCGGACCTGCGACTCGAACTAAACTTTGCTCAAAAACTTTGTGCTGAACATCAGAGGAGCCGCACAACCGCGGACAGGACCTGGTGTTGAAGCTATAGTCCACAGTGGTGTGTGTGTGTGGGTGTGTGTGTGGGTGTGTGTCACGGGGTGTGTTTGGCGACTGTTTTCTCGTCATGTCCGGCGAGGACGCGCGCACACACACACACACACACACACACAGAGCTGACTTGTTACAGCACAAGGATAACTAATAATCACTGTATTGCATTAAAGGTCTCCTGACATGTACAACCACCTACGTGTGTGTGTGTGTGTGTGTGTGTGCGCGCGCGACGAAGCGGCGCCGGGGTTGCGCAGCGCCTGTCTCTCTCTCTCTCTCTTCACACACACACACCGGGGCACAAACTTTCCCTCACACTCCGCTTTGCTTTGGCGAAGACTCGAGTGCGCTCTCACATGGGGGGCACGATCCACACACACACGCGCGCGCGCGCACACACACACACACACCCCTCCTCTCATTACCCTCCACCTAATCTCTTTTACACGGCTGTAGGCTGTTTTCACTCTGACAAACTCCACCCTACTCTCTCTCACACACACACACACACACACACTGCTCTGTCTGGATCACAAAACACCAGATTAAGTTTAAAGAAGAAGAAGAAGCTAAACACACATTTCCACGCCATGACTTGACAGGGCCTCGTCACACACAGTCTGAACGTGGCGTAAAAAAACCCCGCGATGACGCCGGAGATCCTGGCGCGAGACAGAAATATAAATATATAGGACACGAAGGCTGTTACGGATCAGGGTTTTAGTGGTGTGTGAGCCGAAGACGCCCTTTAACCATGTCAGAGCCGCTGCGTTCTGGCCCCCTGCGCTCACCTTTCCCCAAACAGCAGCCTGGCGCGGACGCGCAGCACCGGTGACCCTCCCGGCTTTACGCGTCGCCCCGCCGCGCTGTCGGTCTCACTGAAGCGACTCACGCGGAGCCGCGCGCGCGCACACTCCACAGCACGATCCAAACGGTTAGTCCGGCTCGTCGAACCCCCGACTGAACCCTTCCTCCCTACACACACACACACACACACGAGAAACACGGTGACGCCATTTTCTGCTAAACACCACCGAGCTCCGAGCGCTTAACGCCGCGTTTTACGCAAACTTCCGGCCCACAGACCGGACCGGGGCTACGAACAAAGAGACCGACACGGATGTTTGATCTTACCCGCTGCTGATTTCCGAAACCCGGGTTTGTTTGAGCACGGCGCACAGAGGCTGGTTGTGTTTCTCGCGCGCACACACACACACACACACACACACTCCGTCCGCTCTCCTCCTAGAGCTGCAGATCCGTGGCAGCCTCTGTTCTCACAGCGAGTGGGCTGAACTCGTACTTCCCCTCCGGTTTGGTTCGAAACAAAATAAACCTCACATAAACGTTTCCTTATACACGCAACAGATCAGAGACAGAGTGCACGGGCTTTTCACGGTGCGCGCGTACGCGCGCACGCACACACTTCCCAACTCGGTGCGAAACACACTTTCGGAGACGCACGCACGCACACACACGCGCGCGCGCGCACACGTGATTCTTGTTTCGAACGAATCAGAAGTAAGCGGTGCGGACACTTTGTATCTCTACAGTAAGCGCGAGCTTGTCGTCCAGCATTGATGTGCGTTTGATGTCTTGATTGATCTTTTATTCCTCTTTCCTGTCTGCAGGTGCAATGTGTTGTTTCTGGAGGTGAAGTAAAAAAAAAAAAAGAAGAGAAAAAATGGAGCAGCTGCTAATTTACAAACACACTTTACACAGAAACACGTACACGCACCCACCTTGAGGGAAGCAACAGTTTCATACCTGCGGGTTGAACAGCTAAAGTATTCACACCCCTTAAACCACAAACGCAAATGGGAGTTTATGTGACAGACCAACACAAAGTGCCACAGAATTGTGAAGTGGAAGGAAAATTATCTATGTTTTTTTTTTATTTTATTATTATTATTATTATTATTATTTGTGTTTGTATTCAGCCAATACTTTACAAATGATGACAGCTTCTCTGCAATTCCAGCTGCAAGTCTATTGGGGTGTGTCTCTACCATCTTTGCACATGTAGAGAGTGAAATTCTTCTTCTGCCCTGTCAGATTGGATGGAGAGCATCTTAATTCTCATGATTCTCAGTTGGGTTTAGGTCTAACACGTGAGTATGCTTTGATCGAAACCACTCCATTGTAGCTCTGGCTGTATGTTTAGGGCTCTAGTCCTGCTCGAAGGTGAACCTCCGCTCCAGTCTTGTTCGGACTCGAACAGGTTTTCTTCTAAGATTATCCTGTATTTGGCTACATGCATCCTCCCATCAACTCTGACCATCTTCCCTGTCCCTGCTGAAGAAACGCATCCCTACAAACATGATGCCGCCACCACCATGCACAGTGTTAGTTTTCTGTCAAAAATAGCAATGCGTTTAGGTGAAAAAGATTAGTTTTGGTCTCATCTGACCAGAGCACCTTCTGCCACATGTTTGCTGTGTCTCCACACATGGCTTGTCGCAAACTCTAAACAGAACTTCTTATGGCTTTCAACAATGACTTTCTTCTTGCCACACTTCCATAAAGGCCAGATTTGTGGAGTGCAGGACAGATTCTCCCACCTGAGCTGTGGATCTCTGCACCTCCCCGAGAGTTACCATGGGCTTCTTGACTGCCATGCCTTGGTAGGTTTGCAGTTGTGCCGTACTCTTTACCTTTGGATGATGGATTGAACAGCGCTCCGTGAGATGTTCAAAGCTTGGGATATTGTTTTATAACCTAACCCTGCTTTATCCCTGAACTGTCTGCTGTGTTCCTTGGGCTTCATGCTGCTGTTTGTTCACTAATGTTCTCTAACAAACCCCTGAGGGCTTCACAGTACATCTGTATTCATACTGAGATTAAATTACACACAGGTGGACTCTATTTCCTAATTAGGTGACTTCTGAAAGCACTGGATTTTAGGTGGGGGTATCAGAGTAAGGGGGCTGAATACAAATGCACTGCACACTTTTCAGATTTCTATTTGTAAAAAGTTTTGAAAAACGTCTATCATTACGTTTGTGGTTGTAATGTGACAAAATGTGGAAAAGTTCAAGTGGTATGAATACTTTTGCAAGGCACTGTACGGTATATACTACAATCTCCCACTCAGACTCTGAAACCTGCACACAACCTTCTGGCAGGTAAACTTTACTCAGATGTTGCACTTGTTGCATTCTAGGAAATCTCACAGTTAATGTTTCATATCAGCAGACTCCTGAGTAACCTGGGGTAAATAAATCTTTTATTTAATTACATGAATAAATAAACAAACAAACGTACAAAAGTACATATTCATACTCCGTTAGGTCTCAGTGAACATTATTTATATGCTCCTTGTTTTTGAGTTACTGAGGTTTTAATTAAACATGTTTAATTTATACATAAACACTGTACAAATGTAACGATGGGTGCAGTGGCAGACCCAGGCTGTCTGAAGGACAGGGGCAAAAAATTAAAGGTGACCTGGTGCAGTCGGTGGGCCCCACAGTAACATTTTGGTCTATATATTAAAGTGTTCACATTTCCATCCCCTTATAGTAAAAGTCACCCATAAATAGACGTTATTCCAGATTTTCACATGCAGTTACAGTCAGAAGTTTACATACACTTATCATGAACATGAATGTCAGGGAAAGTCTGTGTTCTAATGCTTTCTTCAAAAGCTTTTTATTTTGGGGGTTTTCTGAAATCAACACAGGATCAAAATTATGCCTACAACACACCTAATATTTGGTTGAATGTCCTTTAGCACGTTTCATCTTTTGGCCCCCATCAACAAGTTCCTTACAGATTTCTGGTTGGATATTTGGCCCCTTCTCTTGGCAGAAATAATAGTATTCAGTTAAATTTCCTGGTTTCCTGGGATTGACCATTTTGACCTGGGTCCACACATCTTTCTCAGGGTTTAGGGTCTTTATCTATTCCACAAACAGCTTCGATACATGTTTGGACTCACTGTCCTGTTGAAAGACCATTTGAAAAATTCTGAGGCAGTCCCTCTTCATGATGCACCAATGTATGATGCCACCACCACCATCTGGATGGGATTTTTGAATGCTCACCAAACATTCACCGGATTAAAGCTTCCCTCCAGAATCTTCTTCTTTGTCCATGTATAGCAACAGTGCATTTGAAGGCTTCTTTTGTGGTTAGTAGTCTTACAGTCCATGGTGATGTAACACCAACCTGACAGTAGACAGTGACGATGGTGTTCCAGAAGCTCCTATTTCAGATCTATTCAATAAAGTAAATTAAACCCTGGGCATTTGAGGACTCTGATATCTTTTCGCCTTTCTTTGGACACCTTAGAGTGTACTTTATCATGTTTGGTCTACTATTTGGGCAATTTAGAGGGTACTTTAGGTCATTTTATAACTTTAAAGGGCATTATTTCATCACCTTTCCTCTACTATGAAGGTACCTTAGAGGGCACTGTTGTGGCTTAATGGGCTCTGGTGAGTCAATTGCTGTTGACCACCCTAAATCTGCCAGTGCATGGGGTGGGGGGGGGGGTATGATTTCCATCACTGAATCAAGTTTTAAAACAAGCTAGACAGTTGGCTAATGTTCACAAATGCTTGGTGATCCCAGACCCCACTTTGATTATAGTATAGTATAGTATAGTACACTTTAGTACAGTACAGTATAGTCTTTATATAATGTGTCTGGTCACCTGTCATCTCCCTCCTAACTGATCACATGGCAGCTACAATCTGGGTACATTAGTGCGTCCCCCAGACACGTGAACCCAGTCACGGAAAAGCGCTATCTACCCTCTTACACATACAAAAACTCACAGACACCTGCGACTTGTGATTGAGAGAAAGATTGGATCTCCATTCCCATCCGGTTCTGCATTGGTTACTCTGGTTTCTATTTACCTGATCAGTCATTTGCCCCCAGGTAAATACACGACTCTTAAACATTAAGAATCAACTAAACTTCTTGTTGTGGGAAAAATTAGCTTTTGATTATTAAAGTAAAGTAAGTTATAACACTCTACACCTCCACTTATTTGTGGTGTTTTTTTAAATATATATATTCATGAGTAACTAATAAAACTGGACTTTTATTGCCACACTGTACATTACATAATGGGAAGATAATGATAAAAAATAAAACCCAGGTCTTATGCAATTCAAAGACCTTGAGTGAAGTTATTAGTTATAATGGACATGCTTCAACTGAATGTACTACTGTGATAATAGGCAGGACTTTCTTTTGCGGACACTTTAAACAGTTGCCTACTACATTTACATTTAGGTGCATTATACTAACTTGTTTCAGGCGTACAGGTCTTTCCTTTACACCATCAGAATGATTCTCCACTCATGACACTCTGTTCAGTACTAATGCAAATGAACTTTTTTGTGTGTTCCAGCAGGTGTGAAGGAGAGAGAGAAAATGAGAGAGAGTATTTAAATGTGTGTGTAGTAGCAGTGGAGTATCTGCATTTAGCTGTGTCCAGAGCCTCATGTAGCCTGCCTTTATAAAAAATGTTTTGTCCACACTGAGAATTGTTCTTTTTACTAGGAAGCTCATGGCGTTTATAAATAGCAACGCATCCCTCTCTTTTAGAGATGTACAACTAACTGGCTCTTATTAAACCTTTAAAAAATCTTCTGTTCATTCACTTTCGTACAGGCTATTAAGAAATAAAGTTATTATTAAAAGAGGACAGAAGTGTCGCACTTGATGTAAAAACAGTTCTAATGAAAATAAAAACAGTTTCAGGTTTGAGGAGGCTGAAGAGGAAAAACCCCGGATTTCTTAATTCTAGGATTTTATATATCGAGTCTCTACAGAGTTTCATCTTTGTGTTATTGATATTTTATTTATTCCTTGGATGAGGACAGTTTTCTAAACATCATCCTTGGCTCAGTTGCTGGAGTTCCTCTAACCAATAATCCCCACTTTTTTGTTTTGTTTGCCAAAACAGCTTCATTTGAACTTGCTGTGTCACCCAGATGATGGACTTGTGTCCCCTTGGAGGGAAACATCACTACAGATCATTACAGAGCCACGATGAATAAACATGTTTTGCAGGACGACCCCACCTTCATCCACAGGGCTCAGAGGCTCACTTGGAAATAATGGAAATCATACAGCATGCTATCATACTTTCACACTCACCAGATCTCAACCCAGTAGAATCCCAGTGAACGATTTGTCAAGTAAAGCTCTAGACTAGCACCATTATTAAAAACAACTGATGGGGGGTTTATTCCCTTTGAGAAGTGTTGAGTTGATCCCAAATGTAATAACTCAAGACAAAACATGTGGCCACAAGCGATGATTATCAGGGTCCCAGAACCTTTAGCAAATATCGCCCCCAGTGGCCAGTTCCTGCTGAGTAACGCAGAGCAATTAATGTGACATAGCTGAACATAAAGCTGCTCACAAAATGTAATAAATATAAATGTAATAAATATAAATCAACTTTTGCTAAAACCTTTTTACGTAACCCAATATAGATTAAACATGACATAGAGATACGTGGAAGACTGAGCTTATAAACAGAGCTAATCTCGCTAAGTTTTCGATCCCACATGTATAAAGCAGTCAGTCATGTGTTGCTGAATCCTGAAGGCGTGCAAAAACTGCATGAATCTCCTTTGAACAGTTGATATTGAGATGTTTCTGCTACTTCTGCTCTGTAAAGACTTCATAACGCCTCTAATCTGAGCTGCTGTTAATTGGTCATTTTTCAGGCTGATAACTCTAAATGAACTTCTCGTCTGCAGCAGAGGTAGGTTTTGGTCTCGTCCTCCTGGGACGGCCTTCATGAGAGACAGTTTCATTATGGTGCTGGACGGATTTTGCAAATGCACTTGACACAATACTGTTCTTGCAGGAACTATTACAGAAAGGCCGACCTCTGTGTCTTACAATAACAACTAACTGGTGTTTTTCTTGTTGTTACGTAATTACCTAATTCCATATGTGTTATTTTATAGTTTTGAAATCCACAGTATTGTTGTAGAATGTAGAAAATAAATCACTAAACAAAAACAAAGAAATTTGCAAGTGTTGGGTAAATATATCTAATAAAAATGTATACAAGGGTAAAAAATCCAGGGTGTAGGTATGACAGCAGCTGTATGCGTGGAACAAGGAGTGTGAAATGAGATGATGATGTGTGTGTGTGTGTGACATCAGCAGTGTTAATGTTTAAACGTGAAAAATTAGTCCTCATTTATGTGTAAATAAAAACCAGCAATGTGCAACCTATGAGTCATGTGCAAATGTGCTTCACACTGCTGAGATGTTCGTCAACAAATTTGAAAAAATAAACCACAAATCCTACGGCTTATTATCCTAAGAATTATTTTGCAGAATCCTTAGAATCCTCAAGGGTTCGATTCCCACCTCAGGGTGTGTGTGTGTGTGTGTGTGTGTGTGTGTGTGTGTGTGTGTGCTTGTGCCCTACAATAGATTGGCACCCTGCCCAGTGCAGGATGTACCCCACCTCGTGCCCGGGGTCCCCTGGGATTGGCTCCAAGCCTGGTGCGACGCCTGTGTAAGTGGTATAAAGAGTGAGTGAGAGAGATGAAGTGAGTTTTTCACTGCTTGTGGCTGATAAGGACATGGACTACAATGTGGAACCGTGTGTTACTGTGCCACCATTGGGCTCAAGGGGACAATTTCATGTGCCTGAGTGTGTATGTGTGTGTGTGTCACAAAAGTGGCCTAAATAGTAAAGAATAAAACTGAAAGTAAGTTGATGGAAGTCAGGGTCACTGGTCACTATTGAACACATGAGTACGATGCCATTAAGTGACTGGCACAGCTCCCTCAGCTCGTCCACACACTGACCACGGCTACGGGTCCTCACTCCGGCAGCAGGAGGTCAGCGACGTTCTCGACCAAGCAGGCAGGACGTCTACAGTACGTCTAAACTCAAGATACAGGAAAAGTGTCTCAGTCGTAAACACAGACAGAAAGGCTGGTGTACGTCAGGGTGGCACTGCCAGGGCACCTGCACACTACAGACAGTCTGGTGTCAGAACGAAGACTGTGTAGACTTTACCAGCTTGTATACACACACACACACCAGTTACGCCTTCTCAAACTCCTGGCCAGAAATGATATTTGCTAATTTGGGCCTGGAAAAGGATGCAAGTGTATTTCCCCCTCACACACACACACACACACACACACAGTCAGGAGATGGAATTGAGAGGCAAATGGGAAGAACCCCCTGATGGGACACTGATCACTCCAAGGCCGGCGTTCACACCCAGATCAACATGAAACACAGAAACCTCAATGCTACTTACTAAACCATCACACGCACACACACACACACACACACACACACTTACCCTTCTGACGGAAACAACCTGCTTCACTGGAAACTTTCCACTGCGCACTTTGTTCGAGGTTATTTCAGAGCCGAGGCTGCTGGGAATTTCCCATCAAGTGCAAAAGGTTTTTGTTTCTCCCCCCGATGGAGCGGAGGCTTTCCTCTCGCCGCATGATTTAGTCTTCACGTCCTCCTCCACTGCACTCACAACGCGCGATCAAGAAAAGACAACGGACGCAATGAAGTTGATAGAAAATGATTTATGTAACACTTGCAAAAGAAATGCAAAAAAAAAACAAACAGAGAAAATACACGTCTGTGTCGGGGGTGAAGATGCGCAGGTGAACAGGGCGAGGAAGGTCAAAGGGCACGTTCTGTCAATCAAACTGTCTATCAATATTGTTGCTTTTTCTCTTAATGAATTTAAAAAACGTGTCTTTTCTCGCGATTGACATTCAGAAATAAAAGTAAAAGTAGTCGCGGGTGTGCAGGAGCTGATGTGCGTCTCAGCAGGTCAGGGTTACGATGGATGCGTTTAGGACTAGAACCTCAGCGCAGTGACAGGAGCAGATGTACCAAATATCAGGTGTGTTAATGGCTGAATCTAATGTTCAGTACGTAATGAAGATGTTACATTCACATTAATAAAACTAGGTGTTAGTTTATAGACCACAGACACCCCGATGCAACGTCAAGCACAAAGCCTTCAACATTTTCAAAGCTCTTTCAAAGCCACCATCACTGGACATGGTTTAGCATCTTCCCATTTAAACCATGGAGGTCGATCTATCAATGCAAATTTGGTATTAGATGGAACTCAGCGTCCAACACACACAAACACTCACTCACACACACACACACACACGAAATAAACAGCTATCGCTTCACATACTTTCATCCTGAGAATAAATGTAGTAATTTATTTAATGTGATCAGAAGGTTCCAGGTTCAAACCCCAGCACCACCAGGTTACCACTGTTGGGCCCTTGACCGAGGCGCTTATGCCAAATGCTGTAAATGTTTACGCCAAGACAAAATTAGAGTTTGGTGCAAACGAGGTACAACATGAGGAGGTGATTTAATGAGAAAATGTAAAACCTTTGCAATCGAGATGACGACAACGACGATGATAATCATTATTGGATGAGGGCCACCAAAACTGGGAAGCCCTGGGTCAGGGGGATCGGGAAAAAAGCTAAGTAATCTGTTAAAGTGAAAGCGTGTGCGGGTTACGGCATGGTCTGGGGTGCCGGTGTCAGAGATGGAGGTCTTTGGAAAACATATTGTCCCCAACAATGAGCAAGACCAACGTCAGGGCTGATTAGGATGATGATTCTCCTGAAACTCATGGAATGTTCCTGATACACTATATAAAAGTATTTCCCCAAACCTGCAATGACATTGTGTCCAAATAGATACACTTCAATATGGAGTCGGTCCACCAGTTGGTTTTGTAGCTCTAACAGCTTCCACTCTCCTTGGAAGGCCGTCTGCAAGATGTTCTGTGGGAATTTGTGTCCACTCATTCTGTAGAGCATTTCTGAGGTCAGACACTGATGTTGGATGAGAAGGTCTGGCTCACAATCTCCAGTTCCAAAGGTGTTCGATGGTGTTGACGTCTCAGGTCTCTGTGTTGGGGCCGGTCGAGTTCTTCCACACCGAACTCATCAAAACCACGTCTTTATGGTGCTTGCTTTGTGCACTGGAATGTTGGGATAGAAAAGGGCTCCCAACAAACTGTGGACATAAAGCTCATAAAAAGCACAGCATTGTCCAAGACGCCTTAGCTGAAGCATTAAGATTGTCCTTCACTGGGGATAAGGGGCCTGATTAATGGAAACACCTGAATTCAATAATTAACAGGTTTGGCCAAATACTTTTGTCCACATAAAGAAAAAAACTTTGGTTCTGATATTTAATTTAGTAACAGCTGAAGACCAGGAAGAGCAAGATCGCAGATACCTACATCACAACTCAGAGAGACACTCTAATGTTCTTCAAACTGGATTAAGCAAGTTAAAGACTTTGATATTTTTAGAGGACGTCCCAAAGCTGGTGCTGCTTGTGCCATGTGAGGCATCACATCAGATTTATATCTCACCGTCCTCCATCAGCGTGGCAGTCTCCGCACTGGTCTTGTCCATGGAGCAAGTGTTCAGTCTCCGCACTGGTCTTGTCCATGGAGCAAGTGCTCAGTCTCCGCACTGGTCTTGTCCATGGAGCAAGTGCTCAGTCTCCGCACTGGTCTTGTCCATGGAGCAAGTGCTCAGTCTCCGCACTGGTCTTGGCGATGGAGCAAGTGTTCAGTCTCCGCACTGGTCTTGGCGATGGAGCCAGGTGTGACCAGGATTTTGGGTTCACTTGGACGTTACCAAACCAACTCCTGAGGGCGCTGCAGAAGCACTGTCCGGGGGTCACACTCTTAGCTCTCGCTGTCGATTTTGCATAGCAGCAAGGCAATGCGGTAATGACACACACACACACACACACACACACACACACACACACACACACACACACACACACCACACAGGGCACAGAACAGCAGACGGGTACTGTGTTATGGCAGCTGGATCACACAGTCACTTATACAGTATCGGCTGTTATTGACAAAACTGTACAGAGACGCCGCTCCTCGTTAAATGCCTCGTTATACCTTTATAAATAGAAACATATTGAATTTCTGTTCAAAGACAAAAGTGCAAAAAAGGGAGTTTTTAACAATTTCTTTCTCAAAAATGAGTTCTGTCTTCACAAGCTCGTAACATTATAAAGAATTTATGAAGAAGATCATCTTTAGTGGAGAAAAACAAACAGGGCAGAATCTTAGATCCTGATCTTATCGCTACAGGTTCAGATCTCAATAATAATAATAATAATAATAATAATATCACATTAAACAGTTAGAAAGAACAATCAAACTAAATTGAAAATTAGTGAAGATGTAAATAGCTGGCATTCTGTACACAGACATCTTGAAACTCTCGAGTGGAACTTCATGAGCAGGTGAGGATGATGAGGATTCGCAGCGCGGCAGGAGTTCACTGAAAATGTTAACAGGTTAGGAACAACTCGAGGCCTCGATTCACCTCCGTAGCTCCTAAAAGCTGCAGTTTAGCCTCGTTTTTATTTTGCGCCTCTTAAAAATCATACAAGAATTAAATTCAATCATAAGAAAGAAAAAAAAAAAAAACTCTTTTTTTCTCTATAAACCATTTAAAGATCAGGGAAGACCGAAGCTTCTAGATTACGCTCTGAAAGACACTAATAATAAATATATTTATATATAAAACAGATATGCACTCGTATTTCCAACAATAAGGTGTCTATTATTATAATAATACTTAAACTCATTTAGAGTGACATAGAAATATATCAGCCATAAGCCGTGTACGTTAGGGAAAAATAATTAATGTGGGATAAATTATTATACAAAAAATGAACATTATGCTAGTTTGCTTTCCAACTTGGAGCCGAGTCGTGCACTTTGTGCATTCCTCAGTGACACTTGTGACAGAGAACTCCGAAATACTCAGAAAAACCTGAATTCACCCTCTTTTTTAAAAAAATACAGCTTTCCAAAACAAAAAGAAGAAGAAAAAGCATCTATAAAAGATTCCCTTGGTGGAACGCTTTGTGTTTGTCTGTGTGTGTTTTGTGTTTTCCTCCTCTGCAGTCCAGGTCCGACGGGACGCTAAGTGCACTTTAGATCCGGTCAAGTCCGAAGAGCCCGTCTCGCTCTCACGGCACGCTGACACACACACACACACACACACACACACACGCACACACACACGTCCAACCTGTTAGTCTTTACTGCCCGAACCATTAATCATAAAAACAATAATAATAAAACTCGCCGGAGATGTTATGATGTACAAACAGCCGCGCGGACTCTTAAACATCTGACGCGGCATCGTAGGTGTCCACAAAGACATGGCAGTTCGTTACTGGTCTCACGGAGATTTCCAGTATGACCAGTTTCATTCCACTTTGCAGTACCTTGTAACAGACAAACGAAGGACTGAGGACACAATGGGCTCCACGCGGGGGCGGGTGGGGGCTTCACCGCGCAGGTTTAAGGTCATCGGAAAGGACTGGGGGTTAAAGGTCACTGCCGCACAGCTGCTTTACGTCTTCAACCTCAGCCAGTGTCACTGATGCACCTTGGACTGCAAACACACACACACACACACACACACACACACAGCAAATGCTTACACACCTCTTAAACTGCAGGGATTTTTAGACCAAATGTGATACAGCAAGTCAAAAATCACACTGGGTGCGTAAGTATTAGGGCTGCAGCAACGAATCGATTAAATCGATAAAAACAGATTACTAAAAGCGCTGGCAACGAATTTTATAATCGACTCATTGTGTCGCGCGACACGAAGACGTTTGATTATTAAAAAAACTTTAGTTGATGTCGGAGTGGAGCGAACACACTCGGTCTCGCGCGCTGATGCTAGCAGAGTTCGGCGACTCAGACAGGGCGGAGCGGCGGTAGAGGAAAGATACATGGCGGAGGCAGAGAAATCAGTAATCTGGTCTCTCCTGCCGGGTCTTAGTGCTCCTCTCTCACTGATATAATCAACACGCGAGTTATGCTCGTAATCCAAGGTTCCATTGTGTATATTTGGCAGATATAAAGCATACAGTACAGACCAAAACTTCTCATCCATCTGTCAATGTGTTTTCTTTATTTTTATGACCATTTACGTTGGTAGATTCTCACTGAAGGCATCAGAACTATGAATGAACACATGTGGAGTTTGTACTTAACAAAAAAAGGTCTCCACAGTCACCGGACCTGAACCCAATCGAGATGGTTTGGGGTGAGCTGGACCGCAGGGTGATGAAGGCCAACACGTGCTAAACACCTCTGGGAACTCCTGTACTGTACATGTTTTTTTGTGTTAGTCCATTTGTATTTTATTTTATTATTATTATTGTTATTATTATAACAGCTCAAGGAGCAACATGTTTGTGCACTTTCTAAAGATTTTGAAATGTATTTTTTATCCGATTCATAGAAAAAATAATTGTCAGATTAATCAATTATTAAAATAATCGTTCGTTGCAGCCCTAGTAAGTATGCACACCCCTGAGCTAATGTACTCCGTCTAACTTGACTAAAGCTTCAGTCCGAGCTGAAGAGAGCACAGCACAGTACGATGCTAACACCACCATGCTTCACCACAGGTGTTTATCTGCTCAGAATGCGTCACGCGTTAGAGGGACGCGCTGGCTTTATGTGTCTCAGAGCAAGGACACGCTAGCTTTCACCCTCTCTTCATGAACGTGGACAGAAATTAAAGGTATTCTTTAAAAACAACGTTATTCTTACTCTATACTTACTCAGACAGAGCTGCTGTAATTCACACCGTCTGGTTCGAGAACTCCTCGTGGTCTGGTGCACATTTCTCTATTTTACATTAATTATGCATAATATGATGTGTATAACACAAACACAAGAAAAAATGAGGCTTTGTTCAGTGTAATGTGATTACAGTGAGCGTACCACTAATGACTAAATGCTCACCAGTCTGGAGAGGGCGCTGTGGGACGCCGCTTCCGCTGCTGAGGACAGTAACGCAGTGCCACTCTTCTGGAAGATTTCGTTGTGCGCTGTGGTTTTGGTCACTTTGCCAACTCGCTCCGTGCCCGAGGATTTGCGTTTGCGCCCCTCTGCGGATCCGCACGGCAGCAGGTTCTGGGCCGTAACGGCCCCGTGATTGCCCTTTGGCACCGGGGGTAGGTTCAGATCGATGCTGGTGTATCTGTCCAGGTTGCTCAGGCCCTGACTCCCCGCCGGCGGGCCGGGTTTGGACCGCATGCTCAGGGCTGCCGTGCCGTTGCTCGTGAAGTGAGCGGGACCTGGAAGATGGTAGCTGCTCCCGTTCCTTTTCTCGGCAGCCGGAGGTGCCTTGTGCTTCTTCAACAACACGCCAACCGCAGAGGTTTTTAATGGCCTGTCTGCTTTGTCCAGCTGCATTCTAGATTCCTGGAGGCAGATGATTCTGGTGCCGTTCTGGGAGAAAGGGGCGGAGCAGGACACAGTGGAAATACAGTCAAGGGATGGAGTGGGGCTGGGAAGAGGAGACGACGTGTCGGACACGCTAGGCACGCTGTCCGCCGCTAGAGGGACTTTCCTGCAACACACAAGAAAAGGATGATGACATCATCAGGCACAGAACAAGCCCTCATCACACCAACAGCACTCACGCGTCTGAAGTCTAGGCGTCACACACAAGTGAAACCCTGTGCAGTGAAGCTGCAGGCGTGTCCCCTCACCTCCACATCTGAGCGTTGACGTGCTTCTCCACCATGCAGTGCAGCGCGAGCCTCATCCTGTCCCAGTGTCTGTCGAACACGTAGTGGCCACGCCCCATCAACCGGCTGCTGAACGCACAACACTGACCGGAGGGAAGCACACGGGAACATTACTCACTTCACAACATTACTATAGTCAGATATAAAGCAGTGCACACACACACACACACACTTGAATAATTCCCTACTGGCCCTATGACTGGCTCTTGTATACAGCGACAAGCGATCACGTGTCCACTACATTAGCAGCTCGTGCTGAGAGAGGACGCGTGGATTTGACGTCTCCTGAACGACTCGATGTTGAGGAAACCGACAGGAGCAGGAGCAGGGGGGGGGAGGGGGGGGGGAGGGGGAGGGGGGGGGGAGGGGGAGGGGGGGCGGTGAGGGGGAGGGGGTCTGCAATCGTGTGTTAAATTTAATTTTGAATTATACAGCTCTGGAAAAACACAAGAGAGCACTGCGGCGTAATCAGTTCCTCATGCTGGTTTTGTTCTTACAGGTGCACGCAAAGATTCTGTTTCATTTTTTTGTGATCTGCTGACAATAATTTCTCTTAAATTCTAAATACAACTGTCGTTATTTACAGTGTATATTTAAAGGCTATTACATCATCACAGCACATCAAAATAAGATATTTATCAGTATTTGTAGAGCTTTAACTCAAATAACTCAAATAAAACAAAATGCAAATAATTAGTAAACACATTGTGTTCATGCTTTGGCTAAATAACGTTAATAAATCAGTATTTGGTGGAATAATAACCCTGAGTTTCATGTGTTTTGTCTCTCCACTAGTTTTCTTCCGCTCTTTCAGCAGTAAAGCAAACAGCTCAGCTTCACCTGATGGTTTGTGACCCTCCATCTTCCTCTTGATGACGTTCCAGATGTTTTCGACTAAATTGCGCTGCTCTCTTATTTGTTTTCCAAAACTGTATACAAGAACCTGAGACCGATCCGATCCTCCAGGGATCCGTTTCAATCCGGCTGAATTTTAATACAATAAAACATCAGCATACGGATTTAGACAAAATTTATACGAATTTAATCTCCGGGAACCTGTTCTGAAGATGACCAATTTCCAACACTATCAGGACTAATCAGAACATCTATTCAGCTCTCGCGGCCTCAGCAGATCCGTCGCGCGTAGCTTTTGGCCGCATGCTGAAGGCAACGTCTGTATCGTGTGTTGACTTTTTCAAAACGGCTTTCGCTGACTGAATTTTATAATTATTTTTTTTTTATTTGCTTCGCTTGGCTTTCCATCGACGTAAACAAGTATTGAACGGCTCCCAGATGGACTTCGGTTCGTCCATTTGTTTATTCTTGCAGAATTTAAATTCCTGATGCGAACATTCGTGAGTCAGAACCTCCGTACGCCGAGGATCGGCTATAATCATAAACTGCTGTAGGGGTTCACATTCGTCTGCTGTCTGGCTGAGGTCAGTCTTTATTACTCGTTAATATTCTGTAGCTTCCTTTTAGCCTAACCTCAGTTCTTAGCTAACGCTAGTGTGAAAGCTGGTGCAGGTCACCTTTACAAAGAGGAGTTTGATCACTCTGGTTCTTCATTCTCGTGCTTAATGTGAAGTTTAACTGAAGCTTTTGCCACATGATTTGCTGCACGATCGTCTAGACTAGAGAACTGCATGAGCGTGCAGGTGTAAAGGTGTCCCTAATAAAGTGGACAGGGAGTTTATGTTATAGAGCTCTGAATATTTTAAACTTACAGTAAAACCCTGGATTATGAGCAAAAACTTTTAATAAAGTTTAACTTGATAAACGAGCGAGGTCCTCCAATACGAGTAGTGCACATCAGCTTTGTCTGCCAGGCGTCACATGATCACGCCTGAGCCGATGGTTCATCTCTCTCTCATGCTGTGGGATTGTGGGTAATCGTCTCCCATGCTAGGTCTCAGCGCACGCGTGTCCCTCGTGTAGTCAACATCTGACCCGTGCACGCAGGTACTGTTTACTAAAATACTGTGACTGTGCGTGAGTGTGTGTGTGTACATTTTATTAAAGTTAGTGTCCAAGTGTAGTGACTGTTCTTTAGGAACTGTACTGCAGCAACGGGGACGTGAAGAAAACGGTAAAAAAATACTGCAGCAGTGCAGGAGATGAATCTGTTTAATGACAACGAAACGTCACATTTACGCCAAATTGTCAAAAGGAGACGAAAGTGAGAGTCATTAGAGAGATTCACTGTTAAAGTCACACCAAAAGGAGAAGTATCGAATAGAGAGAGAGAGAGAGGGGGGGGGGGATGGAGGAGGAGGGGGTGTCATCGTGTAGGACAATTTTCACACACACGGAATCACTGCTGTCCATCAGACAGCCAACAGAGAGCCGTGATTCTGTTAGTGTGTGTGTGTGTTAAAGTAACCCCTCCTCCTCCTCCCGTCCCTCTCGTCTTACTCACACCAGCACGAGTCTTTTCAAAGGTAAAGTGCAGGTTAATCTGTTTTATTTGGATTCATCATTTTTATATGAATGTTTTTGGGTTGTGCAATTAAACAGTACAAGCACGCTTCCGGAACAAAATTATGCTCGCAACCCAATGTCCAACTGGATTTAGACTTTAGAAAGGTATTTAAATTAGTCCTACTGAAAAGACTGGAAAAAACATATGAGGGGCGTTCAAGTCAAACCGGGACTTGTGATGACGTTTCTGGTGAATGAAGGTGTAAAAGTGATGGACATTTACAGAAGACTTCAAGCGCGGTACGGTGACGAGACTCTTAGTCGCAGTAAAACATCTGAACGGTGCAAATGTTTTATAGGAAGCTGTACATCTGTGAATGCTGATCCTGGCCGAGGTCTGATCGCAGCCCACAGCAGTCGTTCCCCTGAAGATTCAGGATAATGGAGCGGCTGATCCTTGAAAGCTGACGGAGACTACAGTATGTGTGCACAGTTCCCACAGTCACTCATTCACCAACACCACTTGCACATTACAGGAACTCTGCTGGGAGTTATTGCCACATCCCCCGTATAGTCTTGACCTCAATCCAAGTCATTTCCACAAAGAGTTCCTGGGAGGCCGGTGTTTCAGACATGTATCATAGCTCTGGCGTACTGAGAAAATTCTACCTTGATGGTGTCCAAGCACTTGTGACACACTCTGATAAGCGCATTAGTGTATCAGGGGATTTAATAGAGTAATAAAGGGAGTTCTTACACTCAGAACTGTGTTATCTTGTTCTGCACAATCAAAAGTCCCGGTTTGACTTGAATGTCCCTTGTACATATATATATATATATATATATATATATATATATATATATATATATATATATTTTTTTTTTTTAGTGTAACTCATCACTCACTCTAGATTAAGCTGTATTCCTGGACTACTGCTTTATCCACTACGTCAGAAACTACATGATCTCACATCAACTGGTACTAGAACTCATAGAGGATTAATAATGCCAGTGTTAACATATGCCAGTCACGATGCCACAATAATGCCAGTGTTGCTCTTACACTAATGGGCCGTGGGTGGTAAGAGGAATAATGGCATGAACTTTTCTCCAGTTCCTCAGCAAACTCAGCTTCCGCCTCATCGCTGGAATCGTGGATGTCCACACCATATCTGTGGCAGCTGGGGATTTGATCAGGGTCGTGAAGAGTCGTAGAACTGAGAACCACTGCACCCCCACCACCAGAGCCTCTGAGATATAGAATAAGTTGATAAGTAATAAAAAAAAAAAAAATAAAGATAAGAAATAGAAACAGGAGAAAACAGGAGGGAACTGGTACAGTATGATGGACCAGGTGATGGATAACAGAAGGAGAGAAGAGGGGTTTAAAATCAACAAAAGAGAAAGAACATTTCTAAATTAAAAACATTGGCATGATGTTTTTCTTAAAGCTGCAGAATAACGGTTTCCTTTCACTGGAACTAAGAGACTCAAACTCTTAACCTGCTTCACCTGCTGGGCTTTCTCACATCAACTGCTTGCTCGAGATCTTCCACACCATTTCCACTGGGTTAAACCATGGGCTTTGACTTGGCTGTGCCAGAATTTTACCTTGCTGCTACACTCTAGACTTCATAGGTTCATCAATAATGATAGGATGTCCTGAATGCGAGGCAGCAAAGCCGCCCCAAACCCCAGTACTGCCCCTAACATCCACAACCCTTTGTCTTTTATCTCATTTTACAGCTGAGCAGTTGAGGGATAAGGACCTTGCTTAGGGGCCCAAAAGTGGCAAAGATGCTGGGGTTTGAACCTGAACCCTTCCGATCATTATTCCAACAACCACTGAGCTACCCCTGCCTATGGTCTTTGCATGATGGTTGGCTCATGAGCACTGACAGCCTCAACACCTGCATGTCCTGTAGATCCTGTAGACGTCGCCCTCAGGGTCTGTGTGACTTCCTGGAACTTTATTCACTGGGTCCCTAAAGCAGGTTGTCCTGAATTAACACTCGGTGAAGTGACACTGAAGACCCAAGTTCATGTCACTGAAACCCGAGAGGTTCTGCTCAAATCACTCCTGATTGTCATCCCTTTTACTGAAGCACTTTAATTACGCCTTTCCCAAGTTCACACACCTTTTATCAAACATAAAACTGTTTTACTGTTGGATAATTTTGCCCAATGAAGTAGAAACTGTAAAGCTGTAAATTCTGTATCATGCGTTTTTATTTGCTTCTTATTATCTTAGATAAAGATCGAATCTACGATTTCTGCACAACTCTATGCAGAAAATTGTAAACAGTTCACAAATATTCAAGCAGCGCTGTATATGTATTAGAGCTGGAGAAAAAAAACAATCTTTATTATTATTATTATTATTATTATTAGGTTTGCATTTGAGGTGGTGAAATGTTGCAGTTCCTCTATAATCCTACAGGTGGTGCACTTTGAAAAAAATCCCACATTAGCAGGCAGCAAAACCTCGTGTGTGGGAAAAGTTAATTATTGGTAATAAATGTATAGAGTTGTGATACTAACAGGATCGTCATTAGAATCTAATCAGTCTCTGGGTATCGTGATGATACAGTATATTATCGACTGGTCCCTGGTGGTTCCCACCCCTAATATACACAGTACCAGTCGAACGACGTTTAGACACACCTTCTCCTTCAGTGTTTTTATCTTCATTATTTTCAACATTATAACATTAATACTGAATTTAAATCCTATATATATCCTACGTAAGCACACATATGGAATTTCAAACAAAAAACAACTAAACAACCCAGAATGTGTTTTATATTTTAGATTGTCCAAAGTAGCCACATTTACAGTAGCTTTGATGAAGAAACCATTACTTCCTTCGGTCCGATTTTTGGTTCTAGCCCTGAGTCTTAGACATACTGTAGAGAGGGTGAACAGACGGGTCCAGAACATGTGGTTCTGATTATGAAGCACGGAGGAGGCGGAGGTGAGATGGTTTGGGGTGCTTTGCTGGTGACGCTGTTGGTGACTTAGTCAAAACTTAGGTCACATTTAACCAGCACAGCTACGGCACAGCATGTGTTTTCCAACAGGACAATGACCCCAAACACAGCTCTAGCTTACAGAAGAGCTACTGGTCCAACATGGAGAATGATGGAGTGCTGCATCAGATGACCTGGCGTCCACAACCACCCCATCTAAACCCAGCGGAGATGGTTTGAGATGAGTTGGACGTGAAGGAAAAGCAGGGAACAAGAACTCGACACCACTAGAACATCCTTCAGGATTGTTGTAATGAAAGCAAAAGGTGGCTAGTATGAAGAATCGAAAATGTAAAACATATTCTGGGTTATTTAACGTGTTTGTTAATTCTATATCGGATCTGACAGCATTTTAATGTCTTCAGTATTAAAATAGTGTGGAAAACAAAACAAAAAAACACTGAATAAATAGGTGTTTCCAAACTTTTGACTGGAATTTTATACATAAATTTTCTCTCTTTTTTTTTGTATTTATTTATTTATTTTTATCAATTTTCTCCCCAATTTTTAGTCGTAGCCAATTCCTCCCCGTCACTAGGGGGCTCCACATTAAGGCTGCTACTACCACTCAGCCGGGAGGGCTGAAGACTATCACGTGTTTCCTCCAAACCGCGTGACGTCAGCCGATCGCATCTTTTCGAACTGCTTGCTCACGCACCATTAGGGGCGGGGTAACACACTCGGAGGAAAGCGCTATCCGCTCCTTCCGCCTGCGCGAGCTCACAGACGCTCCTGATTGGCTGTAGAGCCGTGATTAATGTGGGAGCACTAAGTACCTCTCATCCCTCCCCCCCCTGAGAGAGCTCAGCCAATCAGCTCTCTCTAGACCTCCGGCTGCGAGAGGAAAACAGCATCACACGGGGTTCAAACCAGCGATCTCCGGATGATAGGGCGAGAACTTTACCACTGTATTTTTATCCACAAACAACACCAAACTGTCCAGGTTTTAAAACATGGTGTTATGATGTGGACTTATGATCTGATTTTTGTGTTCCAGAAACCAAAACTGAACTTTCTGACCATGCACACCACCACCTGAGGATCTCTCTGTACATAACGATGGACCACTGACTAATTCTGTTAAATTGAGATCGATGGATTCTGCGTAAGTATAATTAGGATAATAATTTTGCTCAAAACCTGGTTGCCTTTGCCAAGAGGTTAAAACTGGGTTAAGACACAGATTTGCTGAAACATGAGCTCTGAACTGAGAAGTCCAACAGCACAAAATAAAAAAATTTTAAAAACTGGCATGGAGTTCAAGATTATGTACAAGCACATTGAACCTCGTTGGACATTACAGACACTCATTACAGAGCCTCTGTGGTGTTTTTTGAGGGTGTCAGGAGATTTGCAACAACAATGGCCAATTCATGTTGCTCATTTAACAAAGATTAACGTATCCCTCAGTTCAGTGATTTCAGAACACTTTGACCCTTCCTTTCATTTGTGCTCGTACCTGTGCGTGTGTGTGTTGGCCAGGCGTAGTTTGAGAGTGGGTGTGGTCTTGCCATTGTGACATCCCGAAGGCGTACTGGAAGGAGGACTGGGCGGCCGGCTCGACTGAGCCGACTGGCTGCTCGCCGCCTCCTTCTTTTGGCCCGCGTCTTTCTCCTTAGCGCGGCCCTTATGCTCAGCCAGGAGAATGTCGAAGTCCTTCTTCCGACCTGGGACTGTACGGCGATGAGTCAAAGAGTGGGTCTGCACACACCACACACCAAACCGCACCATTAGCTGGGCAGAAACCTCTCATCTTACGATGAGTAACACATCCAACATTAATAAAACATGAAGCATCTGACTCAAACATGCAACACACCTTACACGTGAGAGATCGTGTGCACGGCCGCTTGCTCTCGGGATCTACGACTCCACAGTGTTTATTCGGATCATAGACTCTACCTAAAACACAAACAACCGGTAAGATGTGATCATTTAGACAGGCAGTCCCCAACTTACGTACAAGCTCTGTTCCAGGAGCACATCCGTAAGTCCGATTTGTTCCTAAGTCCAACAAAGTGCGCATTTTACCCCTTTATACAGTGTAAAACGTACCAACTTGATTTACAGTAATCTTGACTAATCTTGATCTGTCCCCTTTCAATACACTGCCATCATGTGGCGAAAAACCGTAACCGCACCTAAGGAAATTCATCTCAAAGTGAGGTGTTGTCTCTGCAGGGAATACGGGACGCCTTTTTGTCTCAGAGCTGTTTTCCACTGTATTGGACTGTGAACCCTGATTTGTTGAGGATGTTCCGAAATTAGGATTATTCACTATCAGGACAACTTACACTCACACACACACACACACACACACACACACACACACACACACACACACACACACACATACCGGACTTTAGACATTTTATACATTCACTTACACACTGAAATTATTGTATATAATTGTAAATATTGGTATCTGGTGCACTCCAATGTCTATTTATTGCCAAATTTGTTTTAAATTGCTGAAATTTGAAGAAAATGTTTAAATCCATATTCTTTAAATGATTCATTTAAATCAATCATTTACATAAACACCCAATTACCCATATACTGTACAGTATATGTCTAATTTACCCTAATTACCCTCATGTACATAAAATATACCCTTATTATCCTTATGTACATTTCATTCTAAAAAAATAAAAAATACAATAATAATTTATGCAGCTGCGGTGTTTTTGAGTGAATAAACGAAAAGCTTTGAGGGCACTACTGTTCTCAGTTCTAATAAACGAGGAGGAAATGATTATGTGAGTGTAGATGTGCCTGAGGATACGGCAGACTAAATATTATTATAATAACTTGAACTATTTTAACAGAGGAAAGGACAGATCATGATGTTTGCCTTTTGAAGCACGAGTGCTGATGCTCATAAACGAGCTCGTTATGAGAAGTCAACCTGCAGCAGCGGTGTACAGCCAGGTCCATAAGTATTGGAACAGTTTATATAGGTTATTTTTTCCCCCTCTGTATACCAAATTTGAAATTAAGTCATCAGGATGTGATTGACGTGTACAGTCCAGAACTCTCCAAAGATGTACCAATGAGTGTGAACAAAATGAGGACTCAGAGGAGACATGAGAGCATAAACTTTAGGAGTGGCCTCATACATGTCCACGTCCATCACTTCAACCAGCTGTGTTTGTTTGACTGATTTCTTGTGAGCTTGTATAATGCAGGGATTATGTAAAAGAATCATTATTATTATGTTAATTCCTAAGCAGTTAATGCAAGATGTTTAGTTAAAGACCCAGAGAAACTGCGTCCCTGTCCAAATACTTTTGGATCTAACCATATCGCTTTAAAAAACTTTAAGCAGCTTTTAATTTGAAAAATTCAGTCCAATCAATATTCACGCGCTCGTCTACGTGTCTAGCCAGAAAAAAACCGTGCCTGGAATTTGGTGAAAACGGCCACTAGGGGCGCTGCATGCACAGGGAGCTTAAAGATATAAACTCCTCTGTTAGTCATACTTTGTATATTATATATATATAATTGCTGTTACTGACATGGATTTGGATGATTTGACTGAAAAGCAAGTATTTTAAACTCCACTTCGATGAATAAAGGCCAGTAAGAAGGAGCAGTTTGTGGGTTTATGGCGAGTTTAAAGCACAGGCAGCTGGGGCTGGTTAATAACAGCACATAAATCAGGCCGAGGGTGAGGCCAAGGCCTGCACAAACAACATATGGTGAGGAAGAGCGATCCGATCTCCTCCAGTAACGAGAGCCTGCACACCACCTCGACACGCTGCCTGATAACTTTACTGAGTTCATCAATAACAACATCTTAGCAAACTGACTTTACTTTAGAGAGAATCGCTCCGCATGGCTACTTCATGTCCCTGACGCAGAACTCAACTGTAAATAGAAGAAATAAACACCATAAACACGTGATCTTCTCACCTGAAACTCTCCTGTTGCTGCTCTTCGCTCCGTTCACATTTTTCCGGTCAGGCGGAGAGGGCGACGCAGCGGGTCTCTTGTCCACCGAGGACGCAGAAGGAGATGCGGCTGGTCTCCTGTCCTGCGAGGACGGAGACGCGGTGAGCCGCTTATCCAAAGGAGACGACCGAGACGGGCTCGGCCGTCTGTCCGTCAGTAAAGGAGACGTGGTGGAGTTCGGCGTTAAGGTTCCCCGGCCGTTCACGAGCTTTTCCTGATTCCTGCAAGATGCTGGTGAAGCAAGGTTGGACTTCAGGGGCGAAGAGGACGGAGAGAAGGATGCAGAGGACGAGGAGGGGACGGAAAGCGATGAGCCGGCTGCGGATGGAGCGGAGCTGATTTTGACTTGCGCGCCGTCTGAGCGGCTGAAACAGGGCATCTTCTCCAGACTCACTACGGGTAAAGACACGCTATAGCGGGAAAGGAGGCGCGAGAGAGATTTATATATATATATACAGCATATATACACTGTAGCAGAATTAAAGTTGATGTGATGATGAGGATGAGGGTTTAGGGCACTGACCAGGGTTTGGTCCGAGCTCCTTTAGGGGGGTAGACGGCGAGCGGGGCTTTGCTGAAGCGCGAGTGCGGGTAGTCGCGAGGCACACGGAACGGCAGAGGCTCCACGTCGCTCTGACTCAGAGACATCTTACCCTTCAGCGGAACCAGAGGGGCTCGTGAACCACTTGCAGAATCGGGTCTCCTCTCTGTCGGACACGGAGAGAAGCGGAGATACGAATTAAAAATAAGGATGAGATTAACTGAGTGCTTGTTGGACTGACGAGTTCTCATGTACAACAAAGAATAAGAAAAGGACCTGAAGCTGATATATAATCACAAAAATAGTCATGATAATGATTATTATTATTATTATTATGATTATAAAGATGATAATGGTTTATTACTTAATAACAATGAGCCTGTGAAACTTTTCTCATGAGTTTTAACAAAATTCAGTCTGTTAAAGAAGGCGTGAATCAAATCCAAAAGTTTAGTCTTTCCAGCGGAATTAGACGCGTGTCTCCCATCTTTCAGTGGACAGCATTCATAAAACACCTGGTTTATATTTTACACTCTGCTTTATCTTTTATCTCTTCCGAATAAAAGTGCCGTGTTCCAAGGCGTTTAACACAACTAGACGGAAATTAAACCTGAAAGTCAGATTACGGGTCTAGAGCGAGAGCTAGAGCATCAGGCTGGGGCGGGGCGGTGTGATTATATTATTACTCACTGGCCACTTAACACCAATCCACCATGGGTTGAAGTACACCGTGCACCTTTAGAGTGTGAACAAAGTGAAGTGATGTAATGATGTCCATGTAACACGGACCAGAATCTCAAACACACTTTTGTCGCGCATGCAGTGAAGAACTGAGGCTGGAAAGGAGGTTCATAATAAAGTGCAGAAGAGACAGAGGACAGATGGAGTCCCCTTGAGGACCCGTACTGTTAGACTTACGGTTCTTGCTGTGCATGGCTTTGGAGGCTTCGGGGTGGGTGCGTGGGGGGGGGCGAGGGGGGGGGGTGGTGTTTATCCTCTCTACTCACTGTATGACTGGACCCCCAGTACCTGCCAGGACACAGGAGTACAAATGCGTTACACCCACAGGATAACACACACACACACACACACTTGTTTTTATAATACACACTGTCAGAGAGGTAATAATACTGTATTCCACACTACAGATCATTAAACTCTTCAACTCGGGAATGCAGAACTTAGTCTCCCGAACCCGGGACAGACGAGTGTAACATGCAGCTGGACTAAAACCACACCCTGATCAGGGGGGCAAATCTAATCCGAGTGAATCTGACTGAGCGTCTTTTTATCCCAGAAAGAAATCTTTGTCTCCTGATGGGCGTGGTCTCTTCCAGGATGAAGAAGGGTCACATGACGTGAGTGATGAGGGCGTTAATGATGTAACTCTCATGCTGCGCTCACATTCACACTCAGATTTAGTTTGATGGACGAGTTGAAAGATAAGCCGCTGTGTCACTCATGTTTAAAACCAAACCGCAACTTCATGGTAAATTTCAACTTGAAGCATGAAATGATTCACGTTCATATATTTTTTTAAAGAAATGTAATGTTTTTGGACTTACTATTATACTATTATAATAGGATTTATAAATCCAGCCTTTTAAAATAAACAGTTACTGCATCACTCAGAGATCAAACCCATTAACTGACGGCTGCTGGATATTCAGTTACCAAAACCACATCACTGCACCAACGGAAACTAGGAAGATAATATCTCCATTAACATGTGTGTGTGTGTGTGTGTGTGTCTCTTTCCCTCTCTCTCATATGCCACAAACACACATAAAACACACCGATCAGCAGTACCATTGTGACCACACACAGGAAACCTGCATCACCAGTTATACACCAGTAAACTGGAGACAGAATCCATGAGCCCGTCACTGGTTCACCAGACCTTCTTCCTTGAACCACTTTTGTGGGTCTACTGTAGGACTCCGGTGGCTGAGAAGTGCAAAACAAAATAACACAGAAAAAAATTCAAATGCCAAATCAGATTCATGTTTTCTGGCGTGTCTACATTACCGTTGTGTTTTTTGATTTGTTATTTTGTTTCCATTTCAATTCAATTCAATTTTGTTTTTTGGATTTGTTATTTTCTTTTGTACTTCTCAGCCACCGTACTCGACCACTTTAGACTGAGAACATCCCACAAGCGCTGCAGTTCTGAAAACAGATCAACCCTCATCCAGAGTGATGGGCGTGTCAGGGTAGACATGATGCGATGCTCCTTCATGTATAGTGTCGACTGTACAAGTGTCTCTGTGATGATCTGGTGTTGATCAGTTACTCAGGTTTAGACGCCGCAACGTTATGGGGCAATAAAAGGAAGTCAGCTGACCACCTGAATGTACAGAATCACCAGCGTATCACATCTGCTGAGTTTTTTATGTCTGAATGCAGAAGCCCATTTGTAAATGCGAGGTCAGGTTAGCTGATTATCTGGACCTCTGACAGGTTTGTTTTGGACACAGGCGGTGTCTGAGTGACAGGTTAATGAGTGACTTCACACGAGGTGTACATCTTCACCCTCCCTGTGTGATAGCTGATGGAGAGCCGTAACAGAGACGGGCTACGACTAAATGATGGAGAAATCTTTGGAGAAAGGTATTAACAGGTCTGTCAGTAATCAGGACTGGGCGTGGCAAGTGGGATTTAACTCAGCCTTACAAACATCACAGTTCACTCATGATTTAGCAAAGGGGGCAATAACTTTTTCACATAGGGCCAGAAATGTGCTGGCGTGTGTCAGAAAGCTTGGCAGCACATTTCTGACCCTATGTGAAAAAGTGATGCCAGGATGTGGTGAGAGCTACAGCATTATGATCTGTCTTATAAATAAACACCTTCGCTTTACCGAGTTGTGTCACACGTGGACAAAATTGCTGGGACCCTTCGGTTAACGAAAGAAAAACTCACAGTGATCACAGAAATCACTTTAATCTGATAATAAGTCAATTCTATGAATGTTAACCAATGAGGGGCGGTGTAGTGGTTATCACCGTCACCTCGTACCTCCAGGGTCTGGGTTCGATTCCCGGCCAGGCTCGATTCACGTCTCTGTGTGTATGTTCTCCCAGTGCTTGGTGGGTTTCCACCAGATACTCAAATTTCCTCCCACAGTCCCAAGACATGCAGGTTAGGCTAATTGGCGTTCCCCAATCGCCCGTTGTGTGTATGTGCCCTATGATAGAGGGGAGGGGTGTACCCTGCCTTGTGCCTCAAGTCTCCTGTGATAGGCTCCAGGTCCAAGTGGCCCTGAATACAGGATAAAGCGGTATAGAAGAAGAGTGAGTGAGATGAGTGAGTTAACCAATGAAAGTCAGACATCGCTTTTCAAACATGCTTCAACGGAATTATTTAAAGAAATAAACTCAAAAATGATGGCACCCCTAATTTAATACTTTGCTGCACAACTGCTCCAGTTGTTTCCAGGGGTCTTTTCCAGACGGCATGTTTCAGCTCTTCCCAAAGATGCGCAATAGGATTGAGGTCAGGGCCCATAGAAGGCCACTTAAGAATAGTCCAATGTTTTCCTCTTATCCGTTCTTGGGTGTTTTAGCTGTGTGATTTGGGTCGTTGTCCCGTTCCATGACCCAGGACCTGCGACTGATACCGAGCTCTCTGACACTGGCCAGCACATTTCTCTCTAGAATCCCTTGAGGGTCTCGAGATTTCATTGTACCCTGCACACATTCAAGACACCCTGTGCCAGATGCAGCAAAGCAGTCCCAGAACATAACAGATCCTCCTCCGTGTTTCACAGTAGGGACAGTGTTCTCGTCTTGATATGCTTCATTTTTCCATCTGTGAACATGGAGCTGATGTGCCTTGGCAAAACCTTCCATTTTGTCTCATCTGTCCATAGGACATTCTCCCAGAAGCATTGTGTCTTCTCAACATGTAGTTTGGCATATTCTAGTCTTGTTTTTTTTTATGATTTGTTTTCTACAATGGTGTCCTCCTTGGTCGTCTCCCATGTAGTCCACTTTGTCTCGACAGATGGTGCAATCTGACACTGAAGTTCCTAGAGCATATGGAGTTCACCTTGGATCTCTTTAGAAGTCTTTCTGGGCTTTTTTTTTGTTACCATTCGGATTATCCGTCTCTTTGATTTGTCATCAATTGTCCTCCTGTGGCCACGTCACACCACGTCCCCATTCGATATTACACCCCATCACACCCCCCCCCTCGATTTTGTTTAAATTAAGAACCTTTAAAAGGCTCTTAACACACGCGGTTTTCAACTGATTAGCGCCGGCGGTGTTTTGAGACCGGAGTATATAAAAATCGTGATTCGTAACATGAGTCTCTGTCCTGATGTGTCTGAAACAGCTGGAGCTGGAGTGGATCAGAGTCCGGCTCCGGACAGATGTGCTGCTGTTCTGCGAGTAACAGATGGACGTGATGTCTGACCCGAGTGTGGACACACTGCATGAGTTTAGACTGCAGAAGGGATAAAACATGTGACTCTTTATTACACAACTCTCCCCTCATCCTCATCCTCATCCTCGTGTGACAGACCAGCCCTGAGCACCGGAACTGGACACAGTGATCACGTACCACACGTACCTGTGCGTCACTACTGACACCTAAAGCACCAGCTGATCAGCTTCCTG